>OX457027.1:88413833-88850804 GCA_949752745.1 Protula sp. h YS-2021 | reverse complement strand
CATGATATCACAATGACGTCGACATTCTTGCATCGTTACTTTTAAGTGGGATTTGCAAGTTCCATTTTCCAATTTCAAAACGATGTTCCATTGCTTTTTAAAGTTTCATACCAAGCGACCGGAAAACATCCAATGCAAACATCATTTTAGCGACTTCGCAATTTCATTACGATTTCATTTAAGAAACGTCGTATTTAATCGTTTAATGGCGTCGTTTTAGCAAAGCTGCAACGATTTCAGAATTACCCCTTTAATCCTGTGCTGAACAAAAATGTACAAGATGCTTTTGGGACCTCCAAATGACCTCACGTATAGGTCGCCATAATGACGTCGTTTTCTGCGACGTTTTTGGGTTAATATAGCGACAATCAGACGTCACTTTTACGACACGAAATAAAGTTTGATTTACCGGCGCTAGAACAACATGTCCGTTGGCATAATGTCTGCTTGGTTGTGTGGTTGACGTATCTACAACATCTATAGAATATGGTCTTTTATACATGTTTTCCACTATACTAATAAGAAGCTATCCCACGATGACAAGGGCATTGCTTGTCAAAGATCCCACCAACAGACACAACTGTTGTAATGGCGATCTAAGCAGATGGTTGGCTTTAAAGTTAACACCAATCTCCAGTGTTCTTTAGCTCTGAAGTTAACTCAAATCTATAGCGTTCCTTAGCTCTGAAGTTAACTCAAATCTATAGTGTTCATTAGCTCTAAAGGTAGCTCCAACCTCCAGTGTTCCTATAAAATAAACTCCAAAATGAATCAAAAGTACTAAGGCTTATTAATGTTTTACACAGCCTTACGCAGTCACCTGACCGAGAAGACCCAATCAGCGAGTATGACGACATCTACATCAAGCCGTGGACCCGCTGCCCAGTCTATTTCATGGGCATACTGCTCGGCTACTTCTTTTACAAAATCGGCGGAAATATTAAAATGCCAAAGGTATCTATGCAATTTACATTTTATTGTTTTAACCACGTGCTGTTCCACAGAGTTCTAGGGCCGCATTCACAAAAGTTAACTGTACAGTTAAGAAATTCCGTTAAGTGCCCCTGTAGGCAGCATCACTTTTGAAAGTTAGTAGATTTTAATTTTGTGTTATTGTGTTTTAATATATTGTTAATAAAGTTTAGATAAATCAGCAGATTTTCCTTGTGCTGTGCACAGTTAGCCGCACAGTTAACATTTGTGAATACTGAGGCTTAAAATATTAGTTTTAAGGAATTTTGATGGGATATTTAACAACTGCACCTCTGAGTATTGACTAGGGATCGGCATAAAGACTTGGAGGGGGGCATCATGATTGTCTCGGGATCCCATAGCTAAAGCCTCGCCCTGTTCCTCGGCGATCTACATACCAAGAGTCCAAGAATTATATGTATACCTAGAATAATTGGTAAATAAAACCATTAAGGTCTGTTAGCTTTGTGGTTGCTAAAACCCAGAACACTTCCAAAATCACAAATGCCATAATAACGTGTCTCCTTTTACGTCACTTGTTAGAAACAGGCGGCTTATCTAGCCTTGTCCAGCACACCAGTAAGTCCCGGGAGCCTCTCATATACATTCTGGATGCCGATGCGTGCCAGTCACTTTTTTGAAACGACCCCTAAATACAACGTTCTTAGGTTGATGTGGTTACCCTCTTTTTAACCAAAAGCTGAATAGAATTCTGTTTGATTCCCACCTTTTCCGACCAGAGAACTGAATGAAAATTACTTCATTTTAAAACAACATTGGCAGTCCACATGGACATCGTTTGACCTCAAAATTGCCCTTTTCTCCCCTCTCTGTTTTTTTTCGTATACCCATGGTAGTTCACATGATACCAAGTGGTTCCCCGAGTTGTAAGTGCAGCGTTTAAAGTCGGGATTACAGAGTGCTTGTGTAGATAAAATGTTTTAGAAGACACCTGGGAAAGTAAAAAGATAGAGGGCAAAAGTTAAGGATAAGGTTAAAACACGCTTTTATATGTGACCGCAAAACCCTGTGAAATATATGCAAATTTTAAACCCCAAAATTAGAAATGAATATGTTTAAAATGGGGACACAGATTTTGCAAGTGAAACCAACGTATCGAATTGCGATATCTAGTGTAGGGGTCTAGAACAATCTCCCCCCAAAATACGTGCGCTTCCAGGCGTAGTTCCAGGAAGGCGTTAGTGTACTTTTCGTACGCGTTTGACTTCCAGTCACCTTGTGCCTTGATGACCTCGGTTGGTAACCCGCATGCAAGTGCAAACGAGGCGCCACTTCAGGAAATGACCACTGTATTCTCTGGGGTTATAACCGGCCTTTCCAAGTGACTCCGATAGGGTGCATCGAAAAGCGGAGGAGGTGAGAGGCACTGAGTTTTCGCCCACACTATAAGACACTTGGGGGGCTGCGGGTGGTTGGTTGGTGTGAAGTATCAGTCGAATGAATGCTGTCACCGGGCACAAATAAGAGCCTTCTATCGTTGGTAGTGGGATAAGCAGTTCACCTTTGAAATCCTGCGGAGTTTTTGTGTGTTTGACCCGGAGCGTCGTGGTGTGGCCGTCAAAGGAAAAGTCGCGACGGCACAGATCCTTTCGGCATGAGTGAGAGGTCAGCGTTTTCGTTAGAAGGGTTAATTTCCTGCCGAAGGTGAAAAACCTCACTAGGCAAGCTGCCCAGAAACAGAGCTGATATCCATCACTAGCATCCAAGTATTTGTACACAGCACTAAGCATATCCAATGTAATTGGTAACTTCTGCTTTGGCACGACTTCTTTCGTTGTGTCGATCCCCTTGAGCACAGTTCCTAAATGGTATTCGTCCGTGGGTGAGTTGTAGTTCAGTTCGAGGTGCATATGACGGATGCCTGCTATAAAGCAGCGAACCGACGAAGCGGAGTCTTACGAGCGAGGTAAGCTGCGTAGCAACACAGTGTTATGAGGGAAGCGGGAACCGCTATATATCCGAGGCTCTGGCAGAAACTTAAGTATGTCCGTACGTGAATAGAGTAAGCAGTGCGCGTATTCGGGGCTATCGTCGCCCGCTTGTATGCTGTTCATTCAATGTCCAATTGCTGCTCTTGCTGAACCATTGCTGTGAAAGAAAACGGACTGCCTTATGTGACATGTGTAACGCAGGTGCCTGAAAGGTAATACGAGCTAAAGCGTATGTTGCCCTGGGGAGATGATCAAAGCGGCTTAAAGTATCGGCCAGTAAGTTTGACTTAGTGTTTATATAGACTGCTATTAAACGGAGATTGCGATAAGCACACGTTACGCGTATGAATCGTAAGATGTCCGATGCCCACACATTACGGATTGAACCTCTATTCACGGCATGCAGGGCTGCTGTATTATCCGTACGCACGATAACTTTTGCAATTTTCCAGACGTATGACCAGCGCTGTATAGCAATGTGAATTGCCGCTAGTTCCTTGATATTGATATGACTTTGAGCGAAACACGGTGCATCTAACGTCCAGTGAATATAGAACCAGGCCATGACTCGGTTGTGCTGGATCAGAGCTGCGCCTGCCGCTATGGTTGACGAGTCCGTGACTATGTATGCAAATTCGGGCGCCTCCCTGTCTAAAAAGAGGGATGTACCATTGAACTGGCTGCATAGCGTGTCGGTTGAGTGAAGGTCTCTGCGGAAATCCACTGTGAGGCGGGTGCGATGGCTGGGGCATTTGAGTTGAGAAATTCTGTCGATGAAACGACGCAAGCATGGCATGAGAGCGTGAATAACCCGAGCAATCCAATTTACTTTGCCTACTAGGGACTGTATCTCGCGTTTGTTTACTTGTGTTTTCCCCGTCTGCCACGACGTGAGTCTGTTCCTGACGTCGTTGAGCTTGTCCTGTGTGATAGAGAGGGTCCCTTCTGACGTGTCGATACGGACACCAAGAAAAGGGAGGCGTTTGGTGGGCGATATGCATTTTTCCCAGTTAATTGCGAATCCGAGTGATACAAGAACGTGTATCAGTAAGTGCTGGCAGTGATAAAGAATCATCAATAAAACAGATATTAGCGTCGATTCCCATGCGGTGTAACATCCGGCACACGCTTTGTGTCAAGCGGTGAAAGATCCCAACACAAAGTGAAGCGCCGAAAGGAAGACGGGTATCTACTAAAAAGGTGTCATGCGTGTCCCCCGTAAAGCGCCACTTCAGCCCAGCAAAAGTCTGTGAGCGCTTGTTCCCTCACTGACCATAGATACTGCCGTATCGACTGACACGAAAGTGTGTTTATCTGGCGTAGCGTAGTCGTTTACGGCGCTGCCTGAGGGCTGAGAGCAGTCGTTGATCAGGCGTATGTCACCATCGTCCTTTGGTACGGCCCCGAACGGGGATACGATGTGTGGTTTGGAGCTAACGATGCGGTCACGACCCAGGTTTAGCTCTTTTAGGATAGCGTGCTCAACTTTTTCGCGATACAGAATTTCTTTCGATTTATTGTTTTCTTGACAGGCTCTTTCCGGTTGGGAGCCAGCATCTTTTATATCGAAACCGTTACTTATGCCATTTATCAGGAAATCATAGTCCTCGTCGTTTTCCAGTAGTCGTTTCCAGTTATCATGTTTGTGCACTGGGTGGGTTTTGTAACATGTTCTGCACACGTGGGCGAAGCGGCATCTGACTCGATCACAGCCCTTCAGCGAGTTGAAATTACGACAAATTTCCTTTTCGAATGAAAGTTCGTATGGCATGTGATCTCGTTTACGCTGGTTGCGCGTTGGTTTATCCATAAAAGTATTAGCTTAATAGTTGACCTCTGTCTGGATAAAAGGGGTCCAAATTTTTGGAAACTAAACAACAGTTTTCTTCAGGAAGCAACTTACGTACAAACCGTTGAAAGGTTAATAACCGATAAATGGGACGAGTTATCATATATCCGAGATAGAAGAGTCAGATACGATTTCCTAAAACTGGAAATAATGCAGTATAGTTTAATTTACGGCAAAAAAAGGGCCAGAGAAAGACGGGAAGAAGAGCAATCGCTCAAATCAAAAATAGAAATTTTGAACAAAAAAGTAATTGATGACGAAATTAGTAAGGACGAACTCATCGAATACGAACTTTGCAAGCAACAGTTAGACACTCTAATCGAACATAAAACCAAAGGAGAATACATCCGATCTAGACTTGAATTTATGGAAAAAAATGAACAAAAATACATCCTATTTTTTTAATATGGCAAAACAAATATACAAAAAACAATCACCAAGTTAAAAACAATCGATGGATCCATTACCATGTCAAGCAAAGAAATTCAGTCTCATATTAAAGACTTCTATAGCAAACTATATAGCTCACAGGGCCTCAAGTCCGCAGACCCATAATTTTTTTAACAATTTAAACAAATGCCCAAGCTTAGTGTTTTTGAACAACAAAGCATTGAAGACAAGATAAAAATAGATGAACTTTATAGCGCCCTAAAAGCTATGAAACCAAACAAAAGCCCCGGCGTCGATGGCCTGTTTTCTGAATTTTATATCAAATTTTGGAATAACATTGGTCCCATACTTACTGACGTCATAAATATATCACATTCAGAAGGAGCACTAATAGAATCTCCCCATACTTAAATAAACTAATAAATGAAGATCAAACTGGATTTATAAAAGGAAGATACATTGGTGAAAATATTCGATTGATTTCAGACCTATTAGACTTTACTAATAATGAAGGAATCCCTAGTTTGTTCCTTCAAATAGATTTTGAAAAGGCCTTAGACAGTTTGGAATGGAACTTTATGCTGAAAATGTTAAAAAAATTAATTTTCGACCGGAACTCATATCTTGGATTAAGCTATGTTACACAGATATTTCTAATTCAGTAATGAATAGCGGTTATAGCACCGGATGGTTCGAGATACGAAGGGGTGTAAGACAGTGTTGCGGTCTGTCCTGCATACTCTTTGTTCTCGCAGTCGAGTTCATGGCCCAAATGATACGAGACAACGACAAAATCATAGGCTCGAAGGTCGGAAAAAGTGAATTTAAGTTAACTCAGTTTGCCGATGACAAAACAGGTATTTTGGGTAGTGTTGAATCAATTCCAGAATTTTTTCGAACGCTAGAAAACTTTGCAAGCCAGTCAGGCCTTAAAATCAACAAAGATAAAACTTTACTTATATGGCTGGGACCTTGGAAAAAAAGGAAAGGCGCTTATGATTTAGAAGTGTCCCGAAACTGTTTCAACATGCTTGGAATATCCCTTGGATATGACCTTAAAATGCAACGAAAAGAACATTATCGATAAGATTGCAAAAATGAGAGAAAAGTAAGTATGTTGGTCTTGTAGAGGACTCAGCCTGTTAGGAAAAATTCTAATAACTAAGTCACTTGGAATATCTAACTTAATTTACTCCCTTTCTAACACTAGCTGTGACGCAGGCTACATAAAGCAAGCACAAAAAGAAACTTCATCATTTTTATGGGGTTATTCTACACCAAAAGTTAAACATACCACTATAATAAGGAACTATGATGAGGGTGGACTAAAAGCAATTGACATCCAATCACAAAATATGGCTCTCAAACTTGCTTGGTTACCAAAATTAATGCAACGAAAAAAGTGGTCAAACGTAGTAAATTATTACTGAGATAAGGTTGGTGGCCTAAGTTTGTTAATGCATTGCAACTTTGACGTAAAAAAACTCCCTTATATGCCCACCTTTTATCAAGATATCTTACAAGCTTTTAAAACAATATTTCAAACCCCGACAATGTCTAAGCAATTACTCTGGAACAATCAAGATATACTTATAGATAATAAACCCATATTCTTTAAGAACTGGTTCCAAAACGGAATTGTTTTTATACAAGATCTAATGAATAAAAATAATAGATGGCTGACACGCGATGAACTAATGAGGAAATATAACATCAAAGTTAATTACCTAACATTAACTAGCATTCAACAAGCAATTAAACAACAAATTTTACCTAATAAATCCTGTGCTTTAGGAAGTTGCATATTTAGAACTAGAAGTGGTCAGCGTTTAAATGTAACAAATTGCAAGTCAAGGGATTTTTTATAAAGAACTAATGAAACAAATAAGTCAACCCCCGACTGGCTTAAAAATGTGGAAGAACAAGGGGATAGATCTTACCCTAGTAAACAAAAGCATCAAAATATCAAGAGATTCATGTCGCGATAACAAACTACTTTCCTTCCAGTTCAAGATATTAAACGACACAGTAGCCAACAACAAAAATCTGGAAAAATGGGGAATTAAATAAGACAAAAATTGCTCCGAATGTAATGTAGTAGAAGATAATTTCCACCTGTTCATAAATTTTCCTAAAACAGTGGCAATAATAAGAAAAGCGTGGCAACTCCTTGGTCTTAAAGGCTTTCACGCTACTGAGTTTCTGTTAGGATCTTGTAACAACGCTGAAAACCTTATTTTTCTTATTTTAAAATATCGAATATGGGATACCCGATTCCGCAATTTAGCCTTTAATCATTCGACCTTCATGCATGAAGTAAGCATGTACATGCAAGTAGATAAGATTATCTTAGACGACTATAGATACCATAGGAAATGGGGATCTTGATCCATCAAGGACAATTGAAAAAACGGATCTTGCTTTCTTTTCTTTTCTTTTATTTTCTTCTTATCTCGTTAATGCATACCTACATTAGGCAAACCATATGTACGTCCCAAAAATACCCTATGACACTTCTGCACACTCCTTGTGTTTCATGTCTGCTTTTTCTTACAAATGTTTACTACATCATAGATGCGAGTGAATTTATAGACAATTGTTAAAGTAACTGCAGTATTGTCCGGGTGCTGCGACACCTAGCGATGTGTAAACTGTGTGTCTGCAAGAGGTTGCTGGAAGCTTTTTGGTGTAAATGTGCGAGTAATTGATGTGACGTACAATGTCTTCCTTTTCAATTATAAATGAAAAAAATGCATAACTCGGGCGATAGGATAAACCGATAGGATAAGCGTAAGATTTGATGGCTGCAAAAGTTGTCAATTCGCTCCTTTCTATCAGTATATCTTGGAGGGAGCGGGAGCGTAGTTATTTTGGGTTTGTTTCTTTTCGAATTAGACGCCCCCCCCCCCGACAACTCCCCGCCGGCATTTCCCCCCAACAATTCCCCCCGTAGCACAATTCCCCCGCGGACTATTCCCCCTCCCGCTAACTTATTAGTTTTATTTTACTTTGAATGCCAGAACAAGAATAAAACAACCAGGTATTTGTCATTTCTTTATTTGTAAAATACATTAAAATCAAAAGTGCAAAATTCTTCTGTCTTGAACGAAAGTCTTTTCTGCCATTTAAAACGTGATGTTGTGGGCAATTCCACGCAAATAGTTAACAATCTGTCGGTTTTCGAAGTCGCGAACTATTTGACGAATCCGCAGTGCAGAGTCGGCGTACTGGCGACGTGGTGGCTCGGGCTAGTGGCTACCCATAATTTGACCGAAGACGACGGTGGTAAGGCTGTGTTGCCTTTTTAATACATCCTGGAAGCGCCATAAGTTCGGATGGCATGACGTCATCGCCGCGAGCATTTGCATGTAGAGACCTTCCGCATTATTGTTCGTGTGCGGCAGGTCGATTTCAGTGCGAAGGTGCATATTCCACAGCTCGTGCTGGAACTTGAATGCACCGCGAACATTACGGCGGACCCGATGTACGCATCATTAAAGTAGGCTGCAATAGGTGTTACCTCTTCGCTAAGATGTAACATCTGAAAGGCGTCAACAAGCAGCTGCTGGGGGACAAACGCGATCGTAGCAAGGCCCTGGATTTCGAGGGCAAACTCCTGGTCTCGGTTATAGTTGTTCTGGAGCCCCTCACTCTGCACCTTTCTGAAAATGTTCTGGGATAGATGATAAAACATTCCTTCAATTCGACCCCAGAAAACGCCTCTCGGATTGCGGCTATGGCCCCAGCTTCGAAGTCGACCATAGCAGTGGTTGGAGTGATGTGTGGAAGGAGGTCTTTCAGCGCAGCCAGTAGACGACCATGCGTCTCCCTTGTCTTGTTGGGCAGCAGCGCGTAATTTGCAACTGAGTACATAAAAGGCAAAGCAACATCTTTGAAAAAATACAAAGGAAAAAAATAAGAAAAATAAAAATGAATTGGGCGAAATAGTCCTTGTCTTACGGCGGGGGGAGGGGGGATAGTCCTGGGAGAATTGTCCTAGGGGGGAATTGTTCGGGGGAGGGGGATTGTCGGGGGGTGACTGGAGGGAATTGTCTGGGGCAATTGTCCCGTTCCCCTAGTTTAGATATATCTCCTTCATGTATCTACTGTTATTATTACTAAAATCCATTGATATAAAGAATAATCGAGGGCACAGCCTCGAACTAGATACGGATTGCAGAGGACTATAAGACAATGGAGACGGAAGTGGAGCAATAGAATGACTGAGGAATTATTTCTTGTTTCGATGACTGTAATTACAACTTTGGCTCCAAATTACAAGTTTTGTGTTATCATGTTTACAAGAAATTCAGGATGAAATGCAAGATGGCGGTCATTTTAGTTGTTCCGACCTAATGTAAAATCAAATTCGAGTGTGTTTTTAAGTTGGTAGGTCGTGTCTGAACTTTGGTCATGATGGGCCAAAAGTTAATAGCTATTGGTGCCCCTTTTAAATTTACTAGACCCATACCCAAAATTAAGTCCCAAGCACGATTCGTAATTGCTTAACTTGTGTCTAAGGTTTGTTATTAAAGTAGTTGAGAAACGAGAGTTCTGGCACAGGAAGTGACGTCATCATGACATAACAAGGTGTGCTAGAACTCTCATGAGAGTTCAAGCACAGTGACGTCATAATGACGTCATATTGTGTTCTGGATCAGATGTTAAAGCGCGCGCCCGTGTCAATGACGTCATCATGACGTCATTCGTCACGTGACCTGTCAATCATGTGTCACATGACCTGTCAATGATGTGTCACATGACCTGTCAATCCTGTATATGAGGAAAATTTTCCCGATCATAAACCTTCTGGCCTGAATGGCTCAGCTGGTAGAGCGCAGGGCCCGTGAGCGGACCCATGATCTGAAGGTCAATGGATCGAACCCGCCCTCGGGCATCACTTTCATATCATGGGGACCCCCCCCCTGGTGAAGAATCATATACCATGGGGACCCCCCCCCTGGTGAAGAATCATATACCATGGGACCCCCCCCCCCCTGGTGAAGAATCATATACCATGGGGACCCCCCCCCGTGAAGAAGTATATCATATCATGGGACCCCCCCCCCCCTAGGATGTGATTCAACACTCCTATAAGAGCACATTGTCTGTGCACATATGCATCATTCATGCTCTGACTGCCGTTGGATACACATGGAAAAAAAAAGTGAAAACAGTTGCTCTTACCTATTGTGTTGTGCTGTGCTGTTGAAGAACAAGTGAAGGATTGACTGGAATACACATAGGAGACGAAGTGAAACTAGGATGTGATTCAACACTCCTATAAGAGCACATTGTCTGTGCACATATGCATCATTCATGCTCTGACTGCCGTTGGATACACATGGAAAAAAGTGAAAACAGTTGCTCTTACCTATTGTGTTGTGCTGTGCTGTTGAAGAACAAGTGAAGGATTGACTGGAATACACATAGGAGACGAAGTGAAACATTAGTTATTCTTTGGAAAAGGAAAGTGAACGATTGGTTATTCTTTGGAAAGGAAGTGAAAGATTGGAGACGAATTGGCAAAACAGTCGTGGTAACCGATCGATAATTTCAGAGTGCACTCGTACAGAGTGTGAGGGAAAACCGATCGATAATTTCAGAGTGCACTCGTTCAGACCGTGGGAACGATCGATAAATTTGAAAACATCAAAGGCCTAGACCGTGGGAACGATCAATAAAAATCAGAGTGCACTCGTTCCAGAGCGTGGGATTTTCCCTACGTTAAGTCCAATGTTATGTTTTAAGTTATAGTAGTTGGAAAATGACACTTCTAAAACACATTTAACAAATGTAGTTTTTTGATAACATATAATATATAAAATAAGTTTGAACATTTTAGCATTCTACTTATTTGAATGTTCTAAAGTCATAGTAGTAGAAAAATGGTGGTTCTAGACCAACTTTAGCAAATTTAGTTTTTAACACCATATGATATATAACATAAGTTTGAACATTTTAGCACGCTACTTATTTGAATATTCTAAAGTCATAGTAGTGGAAAAATGGTGGTTCTAGACCAATTTTAACAAATTTTGTTTTTTGACAAAATATGATGTATAAAATAAGTTTGAACATTTAACCATGGTGTAGTAGGGTAAAAATGGTGGTTCTAGACCAATTTTAACAAATTTTGTTTTTTGACAACATATGATGTATAAAATAAGTTTAAACATTTTACCATGGTGTAGTAGGGTAAAAATAAGGGTTCTAGACCAACTTTAACAAATTTTGTTTTTTGACAACATATGATGTATAAAATAAGTTTGAACATTTTACCATGGTGTAGTAAGGTAAAAATCAGGGTTCTAAACCAACTTTAACAAATTTAGTTTTTTACACGTTTCAGACGATTCTACCACTTGGTTGATCGGTTGATTGTTGGAAAATGAAAAGTAAAAATGTGGATAGTTATGTAGGAAAACTGCGCCCATTCAAAAGACGTGTTCGAATGGCAAGCCCATTTTAAAGACGTGTTCGAATGGCAAGCCCATTTTAAAGACGTGTTCGAATGGCAAGCCCATTCAAAACACGTGTTCGAATAATTTTTGAAAGATATTACGTCGTGGTATTGTTCAACAAATTGTTCAACATGTTCAACAGGTTCAACATGTTCAACATGTTCAACTTGTTCAACATGTTCAACATGTTCAACATGTTCAACTTGTTCAACATGTTCAACATGTTCAACATGTTCAACATGTTCAACATGTTCAACATGTTCAACATGTTCAACTTGTTCAACATGTTCAACATGTTCAACATGTTCAACTTGTTCAACATGTTCAACATGTTCAACTTGTTCAACATGTTCAACATGTTCAACATGTTCAACTTGTTCAACATGTTCAACATGTTCAACATGTTCAACATGTTCAACATGTTCAACTTGTTCAACATGTTCAACATGTTCAACATGTTCAACATGTTCAACTTGTTCAACATGTTCAACATGTTCAACAAGTTGTTCAACATGTTCAACAAGTTGTATATAAAGCTATGTTGAAAGACTTTCTCATCATTTGAATAGTGTAGGTTGAACCGAAAGGATGTATAAATGCAACATTTGTTCGAAATCTTACAATTAGCTGCAAAGTCGCATATGGTAAAGTTATTTCTAAACATTTTAGGACATAGTGTGTCCAACCTCGAGTGTGACAGCTCCCTATAGAGCATAAAAGGTACCTACCCTCAGACATAACGCACATTCTGTATCAAGATACTGAAGAGTGAACATGTCTGCAGTGAGTGAACAACAACTACCATCTATGGCAATGCCTGCAGAAAATTCTATAGCAAAGCCTGAGACAATACCTACAGCAAAGTCTAAGGCAATGCCCATGGTAAAGTCTAAGGCGAAGTCACGTCAGCAGCGTCAAAAGCGACCACATCTTAGAAAGATAAAAAGAGATGAGTTACCAGCTATGACGCCGCCGTGTAAAATGCGAAAAAATACGACAGAGCCTAATATGAAGCGAGAACCGGAGCGTAAAGCTGATACCACCATGAAGAAGATGCGTGTAGACGATTCACCGGTTATGATACCCATTAATGGAGAAACATATATTAAATTGGTGAATTATCAACAGAAAGTGATGGTTAACATTCGTAAATATATTACGAATCATGCATCTGGGAGGTTATATCCTACCAAGAAGGGAATTTTATTGCCATTGAAAGACTGGCACATGTTGAAGAAGCAAATGACGTCAGTGGATCTCATGCTTCAGAAAATGGATTTGTATAAATGCAGTGACTGTCAGAAGATGGTTGAGTAGACAGGGAGATGACTGTATACAGTTTTAACAGCATGACGAGCTTAATAAATGCTTTGATTTCATCACAGTGCAGAAGATTGGACCGAAGGTTTTGAAGCTTGACAAGAACTTAGCTTTGACTCATATGAACATGTACATTTGATATGTAGTTCAAATTAAATTGTCTTCATATGTAGACTATGAAATTAACATTATCTATGTTCATGTGAAGTCAGTTGTTATAAAATTTTAAGTTAAGTTCTTCTGCACATGTACTAACATAATATGTATTTGAAATAGTTTTGTTTTTATCATAATTGTACATAGTTGTAATGTTCAATAAAAACACATATGATGCTTTTCAACTTTTTATTTTTCTCATACAATACTTGGATATAATACATAATAAAACAATACTTGGATATAATACATAATAAAACAATACTTGGATATAATACATAATAAAACAATACTTGGATATAATACATAATAAAACAATACTTGGATATAATATATAATAAAACAATACTTGAATATATTACATAATAATACAATTCTTTAATATAATACATAATAATACAAAATTAACTATAATACCCAATATATGATATATGGTTTAAGGGTCAATTAAAACCATGTCAGGAACCTTACGACTTTATATGTTGCAAAGCAAGACATATATTACACAGCGCTTAAGTTAATAAAATGTTACAACATTTATAAAGTCTTTATTATAAAGTTTAGTCAAATAAGTCTATTTTTCTGCATCTGTTTCACTCTGTTCACTGTCCATGCCACTTTCTTCGTCACTGCTACCATCCTCCTCCTCCTCCATATCTAGTAGCTCTTCAAAGAATGCGTTGTTTTTCCTTATAGCCGCCTTTAATGCCTTTGAATACTTATAATGTTTTTCATCAACAAAGTAATTAAAGTCCTCTAAAATCTTTTGATAATGTTTGCTTTGTTGTAGACGCTGGGTATAGGTGAACAGTCTCATAAACAGTTGTTTTAGTCCATGCTTATAAATGGGTCGAAGGTCATAACTTGCTATTTCACGCGCATCTTCAAGTCCTTGTTCTTCATATTCTGAAACCTTTTCTTGAAATATGTTATCATAGTCATCGTAGACGTCTTGAACCATATCATGCCAAACAGAGTCTATTTCTGACTCACTTTCAGAGTCTGTTTCTGACTCACTTTCAGAACTCCTGTCATCAGCATCCTCACCACACTGCTCCATATGTTTGAGCAAAGCTTCTTCGCTGTTGTACAATGCACCACATTCTGCACAAGCATGTGCATTCTTTTCAGCTATGTTGACGCTTTGACTTTCCATAGAAGACTCATCTAAAGTTTCCGTGAAAGGTAGTTTTACAGGGTTTTCCATATCCGATTCTTCATCCACTTCTGAAGCGTGAGCAACCTTTAAGTGTCTTTTAAGACTTTGCGGCCAATTGTAAGATTTCGAACAAATGTTGCATTTATACATCCTTTCGGTTCAACCTACACTATTCAAATGATGAGAAAGTCTTTAAACATAGCTTTATGAACAACTTGTTCAACATGTTCAACAACATGTTGAACAACAACATGTTGAACAAGTTGAACATGTTGAACATGTTGAACAAGTTGAACATGTTGAACATGTTGAACAAGTTGAACATGTTGAACATGTTGAACATGTTGAACAAGTTGAACATGTTGAACATGTTGAACAAGTTGAACATGTTGAACATGTTGAACATGTTGAACAAGTTGAACATGTTGAACATGTTGAACATGTTGAACATGTTGAACATGTTGAACAAGTTGAACATGTTGAACATGTTGAACAAGTTGAACATGTTGAACATGTTGAACAAGTTGAACATGTTGAACATGTTGAACATGTTGAACAAGTTGAACATGTTGAACATGTTGAACCTGTTGAACATGTTGAACAATTTGTTGAACAATACCACGACGTAATATCTTTCAAAAATTATTCGAACACGTGTTTTGAATGGGCTTGCCATTCGAACACGTCTTTAAAATGGGCTTGCCATTCGAACACGTCTTTAAAATGGGCTTGCCATTCGAACACGTCTTTTGAATGGGCGCAGATTTCCTACATAACTATCCACATTTTTACTTTTCATTTTCCAACAATCAACCGATCAACCAAGTGGTAGAATCGTCTGAAACGTGTAAAAAACTAAATTTGTTAAAGTTGGTTTAGAACCCTGATTTTTACCTTACTACACCATGGTAAAATGTTCAAACTTATTTTATACATCATATGTTGTCAAAAAACAAAATTTGTTAAAGTTGGTCTAGAACCCTTATTTTTACCCTACTACACCATGGTAAAATGTTTAAACTTATTTTATACATCATATGTTGTCAAAAAACAAAATTTGTTAAAATTGGTCTAGAACCACCATTTTTACCCTACTACACCATGGTTAAATGTTCAAACTTATTTTATACATCATATTTTGTCAAAAAACAAAATTTGTTAAAATTGGTCTAGAACCACCATTTTTCCACTACTATGACTTTAGAATATTCAAATAAGTAGCGTGCTAAAATGTTCAAACTTATGTTATATATCATATGGTGTTAAAAACTAAATTTGCTAAAGTTGGTCTAGAACCACCATTTTTCTACTACTATGACTTTAGAACATTCAAATAAGTAGAATGCTAAAATGTTCAAACTTATTTTATATATTATATGTTATCAAAAAACTACATTTGTTAAATGTGTTTTAGAAGTGTCATTTTCCAACTACTATAACTTAAAACATAACATTGGACTTAACGTAGGGAAAATCCCACGCTCTGGAACGAGTGCACTCTGATTTTTATTGATCGTTCCCACGGTCTAGGCCTTTGATGTTTTCAAATTTATCGATCGTTCCCACGGTCTGAACGAGTGCACTCTGAAATTATCGATCGGTTTTCCCTCACACTCTGTACGAGTGCACTCTGAAATTATCGATCGGTTTTCCCCCCACACTCTGTACGAGTGCACTCTAAAATTTCTCAGTCGGTTTTCCCCCCACACTCTGTACACATGTACTTATGCTATGTGTGTGGTTACTGTAATGGGGAAACCATTGAAATATGACTAATTAAATATTATCATAATAATAATAATAAAAAAAAATAAAAAAAGTTACACAGTCACATAATGTCACAGAGTCACATGATGTCACAGTCACATGTTGTCACATAATGTCACAGAGTCATAAAAGTGAACACAAACCAAAAAAAAAAAAAAAAAAAAAAAAAAGTCACTTACCACGACTGTTTTGCCAATTCGTCTCCAATCTTTCACTTCCTTTCCAAAGAATAACCAATCGTTCACTTTCCTTTTCCAAAGAATAACTAATGTTTCACTTCGTCTCCTATGTGTATTCCAGTCAATCCTTCACTTGTTCTTCAACAGCACAGCACAACACAATAGGTAAGAGCAACTGTTTTCACTTTTTTTCCATGTGTATCCAACGGCAGTCAGAGCATGAATGATGCATATGTGCACAGACAATGTGCTCTTATAGGAGTGTTGAATCACATCCTAGTTTCACTTCGTCTCCTATGTGTATTCCAGTCAATCCTTCACTTGTTCTTCAACAGCACAGCACAACACAATAGGTAAGAGCAACTGTTTTCACTTTTTTTTCCATGTGTATCCAACGGCAGTCAGAGCATGAATGATGCATATGTGCACAGACAATGTGCTCTTATAGGAGTGTTGAATCACATCCTAGGGGGGGGGGGGGGTCCCATGATATGATATACTTCTTCACGGGGGGGGGGGTCCCCATGGTATATGATTCTTCACCAGGGGGGGGGGGTCCCATGGTATATGATTCTTCACCAGGGGGGGGGTCCCCATGGTATATGATTCTTCACCAGGGGGGGGGGGGTCCCCATGATATGAAAGTGATGCCCGAGGGCGGGTTCGATCCATTGACCTTCAGATCATGGGTCCGCTCACGGGCCCTGCGCTCTACCAACTGAGCCATTCAGGCCAGAAGGTTTATGATCGGGAAAATTTTCCTCATATACATGATTGACAGGTCATGTGACACATCATTGACAGGTCATGTGACACATGATTGACAGGTCACGTGACGAATGACGTCATGATGACGTCATTGACACGGGCGCGCGCTTTAACATCTGATCCAGAACACAATATGACGTCATTATGACGTCACTGTGCTTGAACTCTCATGAGAGTTCTAGCACACCTTGTTATGTCATGATGACGTCACTTCCTGTGCCAGAACTCTCGTTTCTCAACTACTTATTAAGCTGTTTACGATCGAGTACCTCACGTTTTCAAGAAATTGTGAGAGAAAACCAAAGATGGCAGCTGGCAGGAAATCTGTATCCGTGTAAGCATTTTAATTCCTAGCCTTTGTTTGTAATGACATGTTAAATATTGTTTGTGTTATCAAGTTAATAGACCATTGCAACAGGCGGCCATCTTGAATTTTCTTGTTCACCCCGAAGCCAGCCATGATTCGAAAACCTGTTTCTCATGTGTTAAAGAGAATTTGGGGGAAAAAAATAAATTTAGAATTTTCTACCTATCCAAAGATCCATCCCTATAATGTCTTTTGAAGTGGTTACGTCGTATCTAAAATTTTTAAATGATCGATTATATTGTTATCGGCTTAACAAGGAAGTGGTGTAGGTGAAAATCCAATCTGGTGGTCAGCGTGACTTTCAGATTGAGTCAAGATCAAAATTAAAATGACGTGCACTTACCCACTATGATATGTCATCTGTATGTGAAATATCACAGTAAATGGATTATCAGTGTGGACCCAAAACGAGGGCGATAGACGGACAACATCCAAATCACTAACCTATAGCCAAAAACCTATGGCTCTATAAACTATAACCCAAAACCTATAACCTCTAAGTAAAGGCACAGTATTTCGGAAATCGTTAAGTGAAGTTATTCAAAGCATACCATTTAGGCTAGCGGTTGATCTAACAAACCCTTGTCAGCATAACGTTTTTCTTGCAGGTGGTTGTGGTGTTGGGCTGGCTCCTTGGAGCCACCATGTGGTTTATGGCGTCATACTTCCCAACAGCTACAGGGTGTGATGGATATTATTACACACAGTGTAACAACTGGGGCGTAGCATTGCAGGTGACATTAGTTATATGATTTGTTTAACGACATGGCCGATCCTAGCGGGATACATTGTATTAATGCATGCCAACGGCAAATAAGTGGCCCAACAGTTAAAATTTAGTGAAAGGATATTTTAATTTAAATTGGTGGTTTATGAAGAGAAATGTGCTGAGGATGGGGGACGGGGGGGGGGGGCTGGAGGTGCAGATACCAGTGGAAATGCTGGGGGACAGTCAAACTGGTGTCAGGAGGAGGGTCGGTGCCCCCCCCCCCCCCCCACAGGGTCACTTAGTAACATATGTGTTGCCATGTCTGTGCAAAAAAAGAAAAAAAAACGCGGAGAAAGAAAGGTAGAGGGTACCATTTCGTTTAGGGGGGAGGGGGGGGGGGGTAAGTTTTACTCAGTACTCTTCTTTCCGAAATTGTCTTTCCGCTTTATTACAAAGAGTTCATTTTTAATTTAGCACTCCGCGTTTAGGAATTTTTAAAACGTCATGGACACGCATGGTAACCAGTTGGTACGTTAGTGACACCCCCCCCCACCCCCATCCCCACGGGGGTCAAAGGATGCCAAAATTTATGGCGACGGGTGACGTTGCAGGTGACGTATAACACCCTGCAGCGACCTATGTGGGGCGTCTGGGTCTGCTGGCTAATCACAGCGTGCACTTCCGGATACGCAGGTTTTTTTTTATTAAATTAAAAACATTGCTTAGAAAATATGATTTCTTAATATTTGCATTTACACGCCACCGAGTGAAGATCCACATGTTGAGTTCTCACATCTAAGATACCAAAATAGAAGTTTTCAAGTTTTGTGGAATTCTTGTTTTCCCCAGGTGTTTCATTGCTACGCCAATCATAATGATTCTACTTCTCAACCAATCAGCAGTGAGATCATTATGTACCAATCAAGGATTTTTGTGGGGTTGCATTACAGGAGTTATCAACACAGTAGGGTGATAATGAGAGTTCTACTGCACTTTGTGACGTCATACTGTCTGGAAGTGACGTCATCATGTCTGGAAGTGACGTCATAGCGTCTGGACCGGAAGTGTTGTCTGGACCGGAAGTGACGTCATAGCGTCTGGACCGGAAGTGCTGTCTAGACCGGAAGTGCTGTCTGGACCGGAAGTGCTGTCTGGAGCGGAAGTGTTGTCTGGACCGGAAGTGACGTCATAGCGTCTGGACCGGAAGTGTTGTCTAGACCGGAAGTGTTGTCTGGACCGGAAGTGCTGTCTGGAGTGGAAGTGACATCATCATGTCTGGAGCGGAAGTGACGTCAGGATAAGTGTAAGGATAGGCGCGGTCATTCATGACGTTATAATGAGGTTATAATGACGTTATACTGTCTGGTGGCTTCATAGTCATGGCCCAGTCGATCATTGTTATTAATGAAGTCAATTAAGCCAATGAACTCCTGCTGTCAATCATCATGACGTCACTAGTCACGTGACCTGTCAATCATCGGTCATGTGACCCTAACCCTAGCGAGACTTCCAGACCACTTTTTGACGTCATACTGACGTCCCTTCTACCATCTGTCTATCATACCTTCATAATACACATTCATAATACACTCTATGGTTTAGGGGTAGGCTGCCCATACCCGGGGCTCGAACCACCAACCTTCTGAGCATGGGTCCGACCAGGAGTCCCACGCTCTAACAACTGAGCTATTCCGGACTGAACAAGAATGTATTGTGAAAACATGCCATGTAAGGCTATAATGCACGATAAATTTCAGACTGCACTCGTTCAGAGCGTGGGGGAAAACGATCGATAAAATTTCAGAGTGCACTCGTTCAGAGCGTGGGGAAAAAACCGATCGATAAAAATTTTTCAGAGTGCACTCGTTCAGAGCGTGGGGAAAAAACCGATCGATAAAAATTTTTCAGAGTGCACTCGTTCAGAGCGTGGGGAAAAAACCGATCGATAAAAATTTTTCAGAGTGCACTCGTTCAGAGCGTGGGGAAAAAACCGATCGATAAAAATTTTTTAGAGTACACTCGTTCAGAGCGTGGGGAAAACAATGGTTCTGCCAAACTTGATGACGTCATACTGTCTGGAAGTGACGTCATACTGTCTGGAAGTGATGCCGGTTCTGCCACACTTGATGACGTCATACTGTCAATCATTGTGACATGAGGTGTCATAATGACGTCATAGTTACACCTTAGTAACGCCTTGGTTACGCCTTAGTTACGCCTTAGTTACCTTAGTTACGCCTTAGTTACGCCTTGGTTCCACCTTAGTTACGCCTTAGTTACCTTAGTTACGCCTTGGTTACGCCTTAGTTACCTTAGTTACACCTTGGTTATGCCTTAGTTACGCCTTAGTTACCTTAGTTACGCCTTAGTTACCTTAGTTACGCCTTGGTTACGCCTTAGTTACCTTAGTTACGCCTTAGTTACGCCTTAGTTACGCCTTAATTACCTTAGTTACGCCTTAGTTACCTTAGTTACTCCTTAGTTACGCCTTAGTTACGCCTTAGTTACCTTAGTTACGCCTTAGTTACGCCTTAATTACCTTAGTAACGCCTTAGTTACCTTAGTTACTCCTTAGTTACGCCTTAGTTACGCCTTTATTTCCTTAGTTACGCCTTAGTTACGCCTTGATTTCCTTAGTTACGCCTTAGTTACGCCTTGGTTACAGTAGTTACACCTTAGTTACGCCTTAGTTACCTTAGTTACTCCTTAGTTACGCCTTAGTTACCTTAGTTACGCCTTAGTTACGCCTTAGTTACCTTAGTTACGCCTTAGTTACGCCTTAGTTACGCCTAAATTACCTTAGTTACGCCTTAGTTACCTTAGTTACTCCTTAGTTACGCCTTAGTTACGCCTTTATATCCTTAGTTACGCCTTAGTTACGCCTTGATTTCCTTAGTTACGCCTTAGTTACGCCTTGGTTACAGTAGTTACACCTTAGTTACGCCTTAGTTACCTAAGTTACTCCTTAGTTACGCCTTAGTTACGCCTTAGTTACCTTAGTTACGCCTTAGTTACCTTAGTTACGCCTTAGTTACGCCTTGGTTACACCTTAGTTACGCCTTAGTTACCTTAGTTACTCCTTAGTTACGCCTTAGTTACCTTAGTTACGCCTTGGTTACGCCTTAGTTACCTAAGTTACGCCTTAGTTACGCCTTGATTTCCTTAGTTACGCCTTAGTTACGCCTTAGTTACGCCTTAATTACCTTAGTTACGCCTTAGTTACGCCTTAGTTACGCCTTAGTTACCTTAGTTACGCCTTAGTTACGCCTTAGTTGCGCCTTAGTTACATCTTGTTTGCGCCTTAGTTACCTTAGCTACGCAAAAACGAGATAACTTTTGTTGTAGTTGAGCGATTTGCATGAAAATTTTACCGTTTGATTCAGTTTTATATCTAGTTTTAACATTAAGTGATCACAGGCTATTTACGCCGGTGGTTGTATGCATCATGGATTCACCTTAAAAGTTTTTAAACTTAAAAGTAAGATAACTTTCGTTATGGATGACCGATTTGAATGAAAATTTCACCGTTGGATTCAGTTTGATGTCTTAGTTTTAAAGTAGTTTATGCATAGGTAGGTTGTTGGAATGGCGCGCGCCCACCATTTAAACATGTGTTTGAATAAGTTTTACGTCAAACTATTGTTCAACAAGTTGTTTAGCAATTGTACAACAATTGTTCAACAAGCTGTTGTTGAACATGTTCAACATGTTGTTGAACATGTTCAACATGTTCAACATGTTCAACAACATGTTCAACATGTTCAACATGTTCAACATGTTCAACATGTTCAACAACATGTTCAACAAGTTGAACATGTTCAACATGTTCAACATGTTGTTGCACAAGTTGAACATGTTCAACATGTTCAACTTGTTCAACAACATGCTGTTTAACAAATTGTTCAACAAGTTGTAGTTCAAGCAAAGAAAAAACAAGACATATGTTGAATAGGTTTATTAATACATTTAAATACACTTAAATACACTTAAATACATTTAACTACACTTAAATACACTTAAATACACTTAAATACATACAGCTTAAATCTTTAACAATATTACAATATTTGTTGATCTACAAAGTCTTTATTATAAAGTTTAGTCAAATAAGTCTATTTTTCTTCATCTGCTTCACTCTGTTCACTGGCATCCATATCACTTTTTTCGTCGCTGCTTTCATCTTCCTCCTCCTCATCTAGAAGCTCTTCAAAGAATGCATCGTTTCTTCTTATAGCCGCCTTTAGTGCCTTTGAATACTCGTAATGTTTTTCATCAACAAAGTAATTGAAGTCTTCTAAAATGGTTTCATAATGTTCGTTTTGTTGTAGACGTTGGGCATATTTGAATAGTCTCATAAACAGTTGTTTAAGTCGACGCTTATAAATGGGTCGAAAGTCATCACTTGCTATGTCACGCGCATCTTCAAGCCCTTGGTCTTCATATTCTGAAACCTTTTCTTGAAATTTGGTATCATATTCATCGTAGACTTCTTGAACCATATCATACCAAACAGAGTCTGTTTCTGACTCACTTTCAGAGTCTGTTTCTGACTCACTTTCAGAGCTGCCGTCATTATCACCCTCAACACAATGTTCCATATGTTTGAACAAAGCTTCTTGACTGTTGTATAACGCACCACATTCTGTACAAGCATGTGCATTCTTTTCAGTCATGTTGACGCTTTGACTTTCCATAGAAGACTCATCTAAAATTTCAGTGATAGGTGGTTTTACAGGGTTTTCCACATCTATCTCCAATTCTTCTTCTTCTGAAGTGTGAGCATTCTTTAAGTGCCTTTTAAGACTTTGTGGCCAATTGTAAGATTTCAAACAAATGTTGCATTTATACATCCTTTCGGTTCAACATGCACTTTTCAAATGATGAAAAAGCCTTTAAACATAGCCTTATATACAACTTGTTGAACAACATGTTGAACATGTTCAACATGTTGTTGAACATGTTGTTGAACATGTTGTTGAACATGTTGTCTATGCCTAGGGGAGTTTAACGTCATGACGTCATTATGACGTCATCATTATGACGTCATTATTACGTCATCATTATGACGTCATAATGACGTCATTGGAACAGGCGCATGCTTTGTCAAAAACTGACTCAGCAGAATTTATTGCTGTTTGATATGGATGAAATGCATGTCTCACTCTTCCTTTTATGCTACTTAGATGTAATCAAAATATGGTGTGTAACTCGTCAAAAATGCCAAACTTGTAAAAATTGCTGATTTTGACGAGTTACACACCATATTTTGATTACATCTAAGTAGCATAAAAGGAAGAGTGAGACATGCATTTCATCCATATCAAACAGCAATAAATTCTGCTGAGTCAGTTTTTGACAAAGCATGCGCCTGTTCCAATGACGTCATTATGACGTCATAATGATGACGTAATAATGACGTCATAATGATGACGTCATAATGACGTCATGACGTTAAACTCCCCTAGGCATAGACAACATGTTCAACAACATGTTCAACAACATGTTCAACAACATGTTGAACATGTTCAACATGTTGTTCAACAAGTTGTATATAAGGCTATGTTTAAAGGCTTTTTCATCATTTGAAAAGTGCATGTTGAACCGAAAGGATGTATAAATGCAACATTTGTTTGAAATCTTACAATTGGCCACAAAGTCTTAAAAGGCACTTAAAGAATGCTCACACTTCAGAAGAAGAAGAATTGGAGATAGATGTGGAAAACCCTGTAAAACCACCTATCACTGAAATTTTAGATGAGTCTTCTATGGAAAGTCAAAGCGTCAACATGACTGAAAAGAATGCACATGCTTGTACAGAATGTGGTGCGTTATACAACAGTCAAGAAGCTTTGTTCAAACATATGGAACATTGTGTTGAGGGTGATAATGACGGCAGCTCTGAAAGTGAGTCAGAAACAGACTCTGAAAGTGAGTCAGAAACAGACTCTGTTTGGTATGATATGGTTCAAGAAGTCTACGATGAATATGATACCAAATTTCAAGAAAAGGTTTCAGAATATGAAGACCAAGGGCTTGAAGATGCGCGTGACATAGCAAGTGATGACTTTCGACCCATTTATAAGCGTCGACTTAAACAACTGTTTATGAGACTATTCAAATATGCCCAACGTCTACAACAAAACGAACATTATGAAACCATTTTAGAAGACTTCAATTACTTTGTTGATGAAAAACATTACGAGTATTCAAAGGCACTAAAGGCGGCTATAAGAAGAAACGATGCATTCTTTGAAGAGCTTCTAGATGAGGAGGAGGAAGATGAAAGCAGCGACGAAAAAAGTGATATGGATGCCAGTGAACAGAGTGAAGCAGATGAAGAAAAATAGACTTATTTGACTAAACTTTATAATAAAGACTTTGTAGATCAACAAATATTGTAATATTGTTAAAGATTTAAGCTGTATGTATTTAAGTGTATTTAAGTGTATTTAAGTGTATTTAAGTGTAGTTAAATGTATTTAAGTGTATTTAAGTGTATTTAAATGTATTAATAAACCTATTCAACATATGTCTTGTTTTTTCTTTGCTTGAACTACAACTTGTTGAACAATTTGTTAAACAGCATGTTGTTGAACAAGTTGAACATGTTGAACATGTTCAACTTGTGCAACAACATGTTGAACATGTTGAACATGTTCAACTTGTTGAACATGTTGTTGAACATGTTGAACATGTTGAACATGTTGAACATGTTGAACATGTTGTTGAACATGTTGAACATGTTGAACATGTTCAACAACATGTTGAACATGTTCAACAACAGCTTGTTGAACAATTGTTGTACAATTGCTAAACAACTTGTTGAACAATAGTTTGACGTAAAACTTATTCAAACACATGTTTAAATGGTGGGCGCGCGCCATTCCAACAACCTACCTATGCATAAACTACTTTAAAACTAAGACATCAAACTGAATCCAACGGTGAAATTTTCATTCAAATCGGTCATCCATAACGAAAGTTATCTTACTTTTAAGTTTAAAAACTTTTAAGGTGAATCCATGATGCATACAACCACCGGCGTAAATAGCCTGTGATCACTTAATGTTAAAACTAGATATAAAACTGAATCAAACGGTAAAATTTTCATGCAAATCGCTCAACTACAACAAAAGTTATCTCGTTTTTGCGTAGCTAAGGTAACTAAGGCGCAAACAAGATGTAACTAAGGCGCAACTAAGGCGTAACTAAGGCGTAACTAAGGTAACTAAGGCGTAACTAAGGCGTAACTAAGGCGTAACTAAGGTAATTAAGGCGTAACTAAGGCGTAACTAAGGCGTAACTAAGGAAATCAAGGCGTAACTAAGGCGTAACTTAGGTAACTAAGGCGTAACCAAGGCGTAACTAAGGTAACTAAGGCGTAACTAAGGAGTAACTAAGGTAACTAAGGCGTAACTAAGGTGTAACCAAGGCGTACCTAAGGCGTAACTAAGGTAACTAAGGCGTAACTAAGGTAACTAAGGCGTAACTAAGGCGTAACTAAGGAGTAACTTAGGTAACTAAGGCGTAACTAAGGTGTAACTACTGTAACCAAGGCGTAACTAAGGCGTAACTAAGGAAATCAAGGCGTAACTAAGGCGTAACTAAGGATATAAAGGCGTAACTAAGGCGTAACTAAGGAGTAACTAAGGTAACTAAGGCGTAACTAAGGTAATTTAGGCGTAACTAAGGCGTAACTAAGGCGTAACTAAGGTAACTAAGGCGTAACTAAGGCGTAACTAAGGTAACTAAGGCGTAACTAAGGAGTAACTAAGGTAACTAAGGCGTAACTAAGGTGTAACTACTGTAACCAAGGCGTAACTAAGGCGTAACTAAGGAAATCAAGGCGTAACTAAGGCGTAACTAAGGAAATAAAGGCGTAACTAAGGCGTAACTAAGGCGTAACTAAGGAGTAACTAAGGTAACTAAGGCGTAACTAAGGTAATTAAGGCGTAACTAAGGTAACTAAGGCGTAACTAAGGCGTAACTAAGGAGTAACTAAGGTAACTAAGGCGTAACTAAGGTAATTAAGGCGTAACTAAGGCGTAACTAAGGAGTAACTAAGGTAACTAAGGCGTAACCAAGGCGTAACTAAGGTAACTAAGGCGTAACTAAGGTAACTAAGGCGTAACTAAGGCATAACCAAGGTGTAACTAAGGTAACTAAGGCGTAACCAAGGCGTAACTAAGGTAACTAAGGCGTAACTAAGGTGGAACCAAGGCGTAACTAAGGCGTAACTAAGGTAACTAAGGCGTAACTAAGGCGTAACCAAGGCGTTACTAAGGTGTAACTATGACGTCATTATGACACCTCATGTCACAATGATTGACAGTATGACGTCATCAAGTGTGGCAGAACCGGCATCACTTCCAGACAGTATGACGTCACTTCCAGACAGTATGACGTCATCAAGTTTGGCAGAACCATTGTTTTCCCCACGCTCTGAACGAGTGTACTCTAAAAAATTTTTATCGATCGGTTTTTTCCCCACGCTCTGAACGAGTGCAGTCTGAAATTTATCGTGCATTATAGCCTTACATGGCATGTTTTCACAATACATTCTTGTTCAGTCCGGAATAGCTCAGTTGTTAGAGCGTGGGACTCCTGGTCGGACCCATGCTCAGAAGGTTGGTGGTTCGAGCCCCGGGTATGGGCAGCCTACCCCTAAACCATAGAGTGTATTATGAATGTGTATTATGAAGGTATGATAGACAGATGGTAGAAGGGACGTCAGTATGACGTCAAAAAGTGGTCTGGAAGTCTCGCTAGGGTTAGGGTCACATGACCGATGATTGACAGGTCACGTGACTAGTGACGTCATGATGATTGACAGCAGGAGTTCATTGGCTTAATTGACTTCATTAATAACAATGATCGACTGGGCCATGACTATGAAGCCACCAGACAGTATAACGTCATTATAACCTCATTATAACGTCATGAATGACCGCGCCTATCCTTACACTTATCCTGACGTCACTTCCGCTCCAGACATGATGATGTCACTTCCACTCCAGACAGCACTTCCGGTCCAGACAACACTTCCGGTCTAGACAACACTTCCGGTCCAGACGCTATGACGTCACTTCCGGTCCAGACAACACTTCCGCTCCAGACAGCACTTCCGGTCCAGACAGCACTTCCGGTCTAGACAGCACTTCCGGTCCAGACGCTATGACGTCACTTCCGGTCCAGACAACACTTCCGGTCCAGACGCTATGACGTCACTTCCAGACATGATGACGTCACTTCCAGACAGTATGACGTCACAAAGTGCAGTAGAACTCTCATTATCACCCTACTCAACACTTTCCTGTCGTGGAGTTTCTTGGCGCCGTTGTCCAGGCTAGCGTACTTGTGTTACCTCATTCACATCGTTGTTATACTTATGTACTACTTCAGTGCACCCGTGCAGTTATACTTCACGCATCTTAACATGGTGAGTATTTACGTTTCACTCCAGCCTTCACTTTTTGAGTAACCATCCTCCCTTACGTATGTGCCTTAAAATACGTAAACAAAATGTTCGTCATGTTCTGTAAATTGTTTTGAGATTTGGCAGGAATGCCCCCGGAGTAGGTAGGAAAGGACAGTTTTGGACCACTTGATGACGTCATACTGTCTGGACCGGAAGTGACGTCATAGCGTCTGGACCGGAAGTGTTGTCTGGACCAGAAGTGACGTCATAGGCGTAACCAAGGCGTAACCATGGTGATAATGACGTCATCAGTCACGTGACCAATGAAAAGCCAATGAAATCAAAGAAGACAATGAAGCCCCGCCCACTTTCTGTCTATCATATTGTCTGGACCGGAAGTGACGTCATAGGCGTGGTCATGGTAACGAATTGAAACTTTGTAAACAAAAGTGAACTTTGTAAACAAACTGTGTAAACAAACTTTGTAAACAAAATTTGTAAACAAAATTTGTAAACAACATTTGTAAACAACATTTGTAAACAAACTTTGGTTATTTACATAATTGAAACTCATTGAAACTTTGTAGACAAACTTTGTAAACAAACTGTGTAAGCAAACTTTGTAAACACAATTTGAAAACAAACTTTGTAAACAAACTTTGTAAACAAAATTTGTAAACAAAATTTGTAACAAACTTTGGTTATTTGCATAATTAAAACTCATTGAAACTTTGTAAACACAATTTGTAAACAAACTGTATAAACAAACTTTGTAAACAAAATTTGTAAACAAACTTTGTAAACAAAATTTGTAAACAAACTTTGGTTATTTACATAATTGAAACTCATTGAAACTTTGTAAACAAACTTAGTAAACAAACTTTTGTTTTTTTCATTTCCCACACTCACTCTCTCCACACACACACACACCACGACTGAGCATTTCATTTCATAAGCCGCATAGGTATTTCAACCTTCTGATGGCAACTTTTTCCCCCACACTCTCTCTCCACACACACACACACACACACACACACACACACACACACACACACACACACACACACACACACACACACACACCACGACTGAGCGTTTCATTTTATAAGCCACATAGGTATTTGAACCTTCTAAAGGTAACTTTTTTCCCCCACACTCTCATGCATAAATAGCAACACCATGATAAAATGTTTTGCTTATGTTGCTCTTTATACTCCATTATTTGTTTGTTTGTTTTTTTTTTTTTTGTTGTTTGAAATGCAGTGTTTACTTAGAGAAAAAAATGGCGTCCTGCAATCTGCAATCATCATCAGCAGCATTTCGTCATCAGTGTAATCAGACTGCGTCATCTATAGCCAGCGTAATCAGACTGCGTAATCAGACTTCGTCATAAACAACGTAGACAGCGGTGTCTGGCTTTATTGTTTTTCTGAGGCAGCAGTGTCTAGCTGCTTGGAGTTGCAGTGTGACCCTAAGTGTTATACTTAACCGATTTGTCTGAAAATTTCACTGTTTGATTCAGTTTTATATCTAGTTTTCACATAGCCATGGACTGGTTGCGTAGCTAGCTGTATGCATCATGAATTCACCTTAAAAATGACAAGTTAAAAGTGGAATAACTTTTGTTATGATTGACCGATTTACATGAAACTTTCACTGTTTAATTCAGTTTTATATCTAGTTTTAACATTAAGTGGTTATAGGCTATTTGCGCAGCTGGCTGTGTGCATATTTACCACCATTTTAATTTTGTAAAAAGTGAAAAATTGTGATAACTTTCGCTATAGTTGGCGGATTTGCATGAAAATTTCACCGTTTGGATTCAGTTTACAGTAGTTTGCATAGGTGGGTTGTTGGAATGGCGCGCGCCCACCATTCAAACATGTGTTTGAATTATTTTTTAGGAACATATTACGTCAAACTATTGTTCAACAAGTTTTTTAACAATTGTACAACAATTGTTCAACAAGCTGTTGTTCAACATGTTGTTGAACAAGTTACACATGTTAAACATGTTCAACATGTTCAACATGTTGTTGAACAAGTTGAACATGTTCAACATGTTGTTGAACATGTTTAACATGTTGTTTAGAATGTTGTTCAACATGCTGTTTAACAAGTTGTTGTTCATAATGACGTCATTGGAACAGGCGCATGCTTTATCAAAAACTGACTCAGCAGAATTTATTGCTGTTTGATATGGATGAAATGCATGTCTCACTCTTCCTTTTATGCTACTTAGATGTAATCAAAATATGGTGTGTAACTCGTCAAAAATGCCAAACTTGTTATAATTGCTAAAATTGCTGAGTCAGCGTTAAACGTTAAACTCCCCTAGGCGTAGACATGTTCAACAACATGTTCAACAACATGTTCAACAACATGTTCAACATGTTCAACATGTTGTTCAACAAGTTGAACATGTTCAACATGTTGTTCAACAAGTTGTATGTAAGGCTATGTTTAAAGGCTTTTTCATCATTTGAAAAGTGTATGTTGAACCGAAAGGATGTATAAATGCAACATTTGTTTGAAATCTTACAAGTGGCCACAAAGTCTGAAAAAGGCACTTAAGGGATGCTCACACTTCAGAAGAAGAAGAAGAATTGGAGATAGATATGGAAAACCCTGTAAAACCACCTATCGCTGAAACTTTAGATGAGTCTTCTATGGAAAGTCAAAGCGTCAACATGACTGAAAAGAATGCACATGCTTGTACAGAATGTGGTGCGTTATACAACAGTCAAGAAGCTTTGTTCAAACATATGGAACATTGTGTTGAGGGTAATGATGACAGCAGCTCTGAAAGTGAGTTAGAAACAGACTCTGAAAGTGAGTCAGAAACAGACTCTGTTTGGTATGATATGGTTCAAGAAGTCTACGATGAATATGATACCAAATTTCAAGAAAAGGTTTCAGAATATGAAGAACAAGGGCTTGAAGATGCGCGTGAAATAGCAAGTGATGACTTTCGACCCATTTATAAGCGTCGACTTAAACAACTGTTTATGAGACTATTCAAATATACCCAACGTCTACAACAAAACGAACATTATGAAACCATTTTAGAAGACTTTAATTACTTTGTTGATGAAAAACATTACGAGTATTCAAAGGCACTAAAGGCGGCTATAAGAAGAAACGATGCATTCTTTGAAGAGCTTCTAGATGAGGAGGAGGAGGAAGATGAAAGCAGCGACGAAGAAAGTGATATGGATGCCAGTGAACAGAGTGAAGCAGATGAAGAAAAATAGACTTATTTGATTAAACATTATATTAAAGACTTTGTAAATCAATAAATGTTATAATATTGTTATAGATTTAAGCTGTGTGTATTTAAGTGTATTAATAAAACTATTCAACATATGTCTTGTTTTTTTTCTGAACTGACTGTTATTGTTCCATCAATTGCTTGAACTACAACATGTTGAACAACAACTTGTTAAACAGCATGTTGAACAACATGTTAAACATGTTCAACAACATGTTGAACATGTTCAACTTGTTCAACAACATGTTGAACATGTTCAACTTGTTGAACATGTTGAACATGTTGAACATGTTGAACATGTTGAACATGTTGAACATGTTCAACAACATGTTGAACATGTTCAACTTGTTCAACAACATGTTGAACATGTTGAACATGTTTAACATGTGTAACTTGTTCAACAACATGTTGAACAACAGCTTGTTGAACAATTGTTGTACAATTGTTAAAAAACTTGTTGAACAATAGTTTGACGTAATATGTTCCTAAAAAATAATTCAAACACATGTTTGAATGGTGGGCGCGCGCCATTCCAACAACCCACCTATGCAAACTACTGTAAACTGAATCCAAACGGTGAAATTTTCATGCAAATCCGCCAACTATAGCGAAAGTTATCACAATTTTTCACTTTTTGCAAAATTAAAATGGTGGTAAATATGCACACAGCCAGCTGCGCAAATAGCCTATAACCACTTAATGTTAAAACTAGATATAAAACTGAATTAAACAGTGAAAGTTTCATGTAAATCGGTCAATCATAACAAAAGTTATTCCACTTTTAACTTGTCATTTTTAAGGTGAATTCATGATGCATACAGCTAGCTACGCAACCAGTCCATGACTATGTGAAAACTAGATATAAAACTGAATCAAACAGTGAAATTTTCAGACAAATCGGTTAAGTATAACACTTAGGGTCACACTGCAACTCCAAGCAGCTAGACACTGCTGCCTCAGAAAAACAATAAAGCCAGACACCGCTGTCTACGTTGTTTATGACGAAGTCTGATTACGCAGTCTGATTACGCTGGCTATAGATGACGCAGTCTGATTACACTGATGACGAAATGCTGCTGCTGATGATTGCAGATTGCAGGACGCCATTTTTTCTCTAAGTAAACACTGCATTTCAAAAAAAAACAAAAACAAACAAACAAATAATGGAGTATAAAGAGCAACATAAGCAAAACATTTTATCATGGTGTTGGTATGTATGCATGAGAGTGTGGGGGGAAAAAGTTACCTTTAGAAGGTTCAAATACCTATGTGGCTTATAAAATGAAACGCTCAGTCGTGGTGTGTGTGTGTGTGTGTGTGTGGAGAGAGAGTGTGGGGGAAAAAGTTGCCATCAGAAGGTTGAAATACCTATGCGGCTTATGAAATGAAATGCTCAGTCGTGGTGTGTGTGTGTGGAGAGAGTGAGTGTGGGAAATGAAAAAAAAAGTTTGTTTACTAAGTTTGTTTACAAAGTTTCAATGAGTTTCAATTATGTAAATAACCAAAGTTTGTTTACAAATTTTGTTTACAAAGTTTGTTTACAAATTTTGTTTACAAAGTTTGTTTATACAGTTTGTTTACAAATTGTGTTTACAAAGTTTCAATGAGTTTTAATTATGCAAATAACCAAAGTTTGTTACAAATTTTGTTTACAAATTTTGTTTACAAAGTTTGTTTACAAAGTTTGTGTACAAATTGTGTTTACAAAGTTTGCTTACACAGTTTGTTTACAAAGTTTGTCTACAAAGTTTCAATGAGTTTCAATTATGTAAATAACCAAAGTTTGTTTACAAATGTTGTTTACAAATGTTGTTTACAAATTTTGTTTACAAATTTTGTTTACAAAGTTTGTTTATAAATTTTGTTTATAAAGTTTGTTTACAAATTTTGTTTACAAAGTTTGTTTACACAGTTTGTTTACAAAGTTCACTTTTGTTTACAAAGTTCTAATTCGTTACCATGACCACGCCTATGACGTCACTTCCGGTCCAGACAATATGATAGACAGAAAGTGGGCGGGGCTTCATTGTCTTCTTTGATTTCATTGGCTTTTCATTGGTCACGTGACTGATGACGTCATTATCACCATGGTTACGCCTTGGTTACGCCTATGACGTCACTTCCGGTCCAGACAACACTTCCGGTCCAGACGCTATGACGTCACTTCCGGTCCAGACAGTATGACGTCATCAAGTGGTCCAAAACTGTCCTTTCCTACCTACTCCCCGGATAGTTCCTCAACAGCGTGTTATTTCTGTAGTTATCTATTTGTTTCGTTTTTGCCAAAACACTGACCGAACAAAAATCAGAAACCACAAAAGTACTATCGGGAGTTTCCGGTTTCTAAACGGAAACTCAACATTTGAGAGTCTCATACAGAAACCAAATAGAAGACCTAGGGGCTTCTTTTCGGAATCACTTTCCAGCTAGACCCTTTTCGCTACCGAGTAGCGAAAATTACACTTTGGCGGCCACAAAAAATGCCATTCTGAACTCTTAAAATTCAGAACTGATTATGAACGAGAAGGTAAAAGTCACCAGGGAACCTCTTCCCTTACAACTCCTCTTTTAGGTCCAAACGGTATAAAATAATATGAAAATCACTATCCAACCGTTTTCGAAAAATGGTCAATTTCGTCTTATGACGTTGACCTTGGCCGAGGAATTCAAGGTCACCGTGGTACCTTTCACGCAATGTCTTTTAGGTCCAAAGAGTCGAAAATAAGCTCAAAATGGCTCTACCACTAACCGTTTTCGAGATACTGAGTCACTTCTGGTTTTTGATATTGACCATGACCGAGGAGGACAAGTTCGCCGGCCCTACAAAACAGTATACGTATATTATACGTATTTAGTATCTAAAATGCATGGGCAAAATGAGCATCTTTTCTCGGACGCATAATAAACGGATAAATTACGTATAAAAATATCCGCATTTCTAGAACCATATATTATACGTATAAAATGCGTGGGAAAGAAGATGCTTATATTGAATCCGCATATTATACGTATATTTTGCCACGTATAATATGCGCATATCAAGGAACGTTTATTACAAATATGAAATACGCGGGAAAATATATGCCCATTTTCAGTGCGCATATTATACGCATTTTCCTACGCATATTGTACGCGTACCTGTGGACGAATATTATGTATATATTTTGTATGGTAAAAAGATGCCCATATTTGAAACGGACATTGAACTAATTTTTACTGACGTATATGAGACGCATATTTGAGAAGTTTTATTACACGCATTTTCTCCCATGCATATTATGGATGTAATATGTGACGCATATTAAGCATATATTTTACGTGGGATTTCCCATCTGGGTATTCCCATGTAAAATACACGCATATAATGCGTGAAAATTTCCACGTAGTAAATGCATGAAAAAATATACGCATATTATACGTAGTCTGGAAACAGCCGCCATTGAGCGATAATATATCTAAAATTTGCTAAATGCTGCATATTTTGGTGTAGGGCCGCCTTTTTTCTAAGTATAATAGAAAGTTAGACATGGGAATACCAATTTCACTAATTTTTTATGCTGAAATTTGATTTTAGGAGTACTTTATAACTGCACTATAGTGATAAGGGTTCATGTGCACAATACATATCGAAAAGAGTCTCAAACTCCGCTAAATCCCACGTAACTGCATGGGAATTCCCAACAAAACATACATTATTTAACCGAATTTTTTACTAAAGTCCTACCCCGCCAGCCACTCGAAAGCCAGTAAGAGTGGGGAAATAAATTCTATTACGTCACTGTAGTAATATGACGCTCCCTTATTATCCACCTCCTTCTTCCCATGGCTCGCAAACCCCGAGCACATTGGCGATACGAGAGACGGCTTGCAATAAAAATGTCTTCATTTAAAAATGAAGGTGAAATGATGGTGAAATCAGATGGATTCACTAAAGAGAGGCACGAAAGTATCAAACATTTTCAGCTGCATGCTCAAAATCAATATATTGGAACCTAGTTAGACTTCAGGAAGCTACACCAAGCTGTATAGATAGGTGGAAAAATGAAAATATATGTATGACTGATTGTGAATTTAAGGAAATCTTTGTTAAGACGAAATATTTGACAAGAAATGTTCGAGACAGTATGTTAAACTACAAAATTATGCATAAAAACTATGCATCAAATTATATAGTCGCAAAATTTGACCCGACGGTCGCATCAAACTGTCAGAATTGTAAAGTGAAGAATGATATCATGCATATGTTTATCCTCTGTTCGAATTTAACTTTATTCTGGAGATTATTATAAAATTTTATAAATAATAACATTATGATAGAAGCCAGTATCGCTCTGTCGAACAGAATGAAACTATTGGGAATTATTCGAAGCGATAACTTAGGGGAGAGGAGTTATATGGTTGATTTCATTCTTCTGCAAGCAAGATTATTTATTCATCGTTGCAAACTTAACAGTAGAGAAGTGTACTTTATTGAATACCTTAAATTTCTAAAACCTAAAGTATATTTTGAACGAATTTTAAACAAAACAAATATATCTATATGCCAAGCTTTAGAAAAAATTGACCAATTTTTATAGTTGATTTTTTTTTCTTCCTCCCGCACTTTTTTTTTGTTCTGTCTTCAACCCCCTACTAACATGCTAAGATACTATTGTTGTATAATGTTCATTCTTATTGTCAACCGCTAAACTGAAACTTGATTTCAGTTGATTAGAAAGTGTTTGGCCAGAGTATAAAAAAAGCACTTGTTCTCCTTAACAGCATCCAAAAAAAAAAAAAAAAAAAATTGTCACTATGTTTGCGTTGCCATAACTTGATATGTATGAGTTTTAAAATATATACTGGAATGAAGTGATAAAAAAAAAACATCTTCAGCTGCAACTCCACACAAATGTAAATGAATCAGTGGCATCGCACAACTGTGCTGACTCAGCAATACTGAGGCTAAGTTCAGTTCTCCCAAAATCAACTCAAAAGATCGGGGTTTTAGCAAAATCTCCCAGCAAATACTACTAGAATGATAATGATTTAATACTGATTGAAAGTAAAGCACAAAGAGTAAACAAAAAATCTGCGATATGGGAAAATTATGGACGCATATAGTCGCGGCTGAGACCCGTCATGATGGGCCGTGTAGCCATGAATCATCGCGTCAGTAGATAGAAAACACCGTTTTTGCGCCACTTGATGACGTCATACTGTCTGGACCGGAAGTGACGTCATAGCGTCTGGACCGGAAGTGTTGTCTGGACCGGAAGTGTTGTCTGGACCGGAAGTGACATCATGATAAGCGTTAGGATAGGCGCGGCCATCCATGACGTCATAATGAGGTGATAATGAGGTGATAATGTGGTCATACTGAGGTCATAAGGAGGTCATAATGAGGTCATAATGAGGTCATAATGACGTCATGCTGTGTGGCGGCTTCCTAGGGTTTCAGTCGATGATCGTCGAAGTCAATGAAGTCAAGGTTTCGTTTCCGAAGTCAATCGGCAACAGACCCTAAAAAGGGATGACCTCCCCCCCCCCCTCGAAATTGTAATTTTTGCATATTTATCCGTTTCAGACGATTCTGAACATTTTTCATTTTTTGGGTCGACCGACCCCCCCCCCCCCCCCCTCGAAATTGTGATTTTTGCATATTTATCCGTTTCAGACGATTCTAAACATTTTTCTTTTTTTTTTTTTTTGGGTCGACCGACCCCCCCCCCCCCTCGAAATTGTGGTTTTTGCATATTTATCCGTTTCAGACGATTCTGAACATTTTTTTTTTTTGGTCGACCATATACACAAGTAAAATTCTGCTGAGTCAGCAATTTTAACAATTTTGAGCAAGTTTGAACAAGTTACACACCATATTTTGATTACATGGAAGTAGCATAAAAGCATGAGTGAAACATATATGTGATACATTCTGCTGAGTCAACAATTTTGAACGAGTATTGAATAAGTTTGAACAAGTTACACACCATATACCATCAAAGTTTTATAAAAGGAAGAGTGACGAGAAAATACTTCACAATGTCGGCATTACTTCTTGACAGATGTATGACTATGGATGACGTCTTCAAAGTGAACTATATTGACTATGTGTTTTCAAAGCTTCCTGCTTTTGAATCGGATTGGATGCTGCAAGTGAAGAATTTGCATCTGCATTGGGAAGCTGTGGGAAAGGCTATTCCAAGAGATCGTTTCATCCGCTCGTTTCTACATGAATGTGAAGAACTGCATTTACTATCAACTTACAACATTGATTTAGCATTTATCAACGCGAATACAATTTGGGCAACTGACCTCATGTTAGTTGTAGCTACTAGAATTATTCTACATTATGATGATGATGTTCCAAATAATGTATCAGACCTTGTTCGATTCAACCATGGACGAGTTGAAGTGAACTCAAAAGTTTGCAAGTTCTTTGAAAAGAAAGCTGACTCAGCAGATAGTTGGGTATAAAAGGGAGTGAACTCAGCAGAGTGGAGTCATTTCTCAGCAGACAGTTGGAGGGAGTGGATCATCAATACATTGTGGCAGTCATGGAGAACAAGACAAGCAACGCAGCAGCGCAGCGCAGCAGCAGCAGCAGCTTTAAAATTAGTGCTAACTTAACCATTACTGTGGAGCATGGAGAATATGGGCCATTTCTACGCATCACACGTGGAGAGAGATGGTGTGCTTATTCACCATCTTTGTGGAAGATTGTGTGCCAGAGCTTGAAAAATTTACGCGACATTGGCTTCAAACTATACTTAACGCAAACGAAGTGGCTTGAAGTCATTTCATACTTGGATATGCGCTATGTGAGTTTTGTGCGCACGTCACGGTTTGAAGGGAAAGAATACACACATCACATCAACATGAATGATGGTGAATGGGAGACACTGCTTCAGGAGATGGACAACATCAACTCAGCCCTATCACCATGTGAGAAATGTCATGACAAGAAAACGATCATCAAGCTGCAAAAGGATGGTCGGATGAAGGTGTCAAAGCTATCCAAGAAAAGGCTGACTGAAGTTCAGTTGGAGAACATGAACGTGCAAAATCAACTTGGACTTACCTGCGACTATTGCGGTGCTTGTGGATATATGGAGGATTATCATTGCCACTGCCACAAGTATAATTGCAAGTTGTGTGAACCAAACAACTTCTGCGGCAAGTGTGGAGTACTTAAAGTCAGTGAAGCAAAGTAAAAGCCCACAAGACACTGAAACAAGATGGACGCATGTTTTAAAAATGCTTATATTGACTTGATAATTGCTAAACTTGCTAGCTGTGGCACTCCAGACTATCAACTTTATCATTTGGATGCTTTTTGGGATGTTGTACATCATAGTCTTGATGTGATTGAACTGCATTCAAGATTTCTTGGAGAATGTTATAAAATTGGAATAGAAGAAGATCCTGACTTTGACTTTGATTCTGCACTTTATTCTGCTCGTACTGATGTTGAAGTATATTTCACCGTAGTTGATCATTTGAGAGATTGTTGTAAAGAAGAAGAGGAAACCGAGCAGCTTTATCAAGTAAGAGAACCTTTTAATCATCTTTGTAACAACATAGTGAATTGATAACAATGTTTTTCTTACTAACAAATTTAGTTTTATGTGAGTGGTTTCAACGTAAACAAAGAAAGAACATGATAGAAGAGGCAGCAAATATATTAAAAGATATTTTATTACAGGAAGAAACCGACATGTCAGAATAAAACAGCAGAAACACAGTCAACATGGAGAATCTTGTACTATTCAGTGGTCATAAGGACGTTCTTTCAAACATGTTTCCAACACGACTTGAAAAGTATGGACATGGACAAGTGAAGCTTTGTATCAATATGAGAAAGCAGTGTTTCATCACCGTCCAGATATTGCTTCAGCCATTGTGTCATCCAGAAATGGATATGAAGTAAAACGTATTGCTAAAGGGATAAAGCCATGTCCTTACCAGTGAAGAGAAGTAAAATGCAAGATGTTTTACAAGTCAAATGGAATCAGTGTGTATTGTTTCGCAACAAGTTGAAAGAATGTAAAGACAAAACTTTAGTTGAAGCAACGTATGATCATTGGTGGGGAGCTGGTGTGAAACAAGTGTCATCTGGATATCCTGGCCAGAATATTATGGGAAAGTTGTTAGAACTGTTGTGTGAGACTTGATGTGCAGACGTGTGAACATGGAGAAGTGTGTTAAGTGAACAACAACTGGAAAAAACTTGCTGAACTTGACAGACTTATGCTGCATTGCCGGAGCAGCATAACTTGCTAAACCTGACAGACTTGTGCTACATTGTCGGAGCAGCATAACTTGCTAAACCTGACAGACTTGTGCTGCATTGATTCAAGACTGCATAATGGCGGACATGACACTGAGACAATATATTGTGCAAAAAGCTTATTGTGAAGAAATGTTATCCGCTGTAAAAAAGTTTGCCTATTTAGTCTGTCCTGCTTGTCAACATGAAGAGTGTCAAGAACATACTTGTCATACTGCATGTGTTTATACATATTGGAATGAAGCTAAATATTACATTCATTTAGATAAAGTGTTAGAGAATGCAAATCAACGTTGTGAGAAATATGGTGTAGATGCTATTACATTGGATGAACTCAGTCATTGGTTAGTGTTCATTGAATACCAATGGTCTCCAGTTATTCATACCATTGTATCTATACTTGATTTGTAAAAACTTGTTAGTTAAGTTATAAATGCATGTTAGTTAAGTGATGTTGGTTGAGTTATAAAATAAAAGCTGTTCTGTTGAGAAGGTGGTTTTCATTCGGTGTGACCATGTCGACGTGGAAAGACTACTTGACCAATATTTACTTCAAACCTGGACAGCCTGGAGCATTTGCTGGTCCTTACAAGCTGTATCACATCTTACGAAAACATAATCAAGCAGTCACACAGTCACAAGTGAAGAAATGGCTACAGGATCAAGATGCTTTTAGTTTACTACAACCTGTCAAATACAGGTTCAAAAGACAACGTGTCATTACACGTGGTATTGATGATATGTGGGATATTGATTTGGCCGATATGGGAAACATAGCTCCCTATAATGATGACATACGCTTTTTACTCATTGTCATTGATGTGTTTTCCAAATATGTCTGGGTACAGCCAATACCTAATAAATCACATACCAGCGTCATACAAGCTTTCCAAAAGATTTTTCATGACACACGACGAAGACCGCGAACTCTAAGGTCTGATAAAGGAACAGAATTTAAAAATAGATGGGTAAAAGCATTTTTGAAGAAAGAAGGAATTCATGCTTATACCACAAAGAATGAAACCAAAGCCAACTTTGCTGAAAGAGTCATTCGTACTCTGAAGGGAATGATGTATCGGTATTTTCTACATAATCAAACCTACCGCTACGTAGACATTCTTCCAGACTTGGTGTACAATTACAACCATAGACCTCATGGTTCTCTTCCTAATAAATATGCTCCAGCCGAGATTCGTAAAGACAACGAATCAAAAGTGTGGAAGTATATGTATGTCGACAAACTGAAATTGAAACCGAAGAAGAAGAAGAAGTATAAATTTAACATTGGCGATCATGTTCGCATTTCCCACATTAAATATGTGTTTCAACGCGATTATCACATCAAATGGACGCAAGAAGTCTTCATTGTCACACATCGTTGTAAGAAGCAAGGAATACATTTGTATCGTGTGAAAGACTTTTTAGACGAAGATATTGATGGACATTTCTATGAAGAAGAACTGCAGAAAGTGACCAAAGATATTGAATCTATTTATAGAATTGAAAAAGTCTTGAAAACACGTAAAAGACGAGGAGGTGTGAAAGAATTATTTGTCAAGTGGTTAGGTTGGCCAAACAAGTTTAACAGTTGGGTGAAAGAAACAGACATTCAACAATGAAGCATCCATTTACATGTTTGGTCTCTGGACCTACAGGCAGTGGCAAAACGTCTCTGGTGAAGGAAATTCTAGAACAAAAGTTGATTCAACCCTCTCCAAAAAGCATTTTATGGCTCTATGCAGCAGATCAGCCTTTGTACAAGGGAATGAAAGGCGTGGAATTTTACCAAGGCATTCCAGATGACATTGAAGAGCGTTTTAACCCGAAGAAACCAAACTTACTTATCATTGATGACTTAATGACGAAATGTCATAGTGATGAGCGTATGACACGTCTCTTTAGTGTTGGCAGCAGTCATCAAAATCTAAGCATTATCTTTATTGTGCATAATTTATTCCATCATGGGAAAGAGATGCGAAATATTAGTTTGAATACACATTATATCATTCTGTTTAAAAATCCGAGAGACAGTCAACAAATTAGTACATTGGCGCGGCAAATGTATCCTAGAAGATCTCAATTTCTCATAGAAGCCTATCAAGATGCTACTAGCAAACCTCATGGTTATTTATTCATTGATTTAAAACCAAAGACAAATGATCAACTACGTATTCGTACAGGCATTTTACCAAAAGATACACATTATGTATATATTGATAAAGCAGTGTATGAACAAGAACCAACTCATTTGACCATTCGCAGTCAAGATGTCTAAACGTATTCGAGCGAACCAGCCGTTTCTTCATTTGCTTGCACGCAGTGGGCCTAAACGACGTAAATCCTTGCTACAGCAAGCTACAAAGGAGGAATTGACAAGCTTGTTTGAAATTTGTTTGAATATATTGCAAGGACATTTACCCTTAAGCTCAAAACGGTTTAAGGAATTTAAACGTGAACGTCATACGCTACGTACTCTAGCAGATAAGAAGATATCCCTTCGACGAAAAAAGAAGTTGATTAATCAGAAAGGAGGATTCATTGGAGCTATTGCTAGATTGGCATTGCCCTTATTAGCCAAACTACTGCTAAAATGAAACATACGATGAAAATGGTCCTCATTCCTGAATATGAATATAAAATGTTGCTAGAAAAGAAGGGAAAAGATGGTGAAATCAAAACGAAAGTGAATAAACTTTTACGTGGGAAACGAACGCGTGAAAAGGCTATAGAAATGTCTCAACTTCTTGGTCGTCATTTACGTACAGGTCAGTCTAGGCAGCAAAAGCCCTCATCATCATCATCATCACCTGAAAAGCCAGAAAAGTTATTTTTAAGTCATTTTCAACCTATCTATCATGGAAAAATAACACAACTTTTAGCAGAACTGAAGAAATATGGTACGACATGGTCAGACAAGAATGAACTTGTGTTGAAAACGGGCGATATTATAGCAAATTCCAACGTGGTTGATTTGATGAAAGAAGCATTGGTGGCGACAAGAAGAAAAGAACGAGCCATACCACCACATGGTTGGCATCCATTTATCCAGGAAATTGTTGATGCTAATATTCCAAAAACAATGTTTAGTAAAAAGACCACTCGTGACGACATTACAACAGAAATGAAACAACGTCAACAAAGACAGTTTCCTGAAGGATGGGAAAATTTTTAACATGGCTGAAAGAGCTATGTTGTTGCCAAGACACAACTATTCCTGTAAAAATAAGATGTACAAGTGCTTGTTGTGAAGGAGAAGTTATAGACCATGTAGATCATCATCATGATGTGAAAGATCATTTACATACTTGGTCGAATGACGCGCGCTATCGTGAAGTATATAGACAACGTCAACGCACCTATACCATTTAGTTCCCATCATGGAGTCGACAAGCTTTTACATCACTTTGCCTAGCAATGCGAGTATGACCTATTATCCCAACAACAAGGCTTCGAATTATCAAATTCGTATGCCTCGAACCATTTATCTGAATGGAAAATATGAAGTGGCTTTAGCTGAAATTCAATATCCACATACATGGACAACGATGAGACAGGGCATGGACTACTCTATTCAGTATCGACAAGAACTATTCGATGATCCTATTCTTAACACTCTCGATATTCCTTATGGGTACTATAGAACCATACAAGAACTATGTGAGGCAGTCAATGAAGAAGCGACTAATGCTCTGAAACTTACAGAAGCTATTCGAATAAAGTATGATAAGATTAGACAACGTGTGTTTCTATTTCTCGATTATGGTTATGAAGTGTCCTTTTCCGCTGGATTAGCTGAGATTTTAGGATTTATCCCAGATCACTGGTATACTGAAACATGTACAGCTGACCATAAAGCGGATGTGAAACAGGGGTTTTATACACTGTATGTGTATTGTAGCATTTGTGAACCACAAGTTGTTGGTGATTATTATGTTCCGTTACTACGTTCTGTTGGCATACAAGGCCATGATGGAGATATTATCATGAAAACGTATGGCGAACCGCATTATGTTCCTGTAAACACATCCAAATTTGACATGATAGAAATGAATATTAAGGACGACACAGGCCATAATGTTCCATTTCAAACTGGAAAGGTGATCTGTAAACTTCATTTTCGACCAAAAGCAATATGAAAGCTTATACACACGATCCGTCTGCATATCGCAACCATTTTCTTCGTCAAGTGGGCGGGGAATTACCAGGATTCAAAGGAGCGCGAATCCAATATGGCGATGGTATTGGTTCAATACTGGGATCATTGGCTCGCAAAGCTATTCCACTACTTAAGGCTGGGGCTAAGATCGTTGCGCCACATCTTAAAAAGGCTGCAAAGAATGTCGCGAAAGATGTGACGGGCCGAGTAGCAGAACGTGTGTTTGGAGAACAAAAGCGTGTGCAACCGACGAAACGTGCCAGAAGACGAAAAACAGCCAGACGGATAACATCAAAATATCGCAAAGATATCTTTTGAAATCATGTCTCTCATTCATAATCATTCGTGTGAATGTAGTCTTTCTCCATTGGAATGGTTTCACGTACCACCAACACAAACTGCTGTAGAGAAAAGTTATAATGTTGACTATCAACCACTTACAAGTATTAGAGAAGGCGCTCCAATAGAATTCTACATTCCTGCGAGTACAGAAGAATATCCAGATTTAAAGAACAGCAAACTTCATATTGTATGTCGCATTCTAAAGGCTGATGGAACAGAGTGTGGCGCAGATGATAATGTCTCTTGCATCAATGATGTGTTTAATGGGTTATGGTCTAATATTGAATTGTTTCTGAATGATCGTTTGGTTTCGCATAGCAACAATACTCATGGTTATACCAGCATTATCTCTCATCTCATCCATGATTCGGAAGAAAGTCTGCATTCTGAGCGCTCTATGCGTCTCATGTACAAGGATACTGCTGGGTCAATGAATAGTCATGAGGTGAAAAGACCTAATCATGAACGATATGTATCCGGGTTTCATGTCAATGCTGACGGCGGTGACTTGGCTGAGCAAGGAAACAATGGCTTACATCATCGTTATTTGCATACTCATCTTAGCCGTGATGTTATGCTCGCAGGTGGTTTAAGGATAGATTTGTTTGAGCAGGATCGTTATCTTCCGAATGGCATCAGTTTGAAATTGCGTTTCCATAGACAAAAAGATGACTATGTATTGATGGCTGCAGATAATACCTATAAGGTAGAAGTGAAAGAGGCATTTTTAACCATTCGCAAAGTGAGGGTGAGTCCAGGTATTCAGTTAGGACATACAGATGCATTGATGAAAAGTCCTGCCAAGATCATCATCACTAGAAAAGAATGTAAAGTCTTAGCTATTCCAGCAGGATTTCAGTCTTTTGTGAAAGATAACATCTTTTTGGGTCAATTACCAAATCGTATTGTCATTGGTCTGGTTCATAATGAAGCTTTTGGTGGATCAGTATTGAGGAATCCATATGATTTCAAACATTTTGATCTGGACTATATGCAACTGTACACGGATGGTGAACCAGTTCTATCCAAACCTCTCAAGCTTGACATTACACAGAACAAATACCTGGACGCTTTTGAAACGCTTTACAAATCGTTTGATCGGTTGAATGGTGAGAAAAGTTCCATTATAAAACGGGAAGATTGGCCTAGAGGTTATGCTTTATTTTCGTTTGACTTAACACCGGATTATGATGGCGATGATCATTTCCCCCTGATCAAGCATGGGAATTTGCGGCTAGAAATGAACTTTGCTACGGCTTTGCAACATACCATCAATGTCATTGTCTATGCTGAATTTGACAACATTATTGAGATCAGTGCAAATCGCAGCATCCAATTCGACTACCAGTCATGAACACGAAGCAGATTGATGCCATATTGAGTCATGATGTCATGACCAAAGACTTGTTTCAAGGCGTGTTTGCCATGGATCAGTTACCGTCTTTACAACGCGGCGCCTATGTGATCAACACAGACGATCAAGATGAACCAGGAGAACATTGGGTGGCAGTGTATTATGATAAAGACCCTGTGGAATATTTTGACTCTTATGGACTATTCCCTCTCGATGATCGTTTAGACATATTTTTAAGAAATGACTATATGTATAATTCTATCTCATTACAAACGCCAATATCATCATCATGTGGTTTTTATTGTGTATATTATATATTACATAGAGCTCGAGGTCAGAGTATGTTTGATATTGTGAATATATTAAAAAGAAAGGATGGTGATTTTATTGTAAAGGATTTTGTATATAGACATTATAAACCACTGTTTTATTAATGTTGTTGTTGTTATATTAGTTAAGTTGTAGTTAAGTTGTTGTTATATTAGTTAAGTTGTTGTTATATTAGTTAAGTTGTTGTTGTTGTTAAATAAAACAAACCAAGTTTTCAAACAGTCTTGTTTATTGTGTTGTACATACGTTTATTTACAAATTCTTAACTACAAACACTATTTACAAAGTCTATTTACACTATTTACAAACTTTTATTTACAAAGTCTATTTACACTATTTACAAACTCTTAACTACAAACGCTATTTACACTATTTACAAACTTTTATTTTCAATACATTCATCAATGCATGCCATTCATCAGAATCTAAATTGATATAGGTATCATAGACATTATACCCGTGTTTGTAAATGCTATGAAAGCTCACATAACACACATCACCAAACTTTATCACTTTCACAGTTTCATGTTCAGACAGTTTCAGTTCATATCCTTCTTCTAAGTCAATGTCCATCACACGCATAGGTTGTGTCAGCTCAATGGATTTGGTACCCCGCTTGAGTTGTATTCCTCCCTCTTTGAATTCAAGCGTTAGGTTCTTTCCAATCCAATGCTTGTAACAGAGCGTACCATTCCACTGTGTTGAGGGTGATGTAGTCGTAGCATTCTGTAAGCTCGTCATACTGACGAAATTGTACAAACAAGTCTAGACCGTTCTCAGTCACACGCACTTCTAATTCATTTGAGACTGCTAGGAGAAAGCCGGGTATTCTCAACTTGTCTAGGTGATCCTTCAACACGGATTGGTCATCAAGTGATAGAACGAGATACTGTCCAAAATGTCTTAGCACAATGTCATCATATTCGTTTCTCAGATATGAGAATCCATGCGTCATTGGTTTATATTCCGATAAAAAGTCTTCCATCTCGTTCAACAGTCAGATGAACTATGAGCTGTCTCCTTGTCTGCAAAGACGTTTTTATGCTCGCAAGATGGTGAAGAGTGGATGTTGTATCGCTTCTAGGAATCGTAAGACTGCGCGCCAGTTCTTGATATCAAAGAGGATCAAATCTGTATATGGTGTATCTGGCACAACTCCCTTATAATCCTTTGGATAATCCTGTAAAAGATTTCTACAGAATGTCACACGTATCTTAGAATCATATTCAGCCACCGTCACTTCCACTTTATTTTCAAGTCTACGTTTAAACCCAGGTTCAAGTGGTATGTTTTTAAAGTCTTTCCACACTTCAGGTTTAAACCGATGATAACTTGTCTTAGAATCTAGTATCACTTCATTCCTCTCATTGACAGTAAGGTAAACACCACCGTTCAGCATGAGTGCATTCATGATTGTTACCTTGTTATGAGCCACCTTCTTGTCTACGAAGCCTTTTATCCACTTCTTTCACCTGCTTCTTCAGCATTTTCCATTCGGATATTGTCAGCAAAATTCCCTTTTTCGTTGGACGGTTTTTTCCAGTCCCCTCATCTCTGAGGTATTTGCGAATGTTTATCACACCTTCATTACTTTGTTTCATAATCTTGATATACTTTCCATTGCCTAGAGAAAGCATTCCATCCCACGACTGTGGTGTTGGTGCTATCTCCACTTTTAATTTCTTGATGGTATTGTCAGGATGTTTCACATTCATGTCTTTGACTGTATCAGCAAGAGTATCCATATCCGTTGTTGCAGATCTTTTCCGATTCATGTTGACGCTTCAGTGTTCACACCTCAACTGACTCTAAAGTTGAAGTGTCTCCCCCTTATATACTGTAATGCCCATGCGCCAAAGTGGAATAGCCATCACTCATCACATATCGCTTGTCATCAAAAGGAGAGAGAGCCACTTTCCTCAACTTCTCCGAGAAGATCTGGTGGTCATGACTTCGAATGATGTGCCCTGTGGTTATCGTTTGCGTTTGGTTGAACAAACTGTCTCTATACTGGTGATGTTTCATACGTCTTTGACACGCGCGAGTAATGCCTTTAGCCGTACGTTTTTCTTTCCCACCATACATCATACTATACATTTTCGGTCGAAGTCCAACAAACTCTTCTATGGGAATACCCGCCGTCTCATCTTTCATTTTCCCAAGCACTTTCTTGTTCACGTTGGAATGCAGGAAATGATCTGGGGGATACTCACTTGTGTCGAACAAGTCGGCATCTTCCTGCATGTCTTTGTAGATATCTTCCGTTTCTATGTCATAACATAGACTGTCGCTGTCGCTGAACAACAGCTTGGCGTCGGGATACTTGGTCATGATGTAGTTGTAATGAAAGTGGAACATGAGCACCTTGCTGAGGTCGAGAATGGTGAAACCAACTTGAATGGGTTTATCCAGAAGCAGATCCACTTTGCGCAAATGTACCGCGGTTAAATCTTCGTTGAAAATTCTAAATTTGTGGAAGGAAGGTTTGGCCACAAGTTTCTTGAACCGCTTTTCCTGGTGAACGAGTTCCACATTCATGCGCCTTCTCACATTTTCCATGGTTTTGCCAAACACAGAGTTGTTCATCAATTTGAAGAAGTCTTTCTCAAACGGGTTCTTGGCCAACTTTCTCTTTTCCGTGTTCAAGGAGATGTATTTCTCCAACCATTTGCTCTGTGCAAACATGATGGCACGGTGCACCTTCGTGACTTTCAATCCTAGTGAGACATATTGCTGTAAATTTCTATAATGAAGTACATATTTCTTCTTGTCACACAGGTTGGGAATGAGCTTTTCACTAGGTTTGCCTTTCATGTTTAGATCTTTCCGTAGCTTCTGACTATGTTTTGACAATTCTCCCACTTTCACACATTTCCGTTCTGGAGCCACTGGATAGTGATTATGACGATCATGGATTGAATATGGGTATTCCAAATCCACTTCTAAAATGTATCCAATCTCGTCATCTTCATCCACATCCATAAAGTCAATGGATTCTGGCTCGCTCACCCACATAAATCCACTTTCCGGCATGCTTTGCGACATGGCCCAGCCATACAAGTTGTTTGCATCCAGGTACGTCAAGTAGTTGGTCGTTTTCGTGGGATCGTAATCTGCTACGTAGGGGTTATTTGCTTTCGCATACTTGTGTGTGATGACAGATATTCCTCCACGTAGGCCTTGTTCAACCATTTGGTACATGTCAATGTCGTTGATCAATTCCAATTTCACCTTTGTCGCTTTCAACATGGCATCCCACGACAGTCCTGGCGCTGTATAGTAGTGAGCAGGATCCAATTCATACGTGTTGAGACATACGTGACGAAAGTTTTCAAACACGTCAGCCAGCAGCAACACATCTGATTTCAGGTATAGGTCATGGTATTCGCCAAATGTAGTACAGTGGAATGTCTCCCACACCTTCTGCGCATGCGCATAATCCTCATCGCTAATGTCTTCTTCACTGAGCAGACTGTAAAACTTGTCCTTGGACGGTAGTTGTGTTTCAGCAAACTTGGATGGCTCATCCACGTAATCATAAGGGTACACTCCCTTTCTCAACAGTAAATCTTGTTGGTCACTATCGTGAATGTGTGACGTCATGTTATAAAAGTTGTCTTTCCCTTCTGCTGCCAGGTTGGATACCAACTTCTGTAGAGAAGTACTCATGAACTGATAACTGTCCGTAAATTTCAGATTGCTCATGGTGAATGCAATATATTTCTCAACGGTGTTGGGAATGACTGTAATTGTCTCATTTTTGAACTTTCCAATTTCTTCCATGATCAAATGGCTGTCGTAGCCTCGTAAATTGTGGAAAAAGACAGGAATGATGAAAGAATCTATATCTCCCTGCTTATCCTTTCGAAATCGGAATTGTAAATTGCATTGACTATGTGCAGCTCCGCGGTATTTGCCATTGATATGGTCATGATCTCTCACATGATCTGCTCTTAGAGGCTCATGACAAATGTAACAATCTGTGGCGTTCTTATAATGCTCTTCATCTTCATGAGTCATGACTATTTTCTTTTTCTGTTGTAAACCATGCACAATACGATCACGTTCATTCACCATATGGTCTAAAAAGACTTTCACAGCATTATCTCCTCGATACACGACTGGGGCGCGTGTATCATACTGGCTGACAACCACATAGGCAAAGCTGTTTGGACGATGATGCTGATACTTGTCTCCTTCATGTTTTTTCGTGAAGCATTCAAAGTCTGCATAAATGACAAACGGCGCTCGCTGTTGTTTGGCTATGTTCTTGAACTTGATGAAGGGTTCCTTGGGGAATGATAAACGTTGTGCGCCATGCTTGCCACACACTTCACGATTCTTGTCTAACAGATCTTGTCACATAAACCCGTGAAGACAGTTGAAACAATAAAAAGTTGTATGCTTATACTTTGATCGATAAGCCATCAGTCTGCTGAAATTCTTGATGAGGCAGTAATGCCTTGTCTTGTCATTGCTAATCAAAAGCAAGTTGATTTCTCTCGCACTGGTGTTTCGACTTCGTTGTATGGGAACAACGACATCATGTTCATATCCAAACACGTTAATGGACACATCATTCTCCTTTTCAAACTTTGGAATGTCTGTAATCGGTGTTGGAAATGTTATGCCTTCTACCTTCAATTCGTTCTCAAATGGTGTGTAATGACTCACGCGATATGGGTGTTGATGACGATCTTGAGGGTGAAGGTGAGCCAATACAGACCATAAGAAGCACTTGTTGTCTTTATTCTGAATGTTTAACACACCTAATGTATTCTTTACTTTCTTCGGTAGTGGGATAAAACTGCTCGCTTCCAGTGGCGCTGACGTCGCTGTATGTACTTCAATGAATAATATGTTATCCAACACCCAGCCAGAACCTTGTCGCTCATGTTCATCAAACCTGGTAAACAATTCTTTATAGGCTTCTGGCAAGTCCTTCTCAATATCTGTTGGATTGTATGCTGCATATGTCGGACTACTGATGAAGGCATTATCCACCTGTTCTACCATCACGCCTTCAGCATTTGGTGTCATTTTCTTGAAGCGTGCATGTACCACAACGTACCATTTCATGCCACGGTTTAACGTTTCTAACAAATGTCTCTTAATCCGGTTCTCTTGTTGTCGCATTTCAAGTAGCAAATCCGATCCATCTTCAGGCTCAAACCGTCTTTCCTGCGCGTTTTCACCAAGACTCACTCTTCTGCCTCTGCCTACTTGTCCTGTCTCTTTCTTTCTTTGTTCTTCATGAAACACATTTTCCATCTCAACACATGCATGTGTCTCAAATGCATCCAAAGATGAAAATATCTTGGTGCATTTACAGCAGAGGACTGGATCAGGTCTGTCAACACCATCTTGTAACGTCTTTTGTCTCTTGGCTTCAATCTGCTCAACAAGCTCTTCATGAGCACGTTTCATCCTAGCTGGTTTGCATGTGTGTGTCACGAACAATTCCAGAGATGGAAATGTCACATCGCATTCATGACAGTAGACTGTTGCCATCGTTGTTGCTGTTGCTGTTGCTAGAACTGAAATGAAGTAAAATATACGTTTCACTCTTCCTTTTATACCACTTCAATGGTGTGTTAACTCAGCAGAATGTATCACTAGTTGACTAGTTGACATGTTTCACTCATGCTTTTATGCTACTTCCATGTAATCAAAATATGATGTGTAACTTGTTCAAAAATTGTTCAAAAATGCTGACTCAGCAGAATTTTACTTGTGTATATGAATGTTTCACTTACAGTTGTGAAGTTGTACTGCTGCACAGCAGAGACATCTAGCGGTGAAGTTAAATGGTCTGCCAAATGGTATTCATCCGCGAAGAAGCACTGTAATGGTGAAATTTTCAGTCAACTATAACGAAAGTTATCACAATTTTAAGTTAAAATGGCGGTAAAAATGCATACAGCCAGCTGCGCAAATAGCCTATGACTACTTTATAACAAAACTTTACATAAAACTTAATCAAATGGTGAAATTTTCATATAAATCGACCAAGTATAACGAAAGGTATTGTTTTACAAAGTTTCAATTAAGCAAATAACCAAAGTTTGTTTACAAAGTTTGTTTACAAAGTTTGCTTACAAAGTTTGTTTACAAAGTTTTAATTACGTAAATAAGTCAAGTTTGTTTACAAAGTTTGCTTACAAATTTTGTTTATAAAGTTTGTTTACAAATTTTGTTTATAAAGTTTGTTTACAAAGTTTGTTTACAAAGTTTGTTTATAAATTTTGTTTATAAAGTTTGTTTACAAATTTTGTTTACAAAGTTTGTTTACAAAGTTTGTTTACAAAGTTTGTTTACAAATTTTGTTTATAAAGTTTGTTTACAAAGTTTGTTTACAAAGTTTGTTTACAAATTTTGTTTATAAAGTTTGTTTACAAAGTTTATTTACAAATTTTATTTATACAGTTTGTTTACACAGTTTGTTTACAAAGTTTGTTTACAAAGTTTCAATTATGCAAATTACTAAAGTTTGTTTACAAAGTTTGTTTACAAAGTTTGTTTACAAAGTTTGTTTACAAATTTTGTTTATTAAGTTTGTTTACAAAGTTTGTTTACAAATTTTATTTATAAAGTTTGTTTACATAGTTTGTTTACAAAGTTTCAATTATGCAAATAACTAAAGTTTGTTTACAAAGTTTGTTTACAAAGTTTGTTTGCAAATAACTAAAGTTCACTTTTTATTTATAAAGTTTCAATAAACACTAACCGAAATAGTTGTCACTGGATGCCATCCCTGGATCTGATGTGATTCAATTGCTTCCTTGCTCCACTTACCGAAACGACTGTAACTGCTGTATGCTCATCCCTTATATACCCCTCTGATGGAACTGAAGCTGACTTGACAGAATGTTGCTCGCCTAGGGGGGGGGGGTGTCGGTCCATAGTATGTCCTGAGGAGGGGGGGTCAGTCCCGACTGCCGCCTAGGGGGGGGGGGTCAGTCCCAACTGCCGCTTAGGGGGGGGGGTCGGTCGACCCAAAAAATGAAAAATGTTCAGAATCGTCTGAAACGGATAAATATGCAAAAATTACAATTTCGAGGGGGGGGGGGAGGTCATCCCTTTTTAGGGTCTGTTGCCGATTGACTTCGGAAATGAAACCTTGACTTCATTGACTTCGACGATCATCGACTGAAACCCTAGGAAGCCGCCACACAGCATGACGTCATTATGACCTCATTATGACCTCATTATGACCTCAGTATGACCACATTATCACCTCATTATCACCTCATTATGACGTCATGGATGGCCGCGCCTATCCTAACGCTTATCATGACGTCACTTCCGGTCCAGACAACACTTCCGGTCCAGACAACACTTCCGGTCCAGACGCTATGACGTCACTTCCGGTCCAGACAGTATGACGTCATCAAGTGGCGCAAAAACGGTGTTTTCTATCTACTCGCGTCGATAGCTGGTATGCTAAACGGGAGCAGCTGGTAGGGCTCATGCCCTCCTTCCCCTCCTTTTTCGCCCGATAAGCTGGAATAGCAGGTAGAAAAAGGCAGACTGGGCAAATACGACACAAAGTAACAACGAAAAAGAAAGGATCGAGAGAGCAAAAGCCGTCCATCCGCCCTCAGCACCCAAGCACATAGAAGCCTATTCACGGCATGTCAACCGGGCTCAGGAAAGGACCGAGCCTTGCACGAGATGGTAACTGACTTGCCAAACAAGGAGGCGATATTAGATATGCCAGAATACCAACGGGACCTTTTCAGCAGGGTCTTTCTGGTTCCCTAGCAAAACCGGGGGTTGGAGACTGTTATTGATCTCTCGCCCCTCAGTGAGTTTCTCCAAGTGACCTTGTTCCCAGTAGGCAAAATGACGTCTTTATGACGCCTTTTAGTCGTAATTTTCGGATCAATATGACGTTTTCATGACATCTGAACAGGGTCGATTTTGTAATAAAAACGGACGTCTCTTTTTGAGACGTAAAAAGATCGTCTTAAAACGTAAAAAGAATTTCCTCTTTGGACGTAAAAAAGACGTCTTTACGGTGTCTATAAAAGGTCGATTTTGCAACAAAAAGGAGGTCTTTTTGGGACTTGAAAAAAGGCGTCGTTTTTGGACATGTTTATGAGGACTGGAAACGGTCGATTTTCCAGTTTTTTTAGTTTAATGTCAATTTTGTACACGTCTTTTGGGGGACTAAAACTAGGTAAAACACAAGAAAATACAACAATGTTGTTCTATGCAATTGTATCACGTTATTGTTGAATGAACGCATTGAATACATAGTCACAACAAGAAATAAAAAGGTTAAAATTGTCTTCCTAAATGCACACCGAATCACAAAGCGCGCTGCGTTAAAGAGCGCAGTATCACAAGCCGCGCTGAGCAAAGCGCGCTGAATCAAAAGACGCACTGAGGAAAGCGCGCTGAACAACAAAGTACGTTGAGTGTGTGTAAAAGTTATACTCAATTTAATTCGTTTGGCACGCACTTCAGATAAATATAAACCACTCAGCTTAAGTCAATCGAGTTACATAATGCGCCAGAGTAAGTTATTACTGAATAATTTCTGATAAATGCCATTAAACTGTAAGCTTAATCACACTTTGGGTGTTTCGAATAAAATACGCAAGAATTTTTTATTTTGACTGCAAGGGACAGGGAAAATGAAAGAAATGATAGAAGACATAGGGATGAAATATAGCAAAAACAGTTCATACTCGGGATATGAAAGAAAGTGAAATTGAAAACTATTTTTAAAAACTTTTAATACTTTTTTAAATAGCATAGGAGTTGTTAAAAACACGATTGTTCTTTGGTACAAGAGAAATTTGACATTTAGGTCAAACCTTTCTATCATTTCTTTCCTTTTTTACCCGGTTACTTTGTATTCAAAAAGTAAAATTTTTGCCCATTTTATTCGGGACGCCCAAAATGTGATTTGTGTTATAAGGCAATTGGAGGGAATATACTCACACAAACCCTTTGTTTATTTCTACAAATCAATAGTAAATCACGAAAATTTATTTTATTTACTGATGCTAAGGCCTCCTCACATTTGACAGGCCCAATACATGATCGACGTAGACGAAAAAGGACGAGCCGTAGAAAACCCTGAAATATGCGTAATATCGGTAGGAGACCGTATCACTGCCGTTGAAATGCATTTATGTCTCCCAGACCAAGGCGAGACATATAGTGTTTGTACGTTCTACGTATGTGTATGTGTGTATTTGTGTCAGTCTGTTATGAACAAAATGTTGTGTGCAAGATATATCGAGAACGAAAAGTCTGATCGACTTCAAACTTGATCTGTTCATTCCTAGGGTAGGTCGAGTAGTTCTCCCAACTTTTGACGCACATAGCATCATAACGGAAGGCGTATGGCGTCATTGCGTAAAAATCTTGTGTGCAAAATTTCTCAGCCGCTAAACATCGGAGCAAGTTCAAACTTGGTGGGATTTCTTGCTTGGTAGGTCAGAAAGATTTTGAAAAATTTTGTTGCGAGTACAAGAGTGGGTGCGGAGTATGACGTCATCACGTAAAATTGGTATAAATTGTGAACAAAATCTTGTGTACAAAATATCTCGCAAAGGAGAAGTCGTATCGACTTCAAATTTTGCATGGATGTTCCTTGGGTCAGTCGGGCGGTTCTGCCAACTTTTTTAGGGTGTTGAAATTAAGAAAGGCGTACGACGTCATCAAGTTGAAATCTTACATGTGCACATGACTCAGCCGCTGAACATCGGAGAAAGCTGAAACTCGGTGGGAATGTTGCTTGGTAGGTCCGAAAGAGTCTGTCAAATGTACCCGTACGTCACTGGGTAAAAATAACTCGATAGCGGAAAATCGGATCAACTTTGCGCTCCACCCCACCCCCGCGTCCCCCTTTCCCCGGCTCTTTTGGATAGTTATTAACTACGTTTGGGATTTCAGCATTTTCCAGAAGATTCTCCAATGTTCCTGCATACTTGAACACATTAGCTGCACAATTGTCGATGTCTTAGATTTCGTGTGATTGGCCTTTTTGTGTGTTACAGCTATTAGCTATTAGCACCAACAGCTATTAGCGTGTTTTCATTTGGCTGCCAAGCTTTTTCACACATTGGAGTAATTACGTAACGGCTCGCAATGTTTGTGCAGTACCTGGACTTGGCTTTCACTTTTAAAGACGGTCATCTAATACATTGTGTTATGACAAACACCGCACTATTTTGACACTAAAATGCCTTCCCCTACTCTCCCACCGAGGCGGGTCTTGTGTGGCACACTTATAAAGAATGTGTTTCTAGTGCTTTTTGGCCGATGGGACGTTGGCTAAAATGGTTAGGGTTGCCTTTAGTGTCGTACCAAAATTAGATAGCTGGGAGAGGGGGTTGGATAAGACTAGCAAAAACTGTTTTGGTAAACCTATTTGTAACTGAAACATTCAAGATCCGGATAAAAAGACGTAAAGTAAAACCTGTTTGTAGTGACCAACTTCCAGTTTCAGATAACAAGACGTACGGTAAATCCTGCCTTCTTGACCACCTTTCAGACCCCAATAAATAAAGTATACAGTGAAACTACTGCAATGACCAACTTTAAAACCGAGATAAAAAGGACGTACAGTAAAAGCTGTTTTAGCGACCACTATCTGGAACTGGACAAAACGACGTACAGTAAAAACTGTTTAGTGACCACCTCCCAGACCAAGATTAAACATCTCAGCCTAAACTTGTGTAAAAACAGGACTGAAATACTTAAAAATTTCAGTTACGTATCCCACCCCTTCAAAAATTGGATAAAGGTGATACACAACCTGACTATTGGGCACATGGGATTCATTTATATAAGGTACAATTTCTCATTATTATTGTACCGGGTGTGTGGCATAATGTGTCCTAAAATGGGTATTACTTAGGAATCGCATTTAGGGTTAAAGTACTTTTTAGGAATTTTTCTATAAAATTTAACACTAACGTCTGACGGGCAACATACCGGAAGTGCAACGTCCGGATGACGTAAAGACGTGATGAAAACAACTGACTATTTTTCAAACATAACAAATATTTTACTTTATATATTTCATCTATTAATCTGTTTATGTTAAGATAAAAACGTACAACAAGGTGTTTTACATTAAGGTAAAATGGTGCGCCACATGGTCGCATAACAACAGCACATATAGATTACGACCGAGTCACCCACATCAATAACATTTACTGTTTTATAAACATAAACACTTTCATCCCCTAAAGGACACTTTTTTACCGTAAACTAGTTATTTATTCATGTCGTATGAACTTACTTTACGACATGTCTACAAGATAAATACCTACATTTTACTGACCTGTTAACCTGGCTGATTTCCAGTTAAATACACTAAGTTATCCCAAATTAAAAACTATAATTTCCACCAAGTCCTAGTAAATATCGTCAGTTATTCCTTTAACAAATTAACTGGCTAGATCTCCGTTTTATTCCTGTGATATTGTGGTTATCCCAAGAAGTAAACTGAGGAGTCTAGGAAATGATACGTTGTTTTATACAGAAAACCCCTGACACGCAAGTGACCAACATAAACTAACCATTCACTCCTGACCAATAACAAAGTGTCACGTGCGTGTCATTCGTACTGATTTGTGAGCACTGGAGTACAACTGTTCACAAGCAATTGCATTTTGAAATTAAGAAGATGTTGCCAAATTGCGCTTAAAACCGAGTTCCCCGGAGAATTCCTGTCATCTTTGACTGCCCTTAATTATTCTCAATCCCTTTAACCTGATAATAGCCAAATGACTTGTAAGGGTTGAGTCGTGTCGCATAAACGCAATTATGTAAAATAAACTATTTAAATTTTAAATTCGTTTCAAAGAACAAAATCCTAACTTTTACTTAAAATTAGCCATTACCTGTCGTAAAATACTTTGACCAGTCATTTGGCAAATTTTGAATATATTACCTTATTTATAACGTAATTGATCTTATGTGAACAAAAACCTAACTTCTAATTAGAGCGAACCCTTTACTCATTGTAAAACACTTTAATTTAAATTTTAAAGTTATTTTTGTCATGGGAATAGGGGCTGAAACTACTAAAGTTAAAAGCACAAGTTCATCTAACTATAATATACTCCCGACCAACAAAAATGTACCTCCGGGACATTTCTTTAAGTAAAGAGCGTACAACACATCCAAAATTACTTAGCATTTGCCCGTAAGCCAGTATAACAAATAAACAAATACAAGACAATACCAAACACCCACATAATTACAGACGTATATTAAATAGAATAATGCAATTATCTATTTACACGTATGCTGGTAAAAGAACACAGGTAGGTAGGTAGGTAGGAAGGACAGGTAGGAGCGGGCTCCTTCATATTGTGTGAAGCTAGCTGGTAAGATGCTGAACCGTGTTTTAAGATAACATTCGCTTCGATTCGTGGTTGAATATTATGCGACGAGCGCGAAAAGCTTTCCTGGGCGGGCGCAATAACAAAATTAGTTGAGGCTTGAAGAACCTCAAAGGGGGTGTCCCACTCTACACATAGGACCAGTCTGAGGAAAGATCATTTAATATCAATGTTGCGAATGGACACAGGGGTCCACGGAGACATGGATATCGGGCAAGCAGACCATTGGCGTGCAGTGAAGTGGAGGCAAGTATCCGAACTGCGTAACGTAACCTTCAGTACTGCATGTGACTTACAGTACTTTTTAATAAACTTACCAATTATGACAACCATAATGAAAATAAGAACACAAAATCAATTCCTATCTCCTAACGCTAGAGCTTGCGTTACTAGACTGAGCACTTGAGGCAGCGGTTGGAGCACGGTAAACCAAAGCCGGCTGTGTATACGGTAAATTAGCCTCTCACCGCTGACACTACTGCTACAGCGAACTTGGGGTGTTTATAAATGAAAACGCTAATAAGTATGAAAGAAGATATAACACTTATAGCGGTTGACACAATAATTAATATACCTTGCGTGGATGACCATGCCAAAGAGGCGGTCCAGTCCCTATGATACAAAGGATTGCTAGACGTATAAATGACTTTGTGGGACTTAATGTGATCAGTACCATGCTGTGAGTCTAATGCTAGAGATTTATCTTTACTTATACGATGCGAAAAATTGTGCTCATATAGCTGAATACTAGGGACGGAGAAGTTACTTTTATCATGGAAATAGGGGCTGAAATTGCTAAAGTTGAAAGTGCAATTTCATCTAGGCATAATATTATTCTGAAAATAATACAAGTGAACACTTGTTCAAAGAAAACTTTGTGAAAGGGCTATCGGGGAGAAATGGAAAGTGGTTACTGTTGAATTATGTGTTTACTGGGGGAGACATTTGTTTTTGTTTACAAAAATAAAAACAAAAATTAATAGGTGTTGATTGAAAGTGTGTGATATAAGTTCTGTTATGTTTTGTGTGCACTGGCCGCTCTAGTTTAAATTTATTGCCATTTACTTCACCTCAACAAAACTGTCATACAAAACTGTTGACAAACTTTTATTTTTCGTTTTACTGGAATCACATATTATTGCCCATTTAGAGAGTTGATTTTAAGAAACACTTTATATGAAATAATAAGCAAACAAATAAAACCATTTATATTAAAGGCAGTAATAAACCTTACCTTTAAAATGACATTATAGTCCAAATTTCTTTAAAACTATGCACAAACAATTGAATCCATGCTGTCCCTTCCTCTGTTAAACCGGAAGAGAAGGATTTTTCTCGGAGTACCGCGTTGTTATAAAACAGCTAACCTCTGGTGAGACCTATCTCTTATGTATCTTTGTTGTTCAACAGCCAACCTCCATAGAAAATAGTACTCATAAAAGAGAGGAACCACTTTTGAAATATGTTCAACAACCATTCTCTACGGCTGTTTCGGCTGTTGTGCGCAATACCATTTTACTCAGCAGAACCATTGGAAGAAGAAGTACACTTCTGATAAATTAGTCCTATATTTATCAAGTAAAAAAAATTTCACATTTTAACTGATTCCCTCGGAAAGAATGAGATGTCCACAGAATGGCCTCTGTTTATCAACCCACGCCGATAGGAAATGCCTCTTGGCTCTTTGGCGGATGACGGGATAGAACTGTTCGAACTACCACAGAAAAAAGATGTAAAGATATAAAGGATATAAACCGGAAGGGAACTCCATCTCAAAGTGGTGATAAGAGAATTAAAAGCTTTCGAAGAATGCTACTTTTTGTGATAGCTTTTAAACTTTAACGAAGCGCCTTCGTTAAAGTTTAAAATTAGTTCAAAATTATCCTATTTTGTTGCGCAATTCGCTTTTTAATCTTGTATTAGCACAATTTAAGACTATACATCGCTTAATCATATTGGTTTTATTTGCAAAAGCGGTCTTCACTTAAGCCATATTTTTAATCAATAGTCTGTTCCACGTTACGGTTTCCAGCCAATTAGATTGCCTCTACGTGATTGCACCCATGTACGTGTGTATGTGTGCACCCTATGACTCAACTCAATCAAAATGCTTCAAAACGGAATGGTTTTGGGAAAAAAATATATCGAAAATTTGACCAAATGCATGTTCAGCATTTTGTTGTTGGTATATTGGTACATATATGATGTGTATATTGGGACGCATTTGCTAAAGGAACACGTGGGAAAAAGAGGGAAGAATGAAGAAATAGTAAAAGAAGAGTTAGAAAGAAAGAAATTCCGATTAGTCGCCTCATCATTTTTTCGATAGTAAAATAAAACCTGACCGCTCTACATATTGGGCCGAATATTAAATGCTTATGTCAATAAGTTTTTATAGTTATGCATAAAACAATTCCAAGCATAAAATGACTCTTAATTTCAGAAATTAGTTTTGTTTAACTCATTTTTATTCATTTATGTTGGCGCAGGTGTTTTATTTCTTTGGCTTCATAAGTGTGACGATGATATTTGCTTTGGTGATGTGTGCCGCGGTGCAAGCTCCCCTGACCAGAGCCATGACAGTCTTCATACCAAGTAGGCGGGATAAAGCCATCAGATAAACTAATACCAACAATAGTTGCTTGATTCATGAAGGTATCCATTCAGTAAAAAGGAGCGTACGACAAACTTAATATTTACGTTGAGATGCAGAATGCTTTGACTATCTTGTATCAGGCGCACTCTGGCTTGTTCTCACAAAAATTGCCTTCAGTAGAAAAGAATTGTGTTTAAAACCAAGGTAAACAATATGTGCCAGAAAAAGCCTCACGCAATCATTCCAGGAAATTGGTAATAAGCTGCTGGAAAGTATATATTTCTTCAAAATAAAATACAAGAAATATTTTTTTCGAGTTGTCAAGATTATTTTCAAGTATGAATGAAGTATAATAAATGCTTTAATGCTTTAAAATTTAGTTAATTCATTGTGGTTTTGGGGTATAATACTACTATTATAATTACAATTATTCTAACATTATCATTAAAATTATAATTGTTATTAAATTAGAATTATAATTATTGTCATCAGCACAAGTATTTGTGATAATATTAGCATTATGTCTCCCAGGCGAAACTCACGGACGTTTTTCTTAGAAACTTGATTCATAATTATTATTATTATTATTATTATTATTGTTATTATTATTATACTCGATTTTTGTAACGCGCTTATTTGGAATATCCTCTAAGCGTTAACAATGATATAAAAACATTAAGCATAAATACCAATCGTTAAACTAAAAAGCAATATAAAATCTAAAATTAGTAATACTTTACTACAACACATGGCCGTAGGCCTTAACAAACAGATGAGTTTTCAGTTTGCATTTGAAGATACTGAGTGATTGCGCAGGCTAAACGTTTTCAAGAACGCTGTTCCATAAAATAGCACCCATATGTCGGAATGAACGCTCCCCATATCGACACCTAGGTTTAGTTACTTTCAGATAGTTGCCTGACCTAGACCTGAGAACACGAACTGGAGTGTATGTGGTGACAATATCCGCGAGATATGAGGGCGCCAAGCGGTTCATAGACTTGTACACAAAGATCAAAGTCTTGAACTGGCATCTACAACTGGTAACCAGTGCAGTTGTATCAGGCTTGCCGTTATGTGCTCTCTGCAGGGCACCCGTGTGATCACACGAGTCGCTGCATTCATGATAAGCTGTAAACGATGAAGCGAACACTGGGGTAATCCTGTGAACAGACTGTTACAATAGTCTATTCGCGATATTATCAAGGCATGGACTAAACTTTTAGCGGCATCGAAAGTAAGTAGATGTCTTATCTTTTTTATCCATCCAAGATACATGAAACAGACGCCACCTAGATGCCTGATAGTTGAGTTGGGCATCCATACAAACGCCCAGATTCCGCAGTACGGACACTGATGGTATTATATCCGCGTTTATTTGAAGCTCGTGTACTACAATATCCCTCAAATTCTGTTTCGATACAAAAGTGATGAACTCAATTTTTTTGCAGTTTAACTTAAGTCGATTTGCAAACATCCATTGAGAAATGCTACATATCCCACTTTCCAAGCTCTGGGCGGCTTGCAATTAGGATTCTTCAGACTTTGGACTGTATGACTTGCCAAATTGTGCATCGTCTGCATAGTAATGATATAAGAGCTGCAATATCCGTATCAGCTTAGCTGGAGGTGCAACATAATTACTGTAACGCTTGGGTCCCATCTGGGAGCTCTGGAGCAGACAGCAATCGATTGTGACTGATTCTGAGTATGATTTATTAATGCACACTCGAATCGATCAATTTGTCAAATACGACTCTAGCCATTTATATACTGTATCGGTGATATTGAACGTAGTGCGCAATCGGTGTAGTAATATACCGTGGTCCACGGTGTCAAAAGCCACGCTAAGGTTCAGCATACCGAGAAAAACAGCCCCGCCACTGTCAAACTCAGTCATGATATCATTGCACACTTTGAGCAAAGCGGTCTCCGTGGAATCCTTTGACTTGTAAGCTGACTGAAGAGGATCCGCAAGACTGTATCTCTCGATATACTGGGCATTCTGCTGACTTGTAGCCTCCTCTATGACTTTCAAAATATATGCGAGGTTTGACACCGAACATTGGGCAAAGTTCATCGATACACAACTTCGGCAACGACGTGGGAATAGGTCAAGTTCACAAGTTTTCGATGCGGACTTGATAATGATGTTCTTTACATCATCTTGTGACAGCGCTGCGAAAGATTGCAAAGGCGGAAAATCACACGGAGTCTTTGAGTCAAACGCAACAGTGTCCTCCAAAATATGCCCAAAATTATTCCTGATCTTCTGAATTTTATCCGTGAAAAAGTGACAAAATTCGTCCGCGAGAGCCTTGTCGTCGCTGTGATTTGGCAAGGATTGTTTCACCCTACGGCGCATGACTTTATCAATTTCGCAAAATAACTTTCCTTGGTCATTAGAATCACTATCTAATATTCCAAGAACGTGCGATTGTTTTGACGCATTTAACTGACTTGAATATGATTTTGTGCATCTCTAAAATTCTGCTCGAAAATAGGATTCTCCTTGGCTTTCCTACATTTTCTTTCATGTGCCCTTGAAACACGAAGTGCTGATCTTGCCTTATCATCGAACCAATGTTCAAGACGTCGATTCTTTAAGCGTTGTGTAATTTGCGGAGCATGCTCATCGAGCAGCTTGCCAAGCTTCGGGTTATATCTATCCACAATGGTATCCAAATCCATTGAGTAATGATTTTGGAACACTTCAGTACATGTGATATCTGCACGAAACGCCTCTATATCTATATCCGATATTTTTCGAAAAGTTACGGCTCTTGCTTCTGCTTTGGGTATATTAAATGATAATTTACAAGTAACAAGATGATGGTCTGAAATAAGATCACCAATATATATATATCCGATATCTGTAATGCGCAGTTTGACTTTCAAACTATATGATCGAGTAATCCACCTTTGAGATGAGTAGATTCAGATACATGTTGTATCATGTTGAAACTATCGAGAAACTCGAGATACCTCTTACATTCGCTTGAATTGCCCAGTATATTTATGTTCATGTCACTTGATATCATGTGAAGAAATCGCTTTCTGATAGTCAATAACCTGCTCTGAATTGAATTAATTGATGCGATTGTTGTGACTGGTCACAGGTCATTGTGAAGTATGACCGGTCACGTCATCGCAGCCACGTAAGCGACGTCACGGCATCTCGTGAGCCGTAGATCGAAGGATAAGAATAAAAAAAAGAGATACGGTACTGAGACGGAAAAGACGTGTTTTTATAAATATCTGCTATTTTAGGAGATATTTGTGTTCTGTCCGTGATTTTCCGTCCGTGTCTCAACAACCATAAAAATCAAATAATCATTTCTGTCACATTGGTGGCAGCGGAAAGTTTTTATTTTGGTTATTTACGGGATTTTGGTGTTAGTAATTCTATTTGAAAAAAAAATCGAGTGAAAATTTGTTTCGGGGATATTTTCATTCGTCTTTAAAAATAAAAGTGAAGGGGGAGAAAAAGAAAAGGTCAAACTATGGAATTACGAAGCGGTGGTTTTGTAGGGAGGTATCCTCGTGAAAATCAGGATTCATATTTGACTGATTTGGTGTCTGAGGATGAGAGGCAGGTTGAACCGTCCCAGAAAATTTCTGAGAGCGACTCAGTGGCCAAAAACAGAATGGCTGAGGAAGGCTCAGGGGCTCAGGTTAATAATACTGAGAATGACTCAGGGGATGTACTCGTAACATCACCCCCTGTTTTGCAGAGATTTGACGAAGAAAACGATCGGAACTTACCGATTATGGATGCGAGAAATCCGCCTCGCAAGAATGTACTGGCCGAAAATATGCCTTATCCACGCGATATGATACTGAGAAGGCATGATAGCGTGGATAAAGCACAGCCATCAGGCATTCCTGATAAATCACAGGTTTTAAACGATTCGCAAATTCAAACTCTTCCTGTTGCTACGGTTTGTTTTGAATCGAATGTAGGTCAACCAATCACAGACAACCACACAATTAGTCAACGAAACTTTCACAATTTCAGGGAAATACCCGGAGAAAGTTATACTCGTTGTAATATCAATTCACAGGAACCTACTGTGAACACAAACACTGTTTTCAGTGACCTAGAACCTAGAAATTCTGAAGAAAACACTAGGCAATTATTGCGAACAAATGAAACTTTTCAAGAACCTTCAAATGAAGGGTATAGACGATCGGAGAAGCCGATACATTATCGGGAAAGACCCGAAGTACTTGGTTATAATGCGTACGAATCTTCAAATTTTCAAGAACCTTCAAATGAAGGGTGTAGAAGATCGGATAGGCAGATGCATTATCGGGAAAGACCCGAAGTACTTGGGTATAATTCCTACGATTTTGGTGCTTCTTCACGAGTGGGAGGTGCCATACCAAGGCAAGAAAAAGACTTGGAGAGGATTTATTTGCAAAATAATCCGTTATATCCGGATTATTTACATGGTTTAAACCATGGAGTACCAACTCGCCTTGAAAATTACCGCAGTCAGCGCGGAAGTAGAAAGAGTGTTTGTAGACCATTCCAGGAAAATACTGGCACACCTCAAACATGTTTTGAGAAAAATCCAGATTATAATCTGGTTCGAGAGAATAATTATTCTCGGAGTCAAAATACGGTACCTAGAAATATTGGACGCGAAGTAAGGGATAGAGACCGTTTTGGTGATAGAGTTCATGGATTGGATGACATGGATAGAAGCCATGACCAAGAATATTTTCTTGGGTATCAAGACCATGCCAGGAAAAACTTCAAAATCAAGCCACCGACATTTAACGGGAAATATACCGAGTGGCCCTACTTTAGAAAACTTTTCAACGAAGCAGTGATTTTAAACCGCTGGGGGGAACAAGAGAAAAAGTACTACCTTTTGGCAAATTTATTTGATGAGGCTAGAACTTTCGTGATTTCTATGGAAAACCAATTGATAATGCTCCTTTTGATTACTTAATGAGAGCTATGGGAACAACGATTTGGCGTTGGAGAACAAAGTCATCATTTCCAGTCTTTACTGGACAGTCAGTTATGGAAACCCGGAGATAATCTCCGCACTTATCTTGACGAAGTCAGGAGATTAGTTTCTCTGGCATATTCAGAGGTTCCCGATTATCGCCAACAAGATGCCTTGGTTAGAAAACATTTTATTAATGGACTCCAAGACTTTACTTTGAAGCAAAAACTGCTCATTGATCCACCTGCATCAGCAGAATTAGCTATGAAATATGCTGAGAGATATGTTGCTGCAAGAACAGCCATACAGACTCAGAAACATTCTATGGTTAGAGACAGGGTACGAATGGTACGTCCTTATGATGAGGATGATGATGAAGACTCAGATGAAGAACAATTTGATGATATGGTGTGCTACTTTAAGAATAAATTCTTCAAGTCAAAAGATGGAAATACGGGTGAGAAGCAATCCAGTAGAAAGTGGGACATAAAGAAAGCGAAATGCTTTCGATGTGGTATAACAGGACACATTAAAAAGGAATGTCCTAATCCATATTTAAACACCCAGGGGTCTCCTTCTGCAGGCAAGGAGGAGACAAGGAAGGAGGAAAAGACAGCGTCCACAAACTGAACGTTATTCCTGGTACGCCTGAGTTAATAGAATCTGACGTGCAGGAGTCGGATTTCGAAGTTCATGAAAATTCTGAGGAAGTACCTGCACTTAAAACAAAAAGTGTAGACTCAGACGAAGGAGTAGATGATCTAGTCTTTTCTAGGAAAAATAAAATAACAGAACCCCTTTGTTCTTCAGTGTTTTCACTGAGTCAAAGTAGCATCGAAGTTAAGTTTTCGGATAAAATACAGTGTTTACTACCAGAGGAAGCTGCAGATGCTGACACTCTGAAAATTTGGGATACTGATGTTATACTTCAGTACTGCACACTAGATCCAAGTGTATTAGATAAATGCGACAAGGGAATCTTTCTCATTGCTAGGATGGGAAGAAATCCTGTACCAATGATGATAGACACTGGAGCGGGATGCTGTGTTATGTCTAGGAAAATATATGATTCCTTGCCTAGAGAACACAGGCCTCCGCTTGTAAATCGTAATTGTGGTATACGATCCGTAACAGGAGACTTACGGAAATGTCATGGTATTGCAAGGTGTAACCTTGAAATTGGAAAGAAAAGGATGCCCGTAGACTTTCATGTAGCCGACGTCTGCGATCAGGTTATATTAGGCATGTCTTTTCTCACTGATTTCAGTGTAACTCTGGATACAAAGAGGGGAATTGCTATTGTGTCAGAACAAGAAATTCCTTGTTTGGTACTGAATGGTAAACCTTCTCCAGGCAGAGTTTATATTACTGGCGAATTTGTAGTACCACCAGGGCGAGAGGCAATATTACCTGGACAAATAAAACGAAAAAAAGATGATGGTTCTAAGAACTCAACTATTCCCATGTTATTTGAGCCTAAACCATCCTTTTTCAGGGACCATGGTCTTCTTGCTTGCTCAAGTATCTCCATGAATCACAAAGCAATAGTACCTATAAGAGTTTTTAACCCTACAGACGATGTTGTGGTTTTAAAATCAGGTAACTGTGGACTGCGTTGTGGTTATTTAAAATCAACTACAGTTGTAGCTGAGGTTTTCACTACTTCAGACTTGGTAGCCCAAGTAGGAATAGATCTAAGTCAGTCCTGCGGAGCAGAAATGCCTGAACATCTCACGAAACTCTTTGAGGAATCATGTGAGACGTTAACAGCGGAAGAAAAGGGATTAGTAAAAGAGAAACTTATCCAATACCAGGATGTATTTTCTTCTGGAGAAAATGACCTGGGTAGAACACACTTAGCAGAACATAAGATTGTTACTAAGACTGATCAACCTATTAAACAAAGGCCAAGACCTCTGCCACTTAAACAGAGTGAAAAGTGGAGAAACAGATACAAATGCTCCTGAAATCAGGAATGATGTCTGTCTCCGACAGTGCCTGGTCAAGCCCTATAGTTTGTGTTAGGAAGAAGGATGGCTCATTGAGAACGTGTTGCGATAATCGCAAGTTAAATGATGTTACCATCAAAGATGCTACCCAATACCGCCTATCAACCAGTCTATCGATGCCTTAGCTGGAGCTAAATACTTTTGTTCTTTAGATTTGGTATCAGGTTACCATCAGGTTGGAATGCAAGAGGAATCTAAGCAAAAGACTGCGTTCTGTACTCGCAGTGGACTATACCATTGGAACGTAATGAGTTTTGGGTTGACGAATGCACCCGCAACGTTTCAACGTATGATGGAACGGGTTTTACAGGTTTTGCACTGGCAAGTATGTATGGTTTATCTAGATGATATTCTAGTCTATGGAACTTCAGTACAGGAAGTCCTGGAAAGATTAGAGATGGTATTCTTACGTCTTAGAGCAGCTGGACTTAAGCTGAAACCTAAGAAGTGTAACTTGTTTAGAAAACAAGTGTTATATCTTGGTTATATGATAACCAATAAGGGAATTCACACTGATCCTTCTAAGGTAGAAGCAGTAAAGAATTTTCCAAGACCAACTGATGTTCAGAAAGTCAGAAGTTTTCTTGGTTTGACCAATTATTATCGGAAATTCATAGAAAGCTATGCAAAGATAGCTTTTCCTCTTAATCGCTTACTAGATAAAGGAGGCAAGAAACCGTTCAAATGGACAGAAGACTGTCAAAAGGCATTCGAGCTTTTAAAAACAAAGCTTGTCTCTGCTCCGATCTTGGCTCTTCCAAGAGAAGACGGTTCGTATATTATTGACACTGACAGCAGTGCTGAAGGAATAGGAGGTGTCCTGAGTCAAGTTCAGGAGGGAAAACTAGTAGTAATAGCATATTCCTCCAAGGCTTTCAGTAAACCTGAAAGAAATTATTGTGTTAGTAGACAGGAATTGTTGGCCATAGTCTACCATGTTCAATTGTGGCGATGCTATGTGTGGGGAAATCACTTCACAGTGAGAACTGATCATGCTTCCTTGCGATACTTGATATCTTTCAAGGATGCTACAGGGCAGTTAGCTCGGTGGATAGATTCCTTATCCGAGTATAATTTTGAGATTCAGGCTCGACCTGGTCGGAAAAACGGAAATGCTGACTCATTGAGCAGAATACCTTGTGGAGGTAAACGATGTTTTTGTGATTATTCATGCTCTGACCCAACTTTAGAAGAATTTCATGATCGACCATGTCCTCTGAGGTTGATTGAACAGGTGTCAGAATTTGACGACTGCCTGAAAGATGTTTCTAAAGATTAAGTTTACGCGGTAGAAACCGATTCATTGGATGATGACACTGAAAACGACTCTCAAAAGAAGGAACCAAGAGATGATTTTCCTTTTCCTTGGACAAGGGAATCCTAGCAGAAAGCTATTCAATTAGACCAATCGCTAGGTCAAGTTCTCAAATGGCTTGAGAGCAAACAAAAGCCTGTCTGGCAGGAAATTTGTCATTTTGGTCGGGAGGTCAAGTCTTATGCAGGACTTTGGAAGAACCTGGTGCTCCAGGATGGTGTCATTTTCCGTAAAAACCTGGATCAGCTCAAGGGAACTACCCATCAGTTGGTTATTCCGGAAAATATAGGTCTCCTTTACTTAAGCACTACCATGAATCGTTGGTAGGAAGCCACTTAGGTGTGGAAAAGACCTACGGAAAGTTAAAAGCTCGGTATTTTTGGCCCGAGATGAGACAATCCGTTGAACTTTGGGTGAAAACTTGCATTTCTTGCCAAAAGAAGAAGAGCCCACCAAAGTCATTTTTCGCACCGTTCCCGTTACAAAAATACGTAATGGGTGTACCTTTTGAGAGAGTTTCCTGCGATGTTATGGGGCCATTGCCGGAGACTAGCAAAGGAAATGTTTATGTACTGGTTGTCTCAGACATGTTTTCTCGCTGGGTCGAAGCATATGCCATGCCAGATCAGAAAACTGAAACCATAGCCAATATTCTGGTTAAAGAATGGATCTCCAGATTTGGCTGTCCTCTAGAGCTACACACCGATAGAGGAACACAGTTTGAATCGAATATATTTCGAAGTATCTGTGCATTACTCGTTATAGAAAAATCGTTCATAGTGGCGAGGCATCATGAGGCAAATGCGATTACTGAACGCTTCAACCACACATTGCAGCAAATGCTAGCAACTACCATCCAGGAAAATCCTTGGGAATGGGATAATTTGTTGCCTTTTCTTACTATGGCTTTTCGTAGCTGTAAGTCAAGTGCGACTGGCTTTACACCCAACTTTTTAATTTTTGGGAGGGAAAATACCTTGCCATTAGAAGCATTTGCTCCGGAAACACCGGATAACAACAACTTTAGTCTTCCTGATTACGTAGAATACATTCAGGAAATGTTGAAGAAATCACATAGTGCTGCTATGATTAATTTACAAAAAGCCATTAAGTGTAAGGAACACAACTACCTGAATAGACTTAAACCTCATCGGTATCACTTAAAAGATGCTGTTTGGTACTGGCGTCCAGTATTCAAGAAGGGGCAATGCCCAAAGTTACTGAGTTTTTGGACTGGTCCTTATTTTGTAGTTCAAATAATCTCAGATGTGGTGTACCGTATACAGAAATCGGCTAAAACTACTTCTTTAGTAGTTCACCACAATCACCTTAAGCCCTGTTTCTTTCGGGAAGATAACCAAGTTCCTTGGTTAGAAGGTTCCATCACTAAATTCGCTGCAAAGGAGCAGGAATTAGATGAAAAGAAAGGACTCTTGGAAGTAGAATTAAATTTACAGAGGCCAAGCCGAAAATCTGAGCGTCAAAGACGGGCACCAGAGCGATATGGAACCCGAATAATGAATTCTGAGTTATTAGTATAAAGTATTACGTTTAATACTTCCCTAGAGATTTTACTAGGAACAAAGATTTATCATTTAATAAATTCAACTCCCGGGATTAAATAAGCTAAGTTCATTGTCATGAAAATACATATTTCAGTATTAACTAAATATTGTACCTTTTCGCGAGTAGAGTTAACGCTTTACAGGAATTTTGTATGAGAAATGCAATTTTCAGTTTAAAAAAATATATATATATTTCCGGGATAAAAGAAACAGTAATGACCGAATCGATATACAAACAGAGATTTCTAGTATTGATGGAATATTATTATTTTCGGGAACAGTAATGACCGAATCGTTATACAAAAAGAGATTTTTAGTATTGATGGAATATTATTATTTTCCGGGATGAAATGATTCCTAAATTTGAAAATACAAAAGTTTCGGCGACTAATAACAAATATCACGTGGCTTGGAAGGATCTATTGATAACAAATAACAAGGGGTGTAACGTTTAGAAATACGATGTTTAGAATTTTAATTTTGCATTAAATGTTAGAAAATTTGTAAATATATAAACTTTTACTATCGAGTAAGAATATGAAAATGTTATTTTACATTTATTTCCATTAAATTTAGTAGGTTTGTTGATATTGTTTGGGTGTGGCGGCCTTACACCCCCGATTTATAAGACGAGTCCACCTGTCAATGACGTCACACATCGAACGCGCCCGAAACCGAAGCGGTCTGTCGAAAATTTAAGATTTTATTGGAGTGCTTTTTGTTTTCTTACACGATCTTACTAGCAAATTATTGTCAAAATGGCGGATATTAGTGTCAGCTTTAAATGTCGGCACTGCTCATTTCGATGTGCTGATGAAGATGAAATGAACCAACATAATATTCGTAATCACGCAGAAGATTACGCATATTGGTGCGAAACAAAGAAAATACCGCCGTACAAAATCCAGATCTCGGATTTCCGAGGATTGTGGGATTTACGGGGCATGTCCAGGGATGAGATCCTGGCAAAATACATCTCAACCAAATCCCAATACAGGCCACGTCTTGGCCAGCCAAGGAGAGTAAGAGCCCTTGTTGACGCACCTAGGGTTTCAATCCTTCCTGCCGGAATGGAAGAGGAGCAGGGAGCGACTGGGTATTCCCAGGTACCCATATCTGTGACAATAGAGGGATTGGGGCTGCGAGACAGCAGCACGCAGGTGAGTAGCTCGATAAAGTTACCCAGTGAAAAGCCTGGGAGCGATTTTCGACCAAGTATTTCCAAGAGTGATAGTAGTTTTGCTCAAGTTGTTGCAGAATCAGTCGCAAAAAGCCGAGCAATTGATAGCAAATCTCAACCTGCTTCTAAAAATAGAATAGCTTCTCGAATATTGAAAAATAATCAGAAAGTTGCCCAAAACACCCAGACTTTTTCGGTAGAAAAGCAGCTCCAGGTTGATCGCTCCGCCACAAAGGCAAACACCACCATTAGGGTGCCTTCTAAAATGTCCCTCAGTCAAAATTCTAAGAATAAAAGGTCCACGAACAATCACAACTGGAATACAATTTCCATGGTATCCAAACGGATTGCTTCGACTCAGAATTCTGAGAACAAAAGACCTATGAAAAGGTCTAATTTCTGTGAAAAACCACAGGAGATGGGAAAACCTAAGCCCAAGAAAGTTAGCAAAAACACTTGTGAGTTTTGTGACCGTTCTTTCCCTTCTACCAAAGAAGGCAATATGGCTCGGTGGAAGCACATCCGAGGTGCTCATCATCACAAATTGTTGTGCTTAATTTGCAATGGCTGCGGATGCCACTTTGTGGGGCCACGGGAATTTCAGGGTCATCTGGGTTACTGTCATGTGGATGAAATTAAAGATAAGACTGCCCCAGGTCCAGACAATTTCGTTCCATCTTCTTTCGTCAAAGTTAAACTTTGTAATTACACTCTTATTCCCTTTTGCAAGGTCTGTTGGTATGCCAGTTTCATTTTATTTAGCCATCAATCAGGATGTTGGTGTAAGAATCACAGACCAACTCCCGGGGAGCCCTATGACTACGAGGGAATTTTTGACTGGCCCACACCAGAGATTAAGGGTGTTGTTTATAGTCAAGTGACTAAAATCCCAGAAAATTTCATCTGCAAAAAGGTGGGTGAACCATTTGTAGCTCCAGTAGAAAGAAATGTGAGCCCAACGAGCTCATTAGCCTTGGTAAATATCAAGGAGAACGAAACCACAAATAATGAACCTCTGGATTATGTAGATATCCTCCCTACTGACTTGGAAGATCCCCTAGTCGTGGATTCATCGGAAACAGCCGAGCCAAAATCCGGAAAAGAGCCGGAAAATTCTTCAACTTTGGCGGCACTTGAAGCTGCTGTTTCAACATTAAATGTGAATTCGGGTAACGAAATCCGTACCCCACTATCGAGCCCGGTTAGGGAATGGGGAGAAACCTCGGATGAGGACAAGAAAGTGAGCTCATTAACTATAGTTAGGCCGTTAGTAGCACATAATCTTAAAAAAAAGAGCAAAAAGGGGAAAAAGAAAGATAAAAAGAAGCGCCATTAACATCATGGTGGTTGGGTTTCAGACGGTGATCGCCATGGCAGACATGGAGAGAATGTTCGATGGGCAAGCAGCTGCTGGCAGTCTCCTCGATGCCCCTATCGAGGGAGACCAGACCCCAACCTTGAAACCACAGTCCTCCACAACCGAGGCAACCCTCGACTGTGGAATGGAGGGGCAGTTCCTCGACGCCGAGGAGGGGGAGCAGACTGTAGCTGTGAGACCACAGGAGGCACCTGTGGAGCCCCCGGCTGATTTAGAATTTCTCGATCCGGCATTGGATGACGTCTTCCCGTGTCGGGATGTCCGGTACAGAAAGAAATAGACACGTTTCTTTTTGGACTTTACCAGATTTTTCTGGAAATACTGGACAATACTGGATTTTCTAGTGTCACGGGCATTCTTGGTTTTCTGGGGGATTTCGTTTTCAGTGTGTTTTGGGGGAAATTTTACCAACGGCGAGTTTTCCTGGGTCTCCTTGTGGGAATTCTTTTCGAGTGGTTTTCTAGTAAGCCAGGTGTTCCTGGAATTTTTATTAGTTAACCAGGAGTTCCTGGAGTAGTACAGTTTTACTTTATAGCAAATGTGTTAGAAGAATATAGATTGTTTTGGGGTTAATAAAATAGTTTAGTGGGATGGATTTTAAAATCTGTGATTTTATGTAAAGGGGGCCATTATTGCTGAGTGATTAGTTCAGGGATTTGTTAGGGGGTTGGGTTTAGTTAGTTAGAGTAGTTGGGTTAGCTTTATGTACATACTTAAAAAAATAATAAAATGGGGAGGTTGGCTTGGAACCGTTTACAAGTAGTGTCCGGGACTACGGCCCAGTTAGTCATGGGAAGGTTGCTTGGAACCGTTTACAAGTAGTGTCCGGGACTACGGCCCGGTTAGTCATGGGGAGGTTGCTTGGAACCATTAACAGGTAGTGTCCGGGATTACTGCCCGGTTAGTCATGGGGAGGTTGCTTGTAACTATTTACAAGTAGTGTCCGGGACTACGGCCCGGTTAGTCATGGGAAGGTTCGCAGTTATTGTTATGTTATCATAACATTGTTTTGTAGAAACTGGGGGAAATAAAATGGGGAATGTTGTTATTTTGAAACTGGGGGAAATAAAATGGGGAATGTTGTTTTCTTGCGTTGTTTGTTGCTTAAAAAAAAAAAAAAGCTCGGACCGTCGTCTGTTTGTGCTCAGTAAGTCTGTCTGTAAGCCCGTCCGTCGTATGTTTGTGCTCAGAAAGTCTTTCTGAAAGCCTATCCATTAATTTAAAATCAAATCTAGTTGTTTTAGTCTTTGTCTAAACGAAGGCGCAACGATATCCTCCCTCCTTTTCGTTATTTTGGTTGCCCTCGCGTAAGCCTGTCTGTAAGCCCATCCATCAAATCTACTTGTTTTTGCCTTTGTCTAAACAAGGGTACACCGATGCCCCCCCTTCCCTGCTTTTGGTTGCGTTTGCGTCCGCCATCTTGGACAGGCCTCGTTTTCGATTTACTCTATTGAATTGTATTAGCAGTGTAGTAACCCCGCCCAATCATCTTTCTATGCATTTGTTTTTAGTGCGGTCGTATTAGTAAATCAAGCAACCTGTGGCTTGCTGCCCTGTGACTTGATATCAGTAACGTGGATTGCTTTAGCAGCGTGGTAACTCCATCCATCCATTTCTCTTTGCATTGGTTTTCATTAGTGGAACCATATTGGCAAATCTAGTTGTTTTTGCCTTTGTCTAAGCAAGGGTGCACCGATGTCCCCCCTTCCCTCATTTTGGTTGCGTTCGCGTCGGCCATCTTGGCCAAGCCTCGTTTTCGATTTAATGCATTGTATTGCTTTAGCAGTGTTAGTAACACACCCATTCATTTCTATTAGCCAATCAAACTCAAGGTTTCTTTCACGTGGTGTACTCTATTGGATTGCTTCAGCAGCGTGGTAGCTCCACCCATCCATCTCTCTTTGCATTTGTTTTTATTAGTGGAACCATATTGGCAAATCTAGTTGTTTTTGCCCTTGTCTAAACAAAGGTGCACCGATATCCCCCCTTCCCTTATTTTGGTTGCGTTCGCGTCCGCCATCTTGGACAGGCCTCGTTTTCGATTTAATGCATTGCATTGCTTTAGCAGTATTAGTAACTCGACCCACCCAACTATATTAGCCAATCAGATTCGTTCCTTGCTACCACGTGACGTCACGTTTGATGGCAGGTTATACGTAAGCTTGCTGTCACTTGATCTTCTCCATGGGATTGCTTTAACTATATTAGCGCCTATCACCCATGCATGTTATTTAGCATTTGAAAAATTGATCTTTGTTTTAGCTCTTGTGAGGGTGGGGATTTAAAAAATAGGGCTTTATGCCATTGCGGATATTTTATTAGGTGTCTGTTCGTTCGCCGTAACGGATGTCTGTCCGTCCGTCTTTATTTAATAAAAAAAAGAAGGGCTTTACGCCATTGGGGATATTTTATTAGGTGTCTGTTCGTTCGCCGTAACGGATGTCTGTCCGTCCGTCTTTATTTAATTAGTTTAGGTTGCCACCATAGATCCTGGTTGGATATGATGGGAGTTATACAGCCAGCCTTTGTAATGATGACCGGTTCACGCATTATCCGCTATGTGGAGGAGATAGGTGTATTTCCTCTCTTACATTGGCAGCTCCCTGTAATTTTCATCCTAAGTCATCAGTATGGACTGTGTGAGATCAGTTTGGACACGAGGACTGTGGTGTATGCACGCTCGGACCAGAGAATGTGGAGAGTAGGCCGTATGGAACCGGAAAGGCTCTCTCATGTGGGGTGGGTACAATCTCACATAGGCAGTATTACACTTCATGGACAATATCGCCAGTATTCGCCATCTGCTCGTCAGTATTCCAAGTATTTTACCGCCCATCACTGCGAAGGACTTTGTGTAAGGAGCGCTGGAGTGTAGTTGATATGGACTGGGTACCCGTGTTGTTTGCTTTGGACTTGCTTGCAGTGCTCGAATTGGTTATTACGACTACCCAATCGTGACGTGACCTTCACCGGCAGTGACCTTCAAGTGACCTCAGGACGACCGGGGGTACAAGGATTCTACCAACTCTACCTACATCCCAGGCAACTTTTCATAAACTGTGGACATTTTGTATTTTTGTGAATTTTATAACCAGTTAGGGCTTAATTTTTAACGTGGCATGTATGTATCATATCGTATATTATTCATTTCGTTTAGTAATACAGCGGTATTTCAAAATTTCAAACAGCCCTCCTTTATTATTTACATTTTAATGTCATCCGCCATATTGGACAAGTTTTCATTCAAGGGACATACACTGCTGTATTGTGTCGTCCGTCGGTTCATTTAGGCCATTTTGTGTGTACGTTTCTTGCGTGAGTGTTAACAAAGGACTGCTTCAGGTACAGGCTGGAGTAGTGCTTCTAACTTAGATTAGATAGGAAGTTTTAATTTAAAAAAAAAATTTAAGTTAAAAGGTAGAAATTTAAATAACAAATTAGTACTAATGTTTTTGGACATTCAGTTCGACCGTACGAACTCTGTGGAAGGTTAAAATTTGCTTAAACTTAAAGAGGACATTTTAGAATTTAAGTCTTAAAAGGGTTCATGATGAAATTTTTGATTAAAAAAAAATTTAGGCCTGAGTTTATTCAGGAACCGGACAAGTATTGGATTAAGCGCTGAGGATGTCTCAGGGTGCATTTTAGAATTACACACTGAAAGGGTGCACGATGAAAATTTTTATTAAAAATTAGGCCTGAGTTAATCCAGGGATCGAATCAGTGCTAGACAGAAGACTGAGGATTTCTCAGAAAGCAGTGCGTGCTAAATAAAAAATAAGCTAAAACTACAGCCAACACCAATAAATAATAAGAATGAGTGCATATGCAGTTTATTTATTAGATATACACATGAAAGATACACACAAAGAAGAAATTATTAGATGAGAGCACACGTAGAGTTAAAGTAAATAAAAATAAATTAAGGATAACACCAATGCAAATACACACAGGATAAGTAAAAGCCAACACCGTTTAAGCGAGTGCATTATTTATACAAAGTCCATGAGCTCCGTGGTAGTTTATAATTTCGTGCTATTCTAACATTATCTCAGAATCAGCTGAGTATAATGTCCTCTGACCACCTTAAAGTTAAGGTGTTTCAGTACGAACAAAATTAATCTCAAGATCAGCTGAGTTTATTGTCCTCAGACCACCATGAAGCTTTGTCAACTAGATAGGTAGGTGCAGAAAAGGTCACTGTACATCAGTGCTTCACATGCAATATCTACAACATAAAGTAGAAAGTGTTAAAAGTAAGCTAAAGTAATTTAAAGTAAGATTTACAGTAAGTGGAAACACCAAAAGTAGGCCAAAGTAATTTGGGATAAGCCTCCGAGACGAATTGGCACGTCGCTACCGGGTATTTAAATAATTGTCAATTTTAAAACTTAAATTGATTGATTATTGTAATTATTTAAGTTTATTTGATTTATTGTATACGCCTACGTCAATCTTAGGGTTAAGTCTTGTCATTGTTATCAATTTTTATCTTTCCTATTTTTGATAAAAAAATTGCAATTTCTTATCGTTCATTTAAATTTGGGGACAAATTTTTAAGAAAACGGGGAGTAATGTGAAGAAATCGCTTTCTGATAGTCAATAACCTGCTCTGAATTGAATTAATTGATGCGATTGTTGTGACTGGTCACAGGTCATTGTGACGTATGACCGGTCACGTCATCGCAGCAACGTAGGCGACGTCACGGCATCTCGTGAGCCGTAGATCGAAGAATAAGAATAAAAAAAGGAGATACGGTACTGAGACGGATAAGACGTGTTTGTATAAATATCTGCTATTTTAGGAGATATTTGCGTTCTGTCCGTGATTGTCCGTCCGTGTCTCAACTATAAAAATCAAATAATCATTTCTGTCACAGGAGGTCCCGATAAGATGTACTTCTCTAAGAGATCGGAAAAAGGAACAGATCAACGGACATTTAGTTACTCTTATTACTGAAGATGTCAGTAGATAAAACATTTGAAAGACAAAATTGCAAACCAGTAGTCTTTAGTACTTCAATTTATATATCTTGCAGTGTTTTTCTTACCATATAAAATTTTAAAATGCAAACAGGCGATTTCTGTTAAAGTATTTATTTAATAGAATGCTTATGTGAATACTTACTGTCTATGAAATGATGGCTTTGTTTGGCCTGAGTTGCACATTACGTATGTGAAATCTTGATAACATTTCGACTTAAAATATTTATTGATAACTAAAATAGTTAAGTTGATCAAGTTGATCAAGTTGATTAGTAACTAAATAGTGCTCAACGTTCTCCTAAAAGTTTTATTAAAGGATATTGTATCTTATGCTTATACATTTTAGAGCCAAGTCATCTGTCAAAAATACTCATAGTTAAAAGTTGACTTCATACATTTGATTATTTTTCAGTTGTCAAGTCTGGCCAAGTTGTTTGACTGGCTTACATTTAGTCACCTTATTTTAAATATACCTTGTGTGTCATGAAAAGGAAAAAATCTATAAAATATCTGGAAAAGGAACAGCTGGCATAAGATACAGTGATGTTATTACATTACGTAAATATCCGATTTAACTTCGCGCAATACATTATCGTCTATGATGTTTACATTTTTTACATATCTGTTTTAAGACATTCATTAGCTACATTTACAGATCGCGAAAGACGAAACTCAATTAAATTAATTACAAAAACCAAAGATACGTTGTGTGCTATCTACAAGTCATTTGGAGTTTTTGATTTATGAACAAGTTCTTAATTGAATCTGTAGATGATTCTGATGTAACCGATAAACCCCATAGATCAGGCCCATTAGAATTCCGAGGCACTAGTGTCATCTGATGTGTATGATTTGCGTACTGTTCAAGATGTCATATGGGTTAGCAACAAAACAACGCTAGTATCCCATGTGATTTTTTTTAAATTCAACTAAACGAAGTAAAATCTTAACCAGAGAATGCTTCACATATGTATAGGTTAGTGCATGTTCACATTGGTATATGCTAGTGCATGTGCACATTGGTATCTGCTAGTGAATGTTCACATTGGGAGATGTTAGTGCATGTTCACATAGGTATAGGTTAGTGCATGTTCATATTGATATATTTAAGTGCATGTGCACATTGGTATATGCCAGTGCATTTTCACATTGATATATGCCAGTGCATGTTCACTGTCGAGTCCACCGTTGGACTCATGTATGTACTCGAAACCACGCGAATTTATTCGGCTCTAATTTCTAACTTTCGAAAAAGAAAGTCTAGCAATTGAGTAATGCAGTGCAAGTTTTATTCCACGTTGGACGTTGACTTCGGACACTGAACACTGTACTCCGGACACTGTACTCCGGACACTGTACTCCGGACACTGATTCTCTGCGTCATAACAGAGAATAAACAACAATTAAGAAACATGCGAAAATATAATGCAAACACTCATATAACGGTGAAACCGTATAGACGTTCCGATACTCAAATCAAAAAGTTTTTTTTCTGACTGAAATCAACACGAGAAGCCCACTAAAAATGGTACAATTTAACCTTAATGCCTATTTATAACACGACAGAACATACCAGATATTGCGGTCTTCCAATCTACAAGCCTGAAATACTGTTAACTATTTCTTAGATGACTATGAAATTTACAGTTTTCACTTAAATTCTTGCTATTTTTCACAATAACTTAACAATATTCCGCTATTGTTGTTATCCGCTGTGAAGTTCACAAGTCGATTCCGTTGCTGATTCGTCGTAGAGCAGTATTTCTTATGATTTCAAGTTGTACTGATTTTTACACCAAAAAACGCCGCTTATATACGCTTTGGATTCGCCGGAGTAATTTGGTTCTGGCACGTGATTGGGTAAGGCTAACGAGTAAGGCATACCACCCGCCCTGACTGAGTAAAACGCTGCTGGGATTAGCGGGCAGGCTAAATTAATCCTAACAGCGGAGATGTCGCGCGGCGCTGGCACTAACTCCAATTAAGGGGCGGAGCGAGTAAGCGATGTCAGGATTAGCGAGCAGGCGAAAATGATCCTTACACTGTAGATGTGGTGCGCCGCTGACACTAATTGCAATTAGGGGCAAGTGTTAACCCCAATAACATGAATGCAATTAACTTTCGAATTTAAAAATGCAGGAAATTATTAAAACTTAATTTATAACTCGAAATTAAATTTTAAAGCAATTTTAAAACGACACATTGTAAAGAGCATATTCTGATGAACACAGCGATACCAAACTCGACATATTTCGATATCAAAGTTGAAACCCAAAAACTACGGTACATATATTAAAACTGTCCAAAAACATTTATGGAACGACAGTTTGTGACATGGAACTTGGTGGACCTAACATTCACATTATACAATTGTGATATAGTTAAGAAGATAACGTGCAGTTTGTTCATCCGAGGGATGAAATGTTACGTGAGGCGTGCTTGCTGTTTTAGATGGTGCGAAACATACAGTGTTATTTGACTGAACGAAAACAGTACCGTGTGCAAATGTTTGGTTTGATTATATACAGAAACTGACATTCGGACTCAGCTTTTTGTCTTTGCTTCAGGTCGCAATAGCCTATTTCCGATACCACTTTGTATCTTTACAACTCAAATTACAATTATAAGCTGTCTTATTGTAGTATACAACGGACATTATTGTGGAATAGTCTGGTAAAGACAGTGTTCAATTTACGCACTTTGTACCTTTATCACTCAAATTACAATCATAATCAGTGTTATTGTAATATACTTTGTATCTTACAACTCAAATCACACAATCTGTGTTATTGTAATATACTTTGTATCTTTACAACTCAAATTACAATCATAATCTGTGTTGTTGTAATATACAATGGACATTAATATTGTTGTAATATACAATAGACATTAGTATGGAATAGTCTGATTAGTCTGCCGCTGCTGTGTGGTGTTAAAGAAAAGAAACCCACTTGATGCAAACAAAAGACACAGCATTGTTTTACTGTAAACTGTAAACCTATTCAATAATTGTTAATTTTAATATTTTATGACACAAAACCTAATGGGCTGGTATTCAAGTAGGTGGTTTTGATGCTTAAAAGTTGAGTATCTTGCACTTTTTGCCAACATACCTTGCTATACTAGATAGTAATAGAAGAAAAATCGAATAATTTACTTTAAAAAATTGTGCATTCTTTTAACTTTTCTTTTAGAAAAAATGCGTTTTAGCTTTTCTTTTAAATTACACAGATCAGCACACGGATTATTCTTTTACAATATGGACAAAGCAGGCAACGATATCATAACCATGGTCATCTGGCTTCTCGAGGACAAGGGCTTCGTACCGAGAATATAACTCATTAACAACGGCACGCTTCTCCTGAAGCCTTCTTTCATTACACAATCCCCCGTACCATATATGTTCATTCCAGCTGCGAACGTAACGTACATATTCTTTCACGGAATCTTGTAGCTTCTTGCCTTGCATTGTTCCATCTGAAAAGTGATCCTTACGTATGCAACCTCACTGTTTCTAAATATAGATACATAAAATGAAGTAGCTGGTGACAAGTTCAATGATCATATAAACATAAAACAAAGTTATTACACCTTTTCGTGCGTATTTTAGCAAATAACTAATTTTCAAAAGGAATATAAACGAAATAACCAATTATTGCTTTTTTATCTATGCTAATTTGATTACCGCCGCGCCAGTGTGAACCGGAGACTGCTGAGCCTATATATTGTCTGTGCATATGTCTGTCGGTGCTGTTGTGCATGACATTATATAGCCTATGTCTTGGTAACCACTGACAGGAGTCAATTTTTTTAGCACAGAAAAATACCTCAGAATAAAGTAAATGGAAAAGTCGTGGACACTTTTGAGAATGGGTTTCTAGGACTTATATTATGGTAGCCTTCGATTCGATTCTACCAAAATAAATTCTAGCATTTTGTGTTGACTTATTATTTTGCATAGAATAAACTTGATAATTAAGATAATTAAGATGAATGAAAGTCTAAATTAAAATTAACACATCTGTAGTAGTATTTTCTATCACTTTTGTAAACCCTCACTTGAATAATTTTACTAACAAGAAGTCAGCATTCTGTATTATAATATCTTACGATATAAACCGCAGTAAAGGTATTATTTTAGCAGCCGTCTGGAAAATCTGATCAGGCAAAAACTAAGCTCATGCCAAAAGACAGCTACGAGTAGCTGTAAGTGTAAATTTTGCTGCTCAACAAACTAGTACAAAATCTCAATACATTTTACAAACAATAGATGCAATTTTTTGCTGTGATGTCGAGAAGATCGTGAATAATTAAGACCAGGCTACGCTACATTACTGAGGACTACAAATTTATCTCGAACTATTATGGCCATATTAAAAACATTGTGTGTACTCCGCCCTTTACCTAACAAGTGAGCTGCATGCGTGGCGTTTCACTTGAGAGGCCTATTTGGTACACTATAAATTTTGCAATCTGACCATAAATCCGAGTTTACAGGGGAAATAGTGACAGGGCCAAGATGTGGTGATTCTACATGGGAAGCCCAAACACCTCAAAAGCAAAGGTTAGGTAGAAACGAACCAATTGCGATGTAGAAGGCATCTTGATAGCCTGACTTAGTGGAAACCGGAACGACATTTGTTTAGTTCCAGAAAAACAGCCAGCACAGTGGGATGAAGTGTATTACATTCGCGCCTTTGTTTGGTGTGGACGTCTAAATCGCCTTGGCTTACTCTGACCTTCCCCAGGACGCATCGAAAGGCTACAAACCGAAGAGGGACTAGTGGCATTCGTTCAGGCAAATGCCTTGGCTTCGCCAGGCCACAAGCCTCCACTTAATACACAAGGCCGACCGACAATGCTGCCTGCCTTAGGCACGGCAGGCCGACCACCATCGCCACCTAAGCTGGACCATCTTGGACACGCCAGGCCGAACGTCAGTGTCCACTTAATTTCACATTGTGCAAGCAGGTGATTAAGCGGATCAGTGATAGGAAGAATTACATCTTAACTGTTGTTACCTTTCCATTGTGCATTGAAAGGGCAACGATTCATCTTTATTTCATTGTTTAGCAGTCGAAGCCCACTTTTCGTCACTAATGAATTTTGATCCCTCATAATAAAAAAAATAAGCATCATTACTGTACATGGTCAATAAAGGAACAACAATGAACTGAAATGAATGAAGAGGCAAAAAGGCTTTTAAAATTAATAATGCCATTATAATAAAACTATACTAAGGTCTTTAGTATTTTGTATCATACATACTTGTGCACTGCAGTCTTTGCAGTAAATACCTCATACCTGAATGGCTTGGCTACTTCTTCGCGACTTCTCACATACGTGTGCTTTGTTGTGTTGATGAACTCGTTCTACGAAGAGAACATAGCGCTAAAATTTACCGATTTCTAGTCCATGCTATCAATATTAGGACTAGTGTTTGAAGTACATGATTGATTTTAACAAACTTTGGTGATGAATTATTTGAAGATAAAGCTTCATACATTTACAACATATTTATCATTTCCAGTTTGGTTTAATATTTAGAGAGTAACCATAGGATTTCATCGTAGTTGCCCAGTCTTTCATAAATCGTACGTTTCAATTAAACACGCAAACTGGAAAGTTTGAAACTGAATGGGTAATCCAAAAATAAGGGAATGCTGTTGAAATTGACTGAATTGTACCTTTGTTCAATCTATATAACAACCATCTATAAGTTTCAAGCAGTTCTATTTAAACTGTCTATGATCATTGAATTAAGATTTTATTATTTATCGAATATAAGATTACAAAAAGTTGTATTTCGCGTAATATTTAGCAAGTAGTTCACTGTCTACAATAGGTTTTTAACTTCTAAAATCAGGGTTTAGCTAAAACTGGATAGAACTGCATTTACTTTGCAAACTTAAGTCAAATGTACTTGAACAGTTTTAAATACAATTGTGAAGTGGTCATTCACACCACAAGATTTGAGCTTAATAAATAGCCTTATCAGCTCACATGTATATAAACACACTTATCTTAGTGCGAATAGTCTGTTCCATGAAACACTGCATATTCAATGAAGAAATTATAAAACCAGTTCAATAAAAGAACTAAAACAGTTTTCTTTTGAAGATTTTTAAGAAGTTTAATTTAGCTCTAACCTTTGATATTTGGCCTTCCCTACACATGTCGTCAAACAGCTTGTTTAGCACAATGTAGAAATTTGCAGGAATGTTCACTGTGTTACCGCCATATTCATTGGCTTCGGTTCTGCCACTTAATTCTAACACCAAATGACCACCTTAAATCGTAATGAACAAAGTTTAATGCAAAAAAGGTTTTGGTTGTCTGTACTTTGTGTTTAGCAGAGCTAAGTTTCATGGAAATGTATCACATACTTTCATTGAATGTCTCCTTGAACTTGCACTGTTTCTCTAAAAGTACAATAAAACGATGTAAATAATTATAAGTCTGGCTTAAGAAACTTTGACAGGTTAACTTTCAAACAATTATACAAGGTAACTGCAAAGACGACTAACAGTTCATTAATTGTCACTTCTCAGAAAATATCTCAGCCTCTTTGGTGTTGTGAAAAAACAGCATCATTTTAGTTGGAAATAAAACGAATGAGAACACACTTACCCTCTAGTGTTAAGCATTAAGAATTTGGAAATGAAATCACTTAAACAAAAGCAAATATTTATAAATTTATAATGAATAAATTAAAAATAAACAAAAAATCAATTTTGTATGAAATAGAAATTGGTTCCATAGTTTACCTATTACCACTCTAACTTTAAAAAGTGGCTGTTTGTTTATGAACGATTGTCAGTTCAAGCGTTTTATTGCTATGATTTTACCTTTAGCCAATTCCTTCGCTCTTAATAGCAACAGTGTTTCCCAGTCTTTTTCGGCTTGCACTTTATATTTGCTTTGAATTTCCTCAGAGGATGTTGTCCATGCGTTAGGGAAGTCTTCAATAGGACATGGTCTATAAAGGACAAATACACAATAAAATTTAAAAAGTATGATTTTGTATTAATTTTGCTTAAAGCTGGAATTTACGACAATAATATGCTATTATTGTTCATAAGATACATACGGAACATAAAGTACAAGATTGTATCTAAGCATAAAATAAAAGATTACGTTCAAGCTTTAATTAAATTTTCCATTATATCGTGATAAAAATGTGTAACACGTCTTACTAAGTTCGATTCTATGGCAACATATTGCTTTCGTGTAATAAATATTTTGTATTGGTTCTGAAAAAATTACACAGCAGAGAGCCACTGCATCGTAAAGGCTGAGTAACCAAGGTGAACGCTGTGGCGAGGAGCACACTGATCGTAGAAACTCTTTGCTGTAGCCATTGTGAAGACTCCATGAAAATCATGTGAAGCATCTCTTCGCTCTGTTGTATTAGTGTTAAAAACAGGTTTCATAACACAAGTTTGAAACACATTAGCATCCTCTTCAGCTTACAGAAAATACTTCCGACCGAAAACATCATTTGATGAATTACAGGTCAGGGTATGTTGCAGAAATTAGAATCTCCTCTATCTTTCAAATAGTCATTTAGAAAAGAGATACTTAGTCCTTTTGCTTTGCTGTAGACTTCTGTATTAGAAAAGCTACTGGTGTCAAAGAACATCATCAACACCACTGTCTGATCGCAAACATTAAATAGAATTACATGATTCCTGATTATGTACTCGAGGAAAATTTATCAAAACATGAATATATACACATCGCTTAATGGTATATGAAACCTTGTGCATAAAGGGATACCTTTTATTGCTCGAAACAACCCGTTAAAATTGTTGCTGTCAAGATCTCCGTAGATAATCATGACTTCTCTGTCACCTCTCTGTCTTAATTTCCCTTGGTATTTGAAACCAAAACAGGTGGATATTAAAAACATTGCCCCAAACCCGCCACATAACTGCATCCTTTACTTTAAACTGAATCAATAATAAAGGAAATATATGGAAAATTTTAACTGAGCCTTATACATTTATGTTTGTACTGTATAAAAATATTCCAGAAAATAGAAGTCTCATCAGAATAATAATAATAATAGTAATAATAATAATAATAATAATAATAATAAAATTTATAAAATGGGAAATATGCGAATATCACAAGTGTGTAATGACTGATTCAACCCGTTTGTTTAACAGTAGTAAATAATCATGTCTTACTGACATGCGTACTTATTGCTTTAGTAAACACGTCGAAGGAACTCCGACCATTGGCGGCCCCATACTCACAAATGACAAACGTTTGTTTGTCTTCTAGTTGCATCTTGTCTGTTAGAATACAAGGCACATAACGATGTTCAAGTAACAATGCCCCATTCTTATAGGTTTTTGATAACATTAAGAGATGAAATTAAGATACGGTTTCATCATATGAAGAAGATCTACAATTTTAAAATGTTTTATGAATTGACGTTCAAGAGTTTTCTTAAGAACGCGGGATGATAAAAACGCATTGTATCGCATTGTATTAACTGGAGCAATAAAGAAATCGCTGAATTTTGGAAAAAAGCTCCTTGTATATTTATTGATGTTTCTCGCTTCTCTTTGCTTCGAAGTACTCCTAAATGGTTAGTCATTTCAGTACACACCAGCTGGTTAAAATATTATTGAAGAAAATGATTTAAAAGCGTTAGAGAAGCGCTAGAGCGTTATGGAAAGATATTAACAAAAATGTATGGATTATGTACGCTACTTACTTCATCACCATAGCAAGCACAAAAACTCGGGATCAGCTCTTTATTGTATTACTGTCTGAAGAAGGTTAACAGAAATTGATCTAGTTATAGCTCCGATATATCTCAATGTAAAACAGTAAGAAAAAAGGCATTTGAGTATGGACGGATACAAATAACATAGGTAAATGTACACGAAACCTCATTTATGAGCACTTCAGTATTCATATCAAATAATCATGAAAAATGTATACCAATGGCATTCTCAACGTATGGCCAGGAGTTGATGTTTGTTGCCTGTACCCCTGTCAGCAGTCCGTCAATGCGCTCTGAGTAGTAGGATGTTATATAACTTGTATCCTCCTCCTTCTCCTCTTCAGACATTGTTTCCTGCATGTATTTATTTTCTCTTGTAATATTCGTACCACTACATTTCAATAGAGTAATGCGTCGATAGTTCCTAGGTGAATATTGACTATATCCTGCCTCCCTCTTCTGAACTGAATGCACATTGGATTCTTTTAAATCCACGTCACCTTTTATTGTCAGCGTCAATGCAGTCAAAAGTGATTATTCTTATGTCAGGTAGACGAACTGCGAATGGACAATTACTGCATAGGACACATACTGAGAAATATATCTACTGTTACCACCAAAAAAAGATTGAATAATGTTAGCCTTTGAGATAGCTTCAAGGTTTTTATGAAACCAAATACCATTTTATTACCTGTTTTGTGGGTCTCTAAAATGTTGTTGATTGTATGAAGCTACTCGTCGATTTCAGCACTATCAACCGCTAATGTATTATAATTATCTGAATCAGATCAAACCATGGTTTGCGCAATGTTGCTCCTTGATAAAAATTATGCTACTCAATAAGTCATTCAGTTAGCAGCTTTAGATTTCCCAGTTTTAGACAGTTCTGTAAAAGCAGTTTAATCAATGTTATGCAGACCTCTTCAGTTACTCCGTTTCATTATTTATTAAATTTAGTAGTGGGCATGTGTAACGTACATTGTAGTTATGCCGGTGTTCATGGCAAATAAGCTCCTCTTGCAAACCCCCTGCACTGATTGTAGTAAATACTTATTAAATTGCGTTTTAGCGTCTAATTTCGTACTTTTCACACCTTATTATTGTATCGTGGGAGATCACATTAAGAAATTATTTTTGTCAGAATTATGCATTTCATACTCAGAAAGAATGTTTCCGTATGGTTTTGGAATCCCTATAGGAATAAGTATCTATGTTTCTGTTCACGCTTTCGGCAGCATATAAATTCCTACGCGATATAACGTAAGTGAGGTGTTTTTCGTTAAAATATTGTATTTAGCTATTTTGGTTACTAAACAAAACTGAAAGGGTTTGGAATAGGTTGGCACTGGGGTTTATTTGCACTCTTAAACTTGTACTTTTTTCTCATGCTGTAAGAAATCTATATAAGCACAAGTAATATACCAATATTCGTAACATTTCCTCATATGATGCTATGTATTGGCCATCAATTAGAAGAATTAATATATTGGGAGAAACAATTTATATTTTAACTTAAAATTACTTACCGTGCGTGGTCGAAAAGACAAATATCCTACCTCCCACTAAAGCCAACTAAACCACATTTTTTCAGTCCGCTGATTTGGTTTACTAATGCCTTTTTATTACCTTCTATTTTGCTAATAATACTGGCTAAATAAAAATATTTGATGGCAGCATATTTTTCTACATTTATTTTATTCTTTTTGGGGGTGTCGAGTGAGCCAAGCTATAAGGATTTATACGTATTATTTACGCCACTAACCTTTTACTTCATATCAGTTTATATTTCGTTCAAATATAACTGTAAGGAATCGAAATCCAAAAAAACTTAAGCAAATTCCATTTTGTAACGCTGTTTATTTTCTTCCAATTCTTAACGGCTAAACATGAACATGAACCAAACATGTTTATATACTCTGGTGATTGCTAAGCACGGACGAATGAACACAACACGACAAATCATTCAATTACATAACGCACGTGTGTGTGGGGGGTTGGGAACGAGAATAATGTTCACCCCGTGCCAAACATACTGAACTGAATTCAAGCAGTGACATTTCTTATAGCGGACCCGTGAATGCTTGGCATTCACCACGAGGGACACAAATGAAACCAGCAGCGTATACATTCACACAACTCATGCAGCAAAGCGGTTCAATAATATAAACAATAACACTGTGTGGAACGGGGTATATCTTAATACAATAGTTTTCCGCGACATTACCGAACATGATATAGTGGCACAAGTGAATTCAATAGCGTATACAATCACACAATATATGCGGCAAAGCGGTTCAATAATCCAAGCTATAACACTACGTGAGGGAGGGTTGAAACTGAACACAGTATTTCCCCTGCGTTACCGTGCATGATACAGCAAGCGTGCGGCAAACATAAAGCTCCACAAATCGGCTTGAAACAAGCACACATTTTATTTTATTTCCGTGGCTTGGTTAAAATAAAGTTTTTTAATAGAACTTTTGTGCCGGAAGATTGTTTGGCGGAGGCCAGCGATACGTGTGAATACACAAATAAACCACACTAGTATAGCACATCCTATAGGTATTGAAGTGCTGTGATTTACAGTAACTGACCACGTGTTTCACCAACACACGTGGGCAATAGCTATGTACTGACATTGGGCGTTTACGCAATGGACTTTGTCATTTATTGAGTGAACTTTGAAAAGACAACGTTTGGAACTGAAATTAGCTTTTTCACGTATTACGAAAGAGATGACAAATGGAATTAAATTATAGAATTCCATAATGAAAAGATACATTAATAGGATAATAAGAAACACATTATACTTTGGTAACATGCAAAATTCATAGCATGTTACCGAAGTAAGTTTACATTACAATATTCTTACATTTACGAAAATTTTAATCACTTGTACAAATAATTAATCAATTATACAAGCTTCTAGTAAACAAAGTTTAGTTATGGGACGGGTCAGATTCGATGATTTTGTTTTCACAACAGCTGATCTGACGAGACCATCTCTGCGTCTGTTAACTTGTAAAACTCGGGCAATTGGCCAGATATTTCGTGACGTTTGCTCGTAATTCGCGCGTGGGCTTGACCCACTTTTGGCGCTGTCGAATTGTCGGCAGATATTCGCGTATTCATCGATTCCAAAACATGTTTGCTAGATACTATACGTGCCGCCACCGTCGGCGGTAGACATCGTGTTTGTCAAAGAAATCAGCCGGCAGTTTTTCATTGCCGCGCAGCAGAAGCAGATGATTTGGCGTTAGGGGTGTCGTATCCTGCGGATTTTCGGAGCATCTGGTTATTGGTCGGTTGTTTACAATTGACACCACTTCGCGAAACAATGTTGACAGGCGTTCATCAGCAAGGACTGTGTTGCGAATAATAGCGTTTGGTACCTTGCGCACTTTTCGTATCTGGCGATCCCAGACGCCGCCCATGTGTGATGCGCAAGGGGGGTTGAATATCCACTGAATCTCTTTCTGTTGCAAATGTTTATGCAGACTATGGCTGGTATTCCATCGATGTATGGCCTCGAACAGCTCTTTGGAGCTACCAACAAAGTTTGTGCCATTGTCTGTGCGAATGATTTCAGGTATTCCTCGTCTAGAAGTGAATCGTTGCAGTGCATTCACAAACGAATCTACATCAAGCGAATGCAACACTTCGATGTGGATCGCGCAAATAGCAAGGCACGTAAAAATACAGCCATATCTTTTTACTTGAGCGCGGCCCCATTTCACAAGAAATGGCCCAAAGCAATCGATTCCCACATGGGCAAAAGGGGGATTATTTGGCGTTACTCTATCACTTGGAAGGTCTGACATCCGCTGATGCATTGGCTGGCCATAGAATCGTTTGCATATAACACAATTGTGAATCACTTTGAGTTGTCTGACTTTTGTAATCCAGAATCTTGTGCGAAGAATCGACAAGACATATTCAGTGCCGATATGCCTGGCTTTAACTTCATGATAATACCTGATTATTAGTAGTGACAGGTGGCAATCTCGCGGCAAAATGAGCTGATGTTTCATCTCGACAGCAACCACGGCGTTTCGTAGGCGACCTCCGACGTGCAGTAACCCATCTTCATCCACAAAGGGTTCAAGGTAGTACAGCGTACTGCTTCTTTTGACACTGCGTTGCGACAACAGATCGCTCATTTCTTCCCTAAACACTTCATCTGGCCATACAACACAATGCCTTTTTCGGCGAGTTTCAGTTCATTTGGTGACAGCACATTAGCAACGTTTGTTTTGTTTTTCAGCCAGTGTATGAATTGTAATACCCATGCTACCGCTTTCTTTAGGCGATGCCAGTCGGAATAGCGATTAATCAGTTTTTCAATGACATCTGTTTGCTTCGATTCAACAACACAGATAGCAGTTGCACGTTTTACCTTGATGTCGGAATCCTTGATCGTCGATAAATCAATCTTCGATTCTGGCCAATCAGATTTGTCCACGTGCAATATGCAGGCCCAGTCAGCCATCTTTTGCTGATTTCACTTGGCGGAAGACCTCGAGAGGCATCATCGGTGGGGTTGTTACACGAGCTGACATGGCGCCACTGATCGCTTTTCGAACCGTCATGGATCACTGTAAGTCGGTTGGCCACAAATGTCTGAAATCTACGAGTAGCATTTTTGATATAATACAGAACAATACTACTGTCGGTGCAGAAGAACACTTCCTTCACTAGTAGCTTCAATTCACGCTGCATCATGCTGTTCACACGGATAGCTGTTACCGCTGCACACAGTTCAAGCCTTGGAATGCTGATTTGTTTCAGTGGTGCCAATCGTGATTTGCCGAAGAGAAATGAGCAACAGACCTCACCTCTAGTATCAACGATGTGCAGATATGTCACCGTGCCGTATGCCTCTTCACTTGCGTCACAGAAATGATGCAACTGCATCACTTTGATATCCTGCTTATTGACATTGACCACAGATCTAGGCACTTCAATCTTCTGTAGCAGCGGCAACGACTCCAACCATATGGTGAACCTCTTCACTGTGTTTTCATCGAGTGCATGATTCCAGCCTTTCTGGAGCTTACATTCAGTCCACTTGGGCAAATTGAATCCGCGTAGCGATAAGAAGCGTCGAAGCTCAGTTGATAATGCTTTTCCTTCGCTCATTGAATCAAGAGAATGCAGCAGGTCGTCAACGTAGAAGTTTTTCATCACCGCGTCGATCACGCTTGAGTCAAACTGAGACCGGAAATCTTCCGCAGTTTGCTTTAATGCGTAGTTGCACACGCTTGGACTCCACACACCACCAAAGAGATGGACTGTCATTCGGTAAGTATCGATAGCTGCGTCTTGACCATCTCTGCTCCACCATAGGAATCGCAAGGCATCTATGTGTTTTGGTAGAACTTTAAGTTGGTGAAACATCTCTTCGATGTCCGCCATAACACCGGAACCTCAGCAATACACCGATTAGGGTGTTCGTCAGATCCGGGCCTTGAAACACTTCTTTACTGAGGGGAGTGTTTTGGAATGGCGCTGCATAGTCAAACACAATTCTTAGCTTCTCTGGCCTTTTAGGGTTGAATGCGGGATGATGCGGTATATACAAAGTTTGACCTGGAGTTGTCTACTCATCTTCCTCCACCTTTTCAGCATACCCCTTCTCCAGCAAATTGTGGATGCCTGCAGTTTACTTAGAATACATCACATCGTCTTTCCTCAAGGCGTTTTTCTGCGAGGATTCGATTATAGGGTAAATTCGATTTGTCCTGCTTGAATGGTATGTCAAGTTGATAGTGATTATTATCAATGGATACTAAAGTATCCCACAGCTTCACGACTCGCCTATCGTCCAAAGACACTTCACTGCATTCATCTGTTGTTCCAAAACTATCAACTTCCCAGAATTTCTCGACTTGGTTGTTCAACTCGCGATCGACATTTGCACAACAGTCAACATGAAAGCACGCACCCGAGGATTCCTCTTGACTTCGTACAGGTCCGTTTACCGTCGAACCGAGTGGTGTTCGTACTGCATACGGTTCGCCGGGCTGACCACGACCCACCTCAAGTGGAAATAAACATCTGGATTGTCTTGCCCAATCAACAACGAAACACCTTCACTGCTTGAATTGCATATCGGTAAGTCATTCAAATGACTAAATTGACTAATGTCATTTTTGCAAACCACACTTGATACAAGCGACGGGAAATCGTTCATCACACACACTTTAGCAAGAGTAACGTTCTCATTACCACTGCGGTTCTTCTGCGTGTTTGATGCAGTCAAACAAATTTCTTCTACAGCAACTTCTTTGCCATTGTTCAATGTGGAAAGCATTATTGTGGTCGGTTTACCTTTTGCACCCAGTTATTGTTGCAGCTTTGTGGAGCAGAATGTGCGGTTACTTCCGGTGTCCAGCAAGGCAAACGTCTTCACTCCCAGTCTTTGACCTTGTGCCCGCATGTATACAGGAACAATAGGAAGAGACACCCTAGCCTTCCCTGGTGCGTGCGTGCTGAAAGACATGGGTGCACAGCTAGAGTTATTCAGTGTATCACGGTTTGAAGTTGATTCACCGGCTGAAGTCAACGTCGAACTCGCAGGTGATTCTCCTTACCTTGCGCGTTGTCTTTCTTCAGCGCATTATGAAGCAGGCATGAGTGCTTCCTGGAACAGCCGTCTATGCCACACGTCTTGGCGAACCTGCATTCCTTTGAAATGTGTCGAGAACCATTCAAACAATTGAAGGAGATTTTCTGTTTTCTAACAAACTTCGTCTCTCAGAAGCTTGCAATTTTTTAAACTTCTCACGCTGGCTCAGATAATGCGAGTCGCCACACATGAAGCTCTTTCGACTTGGCTGAGCGGGTGCCTTGGCCTTGCTTGCACCGACTTGAAAACTCAAGGACTTGTTTGGTTGCAATTTGCCTTTCTCGCAGACAGCATACACGCGCATGGTTTTATGACGTTTAGTGCCCTGTTCAGTTTAGAAACATCACTCATTTGGGTAGAATCTACAGTAACGGGGAAACAGTTCATAAACATGTGGAAGTTCATCGGGTCCCCATCAAAGGTAAGTAGCTCGGACTTAGGCAAGGATAAAACGTCAATCATTTTTGCTGCTGTGTGAAAGGAATGGTGTTTGCACAAGGTACTAATTGCGGTTTAAATGCTTCAGCTGCTGGGTTAAGCTTAACTGGGTTTGGAATCGCGCTTTGAAATGTGTCATGATCAGGATTTTCGTCATACATTGCGAGGACTTGCTCTTCTGCTTCAACAGCAGCTATCTCGGACTTCAGTTGGTGCCTTTTCAACTGAGCTGCCAAACGCTCCTCTTCCGCGCAGAACTTGAGCTTTGCTAGGGCAGCAGCTTTTTTAGCAGCGGTACTGGCGCGAGCAGAACGAACACTACTTATTGAACCAGCCTGGGGAGCACTGTCACTTAGCTTTACTGTATCGTCAACAGGGGACTGTATCTTAGATCGTACCTCAGATTTAACGCCACTTGCCTCCTGTTATGGCTCCGCCAATTCAGCAGCCGCACCCTCCGGAACTCCTACGTGTTCATAATAATCTTGTATCCGCTTTACAAGCTCCACCTTGTTCCCTTTCATTGGCAAGCCCTTTTCCGCCAGTCCCTCTTTTAGCTGTGCAATGTTCATTTTTCCTGTATCCATTTTTCAGCTTTCAGTCTGTCACCATAATTTAGAATTTTAAATAATTTGTACTAAATGTAAGGAATCGAAATCCAAAAATTATTCGGCCAATCCATTTTGTAACGCTGTTTATTTTCTTCCAGTTCTTAACGGCTAAACATGAACATGAACCAAACAGTAAACTAGCACAGGTACAAAATTATTGACTTTCCGCGGCCGAATGCCGAATGGCGCGAAAACCGCGGTTTATATACTCAGGTGATTGCTAAGCACGGACGAATGAACACAACACGACAAATCATTCAATTACAAAACGCACGTGTGTGGGGGGGGGGAAGGACGGGGGACGAGAATAATGTTCACCCCGTGCCAAACATAATGAACTGAATTCAAGCAGTGACATTTCTTACAATAACATTTCGCTGGCGCGTCATGAATTGCTTAAAATACCAACGGTCTAGGGCGAAAAGATCAATAGGATTAAAGTAATTGATAGGTTATTAAAGGTTATTACAAGTATCAATCCGTAATCGTTCGAAATGTTACACACACATTTTTCAACAGAGCTTATAGTTTATTATAATGACCGAAATTAATGTAAAACTTTTGAAAAAGAAAAATAATATACTGTGATCTGCAGTTTGCAGCAACCCTGTAAGGCTGAAAGTAACTGCAAAATATTTTTTTCTTTTACTCCTCGTCGTTTAGTCTTAGTTTTTTCACAAGATTAGCTTACATTTGGTATAAAAACTTCAAAGCTACAAGAATAGGACACATACCATCCTTGCTTAACATCAAACTAACGTTACTTATTCCATTCTAAAATTTTAATAATTTAAAATGTGTCATAATTTCTGCTTTCAACTTTACTGAAATTGTAAAATTTCCTTGAAAAAGGATTGTAGAATATGTTTTCCTCACAACTGAATTTAAACTTAGTAAAAAGAAACAAGCACGCCCCGGTGAAAACCATTCCGTATGACTGAAATAAGGCCACATTTAATTATTATTCACACCTGTTTACCGGGTCAATTAGTTCTGTGAATCGAGTACAAGACCCTTCAGGAACCTTTTGAAGAAAGTTTACATCTGAGTGTTTAGAAATGATCGCAAAGAATTTAGAAAAGAGTATTTCTCTTTTTACTAATATGCCAGTATTATCAGTTAAACGGGGAGAGAATATTCTGTGTATATCAAACATTGTGCCATAAAGTATCGTATGATCTAGACCATGACTGTCATTTTTGTATTTGTGCATTGACGTTGTAGATTTTGTATCTGTCTATTGATTTCAATTTCGTAGAATATGAATAAATATATATATATATATATATATATATATATATATATATATACATATATATATATATATATATATATATATATATATATATATATATATATATATATATATATATATATATATATATATATATATATATATATATATATATATATATATATATATATATTGTTTGTCTATTTATAACAACGCCCGAAGGACCGATTAATATTAATAAAAGCCATTTATAACAAGACTGTTTTCGCTACCGAGTAGGGGGCCACAAAAATAAGATTCTGAACTTTATTTTAGAACTGACCATGAACAAGGAGGTTAAGGTCACCGCGGTACCTCTTACATAGAGTTTTTAGACATAAAGGGTTGAAGATAAGCTCAAAATCTCAAACCATTTTCGAGATAATGGTCAGTTTTCGCTTTTTGCCCTTCACCATGAACGAGGTCAAGGTCACAAAGACACGTCGTACGTAGCGTACTTTAGGCCCAAAGGGTCGACAATAAGCTCAAAACATCAAACCCATTTTCGAGATAATGACCAACTCTCCGTTTTTGACATTAACTATGACCACGCGGTCGGAAATAAACTCATAATCGCTCCGTCTGTAATTGTTATCGAGATACTGGTGAACTTCCGGGTTTTGACCTTGATCGTTTTCGTTGCAGTCAACACGCACATACACGCTATAAGAGCTCTCGCTGTGGACAGTTGGGCGATCATTATGACTATGCCGATATCATATCATGTGCCTTGACTGCCAAATCGAAGTGTTTGCTTGCCTTGGGTTTCAATGGCACAATTTCGATGTCCATTTTTGCATATAAAACAAATTTCTCAAAAAATTAAGCTGGACCAGTTAGAAATGCTACATTAGGATGTATGTTGCGAAAGAAATGGAAAACAATTTGCGCTCTGCTTAAATCGATTAATTCATCCTTCATTTTCACACTAACAGATCTATGTAGCCGACATCTAACAATGTGCATTGTTGTTTATGATTATCCATATTATACTATATGTCTCTAATACACATTGACGTCAAAGGTACAGTACTTATTCGACGCCTATTTAATGTGATACAAAAGAACGTGGAATTAATGTCGGAGCGTTTAATGTTTGCTTGCGAAGAATGCGTTCGAGACCATAGCAATCGGATTGAGTGTCTTGGTCGTGTGGTCTCCGAGAACATACATTCGACATGCGTTATTACATGTGTTTTGCCCATGAAGTCCGCCTCCTTTTCCCTGACGCCAAAGACGGGAGGAAACCGATTTTGTGATGTGCACTTTGGTTGGGGTTTCTGAATTTACAAATTTTGTTTCTCAGGCGTTGACTTTGCCATTTGTCATAACTTGAGCGAGTGCTTAGGGTCACTCGGAATGGCAGGTCTATGGCCCTATGGCATATGCATGTAAAGAAATCTGTAATTAGTGCCGCTGTAACCACTGTCGCGTTGAGGTTTCTCAGGAGATACCAGCGCTTAGACACTTTCCACTGCAAACCGTAAACAACTTTTGCTGCACCGTGATGGTCTTGCATTGCTCAACGCGAGGCCACAGATGGTGATTCACTACTGCGCACCGTCATAATCCCAATATGGCCGACAGAGTTCTCTTGCTTCCGGTGGATTCGTATCGACGGATCTGCTGCTATTTGTTCAGCTGTGTGTAAGTTGCAGTTGCGTTGTATGGAGTGACTAAAATTTAAAATTTCCTTCGCCTGGCGTTACAGCAAGCGGTAGAAAATCACTGCAGGTGGTAACGCGTTTAGCCTTTCCGATGACCGCGGACAGTTAAGTGCGTCGTTCCCCATGACCACCCGATCTGAACATACAAATCGCTCCTCGCATTTAGCCAAGTTATAAACGAGTCTACCGTTGGATATCCCACATTTGAATCTGTATGGTTTAAGGGAAGTGAGATACTGCACATCGAGTTGAGTTGCAAGCATGCTGAGTGTTGTGGTGTACCAATAATCTTATTGCTCTGCCCAGAACCACACTTCCGAGGTCACATTTCCGCAGCTCTGGAAGCGTGTGCCTCCTTGCTTGCGTTTTTATCTGACGGTTCTCAAGTTTTCTGTCAGTCATAAAACACCCTGGCCGACAGTGAAGGCAGAGGCTAGTTGACCGCCACCATTTGTAACACATAATGTGCATGCATTGCTCCGTGTTGTTTCCTTTCCTTTCGAAATGGACTCTGGTATTGTTGAGAGTGTAGTGTGCCCAGGTACACTTATCCGTCGCTATCAGTCGCTACCAATCGGTGGGCAGACAGCTTCGGTGGGCAGACAGCTTCCAGCAACGATGAAACTATCAAAAGTTCTGACTTTCCTATCCTTTCGCCTGTAAGGAAAATGATGACTCTTGTCAAATTGAACTGATATTTGTATTTTACGACTTTGTTGGATGCCCCTATCTTTCTCTGCCTCGTACCTATAAAGAGCAGATGAGTAGCAAACATTTGAAAAGTTCTTTGGCAAAATATTTTTCAGATAACTTGGCTGTACGTCATTTATTTCGTTTCTGGCCGCGCCATTGAAAACACTGGTATCTGGGCTTCTACAGGACCACCATTGTCGGAATGGCTGAATGTGTGGTTGTGTGTAGCCAAACCAGTGACTTGTTCCCATGGACTTGCTGCAATGTTTTACAGACACAGCATTTGCGAACCATTCAATTTAGACACTGTGGCTGAAAGCACAAACGAGTTAACTTTGATTAAGTCTTTTGCGCACTTGATCAAGTAACTGACCAGCTTGAGCCTCTCTTGCTGTTTGCTTATGTTTTGTTGAGGAATACCACAAGGAATGGTGAGCCAAGATTCGTTCTGGTTGATGCTTAAATAAACTAGAGTTTTATCTCTAACATTAATCTTTTCGCCGCTATGATTGCAGGAGCCAAGCCCGTAATTGTATCTGAGGTTACACGTGAAAGTTGTTTTTCCTTTCTGTTTTTCATGTGTGTATACAACTGCGAAAGGGGAGAGTGATAGTTCATAGTGGACGGACACGGTGATCTCCATAACGAGGATAATTGTAGGAGATGGGCTTCTAAAACGATACTGCTGGGATGATTCATTATTCAGATGACACGGAATAACACATTAGAGCTTTTTATGGTCCCCCTTTTTATGGTTTTTATAGTCCCCTGCCACAGTTGTGTTTTGTTTCTTATGCTATGCGTTTCGAACCACCGTTTGTTGTTGCTACACACCGCAATCAGCATTTACGGATGCAACAGCTTCAAATTCTGGTGCTGGGTTAGAACCTAAGAAAGATTCACGATCTTCTTTCAATCCGGTACATCTACACATCGTTGGCAAAAACGCGGGTGTGGTGTAGCAGTTTCTGCCAGCATAGATGTCAATGATAACGCTGAGACAACAACAACAACAGCAACAAGTTTCCATCTTACGGAGTACGGAATAACAGTTTCGGTTGGGTATATCAATGACAGAGTATAGGAAAATTACTTTTGTTCATGAACGAACAAGTCTTTGAAGTCATAGATATAAAAGATATTTTCCTGGCATCGGTGAGATCTAACGGCAGGTGTAAATCACAAGAATGTCTAGAAATGTTAATTCAGCGTACCAGGAAAAGCATTATATAAATTGACATTGTGGTCACAAACCAAGCTTTAGAAGTGGCTAAAAGAGTAAAGGGTGCCAATCCTCCATAAATTTGTCATCCACATCCCTAGTAAAGGGTGCGAATCTCCCTACAATTGTCATCCCGAGTAAAGGATGCGTCTCCTCCAACAAATGCCATCCCCATTCCGAGTAAAGGGTGTGAATCCCCCATAAATGTGTCATCCTCATCCTCAGTAAAGGGTGCGAATCTCCCAACAATTGTCATCCACATCCCGAGTAAACGGCGCGGATCCTCCCCCTCCTAGAAAATTGTCTCTTTTTAGCAAGATAGGATTCAAGCTCTTGTTCCTTCCAGATGCTGCTTTTCTCACGCATAGGAAAACATAACTTAAGAAGTGCCATCATCGAGCTAAGACCCCTTACTCCACCTCCCAACATGCAAAAATAAATGTGTGTTCATCGGTTTAAGGTGATAATCCATTTATTACCTTTATGAATATTTCTTAATGCATTTGCGACTACCAAAGCAAAGACATCTCTGTATCTCTCCCTCTCTCTCACTCCGACTTACTTCTCTCCAGCACTCTTTCCTCTCTTTCTTGCCCTCTCTCTCTCTCTCTCTCTCTCTCTCTCTCTCTCTCTCTCTCTCTCTCTCTATCTATCTCTCTCTCTCTCTCTCACACACACACACACACACAAAATGCAATACTAATAACAATTTAACTATTAATACAAAACAGCTCACCTTTGCTTGCTAAATTATTAAAGATGTAAGATATATCCCTATATTTTCTGATGTAACAAGCCACTTCAATTTTTGTTGGATAAAATTACGTATTAAAAATGAAAGATTTGCCTGTGTCTACTGTATTTGCAACAAAAAAGCTCTCCCTGGATGTGAGACATCATCGTTATTTCTCTGCAAAACCTAGCCTTCGAATGCTCTGATAGACGCAATGAATATTTCTCGCTTGAAATATTCAATATGATCTGAATATTACATGAAACTGGGATAACTCCATGCATTTTCTCGTGTTATAAATGTCTTATATTTTCTCAGATAAATTTCTGGACTAAATGACACCCAAATGTTAAATAACAGACAGATGTGCAGGATAGCCTACCCCCTTATTTGGCTTTTCACTACATCAATAACAAGTGCAAAAACAGAGAAAAAGAAAGCAGGAAAAGATCGGCGTTTAAGGCCAAAGGAGAATGAACACTGCCGGGGTGGGGATGGTCAATGGTAGCACATATATTGTTATCGAAGGCCGAGGGGTGAGAGTCTTTGGGTCATAAGAAGTCCTCTCTCAGTAGCAGTTGTGGAGAACAGAGTGTTTATTTTAATTTGACAGTCCGCATTCAAGGGAGAAAATTATTATTCTGCACGTTTGTTTTAAAAATTATGTGTATTTTAAATTCAGAACTCTGCATTTTAAAATGGCATAGGTATTCCGATATGTAATCAAAGTCACTCAATATGTAAGTCAGTGCCCCCACCCCTTTATCCAGGAACACACTGACTTTTATAATACTATTTTAAGACCTCATTGTGTATAGCAGTATGATTCGAAAACGCTAACAATAGCAAGTAACAGCCACTGTCGCAGCATGATCGACCTTTAAGTTCCTCTGATCCGTTATATGGCATTTTGGAATGATTTTTCTTGACCTTGAAATTTTGCAAGAATATAAATAAACATATAAAAGATTACCTTGATCCAAAATGCAGTGGTTTGTGGATTCAAATGCAAAAATTGTATGTTTTTAATTTGTACGGCAAAAAGGGGTTATGTCACTGGGTTCCTGTACACAAAGATAGAACCTGTCTGTGGACTGTTCTGAAGTCGTCCCGATTTGAGAGTGTACGTTTGAGTTTATCTGTTACTCGTTCTACTGCCCCTGTGTTGCTTCCTTCGATAGTGTCTCCTCAGACTTTACCACATGGGTCTTCTAGATGATCAGTTCCTACGTGAGACATCTATCATTCCTTCCCCGACCGCGTCGTCGGGGACAAACCAATCAAAATTTGGAAACAAGCCATAAACATGTTTGCTCTCACAGGTGTAAGGATGAAAAAACGAACACCAAAGTACGTAAATGGTTAAACATAGGGTTCTGGGAGCTAACTCATAGGGTTCTGGGAGCTAACTCATAGGGTTCTGGGAGCTAACCAATAGGATTCTGGAACCTAACTCGTAGGGTTCTGGGAGCTAACCCACAGGGTTCCGGAAGCTAACTCATAGAGTTCTGGGAGCTAACTCATAGGGTTCTGGGGGCTAACCCACAGGGTTCTGGAAGCTAACTCATAGAGTTCTGGGAGCTAACTCATAGGGTTCTGGAAGCTAACTCATAGGGTTCTGGGAGCTAACAAATAGGATTCTGGAAGCTAACCCACAGGGTTCTGGAAGCTAACTCATGGAGTTCTGGGAGCTAACTCATAGGGTTCTGGAAGCTAACTCATAGGGTTCTGGGAGCTAACTCATAGGGTTCTGGAAGCTAACTCATAGGGTTCTGGGAGCTAACCAATAGGATTCTGGAAGCTAAACCACAGGGTTCTGGAAGCTAACTCATAGAGTTCTGGGAGTTAACTCATAGGGTTCTGGAAGCTAACCAATAGGGTTCTGGGAGCTAACTCATAGGGTTCAGGAAGCTAACTCATAGGGTTCTTGGAGCTAACTCATAGGGTTCTGGGAGCTAACTCATAGGGTTCTGGGAGGTAACTCATAGGGTTCCGGGAGCAAACTCTTTAGGTTCTGAAATTAGGACTTATTAGCATTAGAAACCATTTTTCAACGCTGTTACTGGCATATGAAAGATATTATATTTTTCTAGGCATCGAATTGATCCAATGGCAGCTACAAATCATATGTATAAACAAAAAGTACATTTTTATTTAATGAACTGAAAATTTCTGAAATGAGTACTTCAAAAAAACGACCTTTTCTGGTGGCGCTCGGAGAGGATGCGCTCATACATAAAATTATTCTTAAATCTTTAAGCACAACTGATATACATCAGTTCTCACGATGTGATAAATAATTCAGTGCAGCCAATGTATCATAACAAACCCAGTCAACCAGACAAAAACAGAGTGCAACGCCAAGTATATTGGTACAAAACACACTGCCTCAGCACAGATCACGTTTTACGTATTTGTAGTTTTGAAAATGAACGTCACTTTCAGTAATCTCAGTGTATTTAATTTTGAAATACTTTTCTGAGCAATTTTTGGTAAGGTTGGTTATTCAATCATCTCGGAAGACCTCTCTTCTAAAGGACAAATTTCAAAATAGATGGAAATTGAAATTTGGCCTTTACGGGAACATGCAAACAACAATTTTGGAGAAAATTGAGGATCGGCCGAATTTTTAAAAATTGTGAAGAGGTGATTTTAAGTTTCACATTTATCTTCAAATTTTGCTCTCACATTTCCCTGCCAAAAACGCTGAAAATTAATAAAATATTTTCAAACAAGCTGTAACACTATATTTTCTGGAATACTATAATAATAACACAACTTTCAAATATCAAAAGAAGGACATCCTTTGCTAAATCAGTGCCTACACAGCCATTCTAAACTAATAAAATAATAAATAACGTGTATATAACGTCGGGAGAGCTTTTTGCAACTTTGATCAAACGTCGGATAATCAATGTCAATCCAACATTGGCAGGAAGACCTGTTTCAACTTCCATAATCAACCCAAACCAAACCTTTATGCAATGTCGGATGCGACGTCTACCTAACGTTGATCGGCAATGCCTTGGTTGCTAACATACATGACCCATAAATCTTCAGCAGGAGTGTTTATAGATTTGAAGTGAGGTCAGTGTCGACCGAGAGAGAGAGAGAGAGAGAGAGAGAGAGAGAGAGAGAGAGAGAGAGAGCGGAAGCAGGGAATTATTAGGGTTGGAGTCAAATCAACGTCCATAATTTGTGACCTTAAAAATAACGAAATAATGTCTAATATAAGGTCTGATCATAGTGCGATCTTTTTAAAAATTGCAATAAAAGAGAGCTCGGATACTGGAAATTTCCATCTTATCTCTTAAAAGACGAGTTGTACACCAAATTGATAAAAGATGTTATAAAGAATAGTGTGTAGGCCTCGTCGTATCTAAATCCTCATTCCAAATGGGATTACGTAAAACATTGCATACGTTAAGAATCTACACAGTATTCAAAAAGTATAACCTTAAAGCAAAAGCGTATCAGAGAAACTCTAAACAAAAAATAGCAGTAACAGAAGTTAGGCTCTCTGCAACTTTTGACAACAACACTTTAAACGAACTTAATTTGGAACTAAACAATACAAAAACAGAACTTGAACTTTTAGAGCAAAAAGAAGCCTGCGGACACCATATCTGCAGCAAGGCTACGTACTATAAAAAAACTCCCAAGGCGTAGAGATTAACAATCCGCAAGAGATACTCGAAGAAACCGCAAAGTTCTGTGAAAACCTGTACAAAGTTGATCCTAAAGTCTCACAAGATAACTAGGAATATTTCTTTAAATAAAAAACATACCAACTCTAACAATTAATGCTAATCAATACCTAAACAAAAATATTACCAAACACGAACTTTCAGATACCCTTAAGAAGATGAAAGACAATAGAACACCCGGAACCGATGGTCTAACGAAAGAATTCTATGTATATTTTTAAAAAGATATAAGCAATCATATGAATACAGTTACTTAATTGGTACTCTAAGTACCGAACAGAAAATTATCAGATTGATAACCAAAAAAGACAAAGATGCAACTCTGCTTAAAACTGGAGACCTATAAGCCTACAAAACTACAACGATAAACTTATTTCAATGTGTCTAGCAAACGTTTTCAAAAGATACTCCCATCTTTGATTTCGAAAGACCAAAACGGTTTTATAAAAAAAGATTTATAGGGTATAATATCCGCACTGTTATTGATTGCATTGATTTTTTAAAATAAAACAAATATAGAGGGATTTTTTTCCTTTATAGACATTGAAAAGGCTTTTGACAAATTAAGTTGGAATTTAATTTATCAAACATTAGAAGCCTACAATTTTGGAGGTTTCATAAAACAATGGATCAAAGTAATGTATAAAGACATAGAAAGTTACACTATAAATAATGGAAATAAAAGCAGATACTTCAAAATATGCAACGGTGTACGCCAAGGAGACCCTGTCTCAGGTCTTTTATTTATTTTGGCATTTGAAATTTTAGTTATATCTATACGAGAAAATAAAAATATAAAAGGCATCAAAATAAGCAACACGACTGCTAAACTAAACTGCTGATGACATAACCCTTCTATTAACAGATATAACATCTATAAGAAATGCTCTTAATGTGTCTTGGATATTCTACTTCTGCTCTGGTTTAAAAATAAACTCTGAAAAGACAGAAATAATGCTGAGTGGTAGGATAAACGTGAGATATTTATACCATACACCCTTTGGGTTGATATGAACAAGAGGCCCAGTTAAGTCATTGGGTATGCGTTATTACAACGATGTAAATGAAATAAATGAAAAATCTATTATTCAAATTACAAGATTTCAAAAACTCTTGAACAATGGTCTCGGTTATATCTCACTTTAAAAGGAAAAATAACTATCATAAAAAGTTTAGCTTCCAAAGTTTTCCTTTAACATAACATTATCTCTATTGATGCACCCTTCTTATTTGAATAAAGAAATGCCAAATTTTTATTTTGAAATTCTCTATAATTGATACGCAAATAAAAGAGATCCAGAAACAATACAGGATATTCCAGATGAATGCATTTAGTACAATAAATACATGCAAGTAAATAAAAAAAAAACAATATATTTCGACGAAATCTTCAAATCAAACATTATAAAATAAAGGATCTTATTGATGTCAATGGAAAATTTATAAACCCAAAAGCTATCAAGGAATATGCAAATAAATATGGCAGTCTTAATATATTAAAAGCAATCGGATTAACTGAAGCAATCCCACACGAATGGAGAGAATAATATTAACCCAAGTTCCCTGCAATATTGCTGTAAATTTGTCGTCTGAATTGATTTTTAAAACGAGAAACCAAAATTTCGACGTGGTTAAAAACAAAATTTTTTTCGTTCTTGGTAAAACAATAAAAAGCAATCCCAAACTGCATTCTACGACGGCAAAAGAAATTTATATTTTAAGACAGTACAGAATGTACAAGACTCTATTCAAAATTGCATACACACAAACAATGTAAACTCAACCATGAAAAACTACAAAATACTCCATAAACAATACGTTGCAAGAAACTCAATAACCATAATGTAGTCTTGGTGCGACAGTTGTTTTTGCATACAGTCAGACATGAATATAAAAACTATTCATACCTGCAAGGTGCAAGATATATAGAAACAGTGTAAAAGCATAATTGAGGGCAGAAAAACGGTAAAGTTTGCATTTATGTTCGATAAGCGTAAATAGATTTTTTCTTTTTTTTTCAAAGTAATAATCGAGACATTTTGTAGATATCGTCGCTGGATTTTTAGTGCCTTGTAGTGTTGAATGTCCTAATCTAACATCGGCCTTTATATTGTACTATTTCATCAATACAGTAGAACCCCAATAAACCGAGCACCCATGAAATTTGGCTAATTTGCCCGATTTAGCAAGGCTTCTGGTACATTGAGAAGCCTTCATTTTAATCAGTTTAAGACAATATCATCACAATATTATGGCTATACAAAGAAATTATGCATTTCATAATTCATTTTCTTTACAGAATGACAAATGACTTGAAACATAGTGGAAGGCTGGAGGAATGCCCACCCCGGACATATCGCTCGAAGAGAAGATCAGTCCCATTTTTGCCACTGCGGAAAAAGATCCGCCATCAAGATATTGCCTATTCTTTAATTGTACACTTCAGACAAAGCTTAAATGTCATCCACGGTGAGTTCTTTCGGTGCATCCAGACCCCAGTGAGTTATGTTAATCAATAGCTCTAGCAATAGCTAACTCCCGCATTCAAATTACTATGCTGACCTACCGAACCATGACCCTTAGGAATAGGTACAGCGCTTGTTAATCCCGATCCGGCCCAGTCGCTACTTCAAGACATATGACGATCTCAGAACCATTCCTCAGGATTTCTCATGGGGTATTTTTTCGCGGAGGACTTTGTTTGTAAGCAACTGAAAGACCAAACCAACTTCATTCATGTTTTTGAATCGTATACATCAGTATATGGTTTGTAACATTTTTGTCCAGGTTTTCACCAAATCAAGATTATACTTCTTCATCACAGAGTGACTGAAATTTGCTGTTATTGCGTTTTCGAAAGTTTTCAAACCATTTGTAAGATGCCTTAAGATTATCAAGCCCGAACTGTATCACAATTTATTGCATTTTCAGCAGCTGAGGTCCGAAAATACATAAACACCAGGGTATTTTCTAAAGCGTCCGTGTATAAGGGTTCTTTATAAATTAAAGCTTGCACTTGGTACCATGTTTTGGTACCAGATCTTCGGGATAGTGAATGCAAGAAAAATCAAAACGGGCTAAAAAAATAGCGAGCTGTCTGGTTTATCGAGGGTATTTCAACCTGAGATTATACTGTATGTGCTTGGAAAGTCATTGCCTTTGCCCAAAATACAGTTTGGCAGCTTACTTATACCACGTTTCCAATCAATTCGAAGTGGACCGCTTTTTATTATACACAAAGACATTATTTAAATTTTCCACTAGTCAGCAGTATATGTCTCACTATTAAATTATGACCATTGCTGTAGAATCACTAGGGGTGAGGATAGCTGTTGCAAAACATGTAGAAAAGCTGCAACACAGTTATATAGATAGACTATAAAATCGTTGTAACGACATGGCTCGGGTAGAAAAATAATGTTGTTATATCCGATTTGTCGTTATAACAAATTTAAAACTTTTAAACAGTAAAAACTTAACTGAGCCACAAAATTGTGTCGCTGCTGACAATGTGTCAGTAGAAGATTTTTTATAATAGCAATTTTCTAATAAATACAGATTCTAGGTTTTGAGCAAATTTGTGCTCTTGAAACCTGATCATTACCCCTCTTGCCCTCCAAAGCGTAAAATCTTGGCCATCCTACTAGAATGATACTATTTTTATTACAAAATTTGCATAAAATTTACTAACTGCAAATTGGTTCATAGCATAGTTTTGCAGTGAGTGTTGATATCACAGGATTACATGAAGCAAATACCCCTTCCAACCCCCCCGGAAAAAACGACTGCATCGTATTGTTTGACTGAAAGTGGTCAGAGTTATTTATAAACATACAAGTCTCCAGTTGAATAAACCTGATTTTCACACAATAAATTGGATAAATGTGGATAAATGTAAATAAGATAGAAATAAGATAACGTTTTTTACACATGGGTGTTTTAGAACTTGTCTGACAAAATCGTACCGATGCGAAGTGTGTCATTTTTTTTTTTTTATTTATTATTATTATTGTCATTATTATTGACTTGTTTAGTTATTATTTTACACAGAAAACGAAAAGAACTGAAGTTAACATTAATATTTCTTCCTTGCAGTGTCTTACATGCATATAGTCTGTCCCATCAGACGGAGCCATCTTGTTTTAAGTTCTCAGCAGTTTGTTTTTCAGCGATTCATGCACCATGTGAATGTTAAGCCAATGCCAAGCCTTGCTATAATTTAATTTGCATAAAAGTGCGAACAACTCAACTCCATCCACATCTGTCAAATCCATCCACAATGCAAAACTGATCATCCCTACAAATTTTTCGACGTCGGAGATGCATATAAAATGCGTCGGCAATATCGGCAACATACGTCGGCATATTTTTTCCGTTTCGCTCATCGTTTATTAGTCGTTTATACGCATATTTTCCGACGAAATTTTTTATGCATATATTCGACGCATATCCGACGTTTTACCAACCGTCGGCTATGCGTCGGTTATACGTTTATATTCCGATGCATTTCCGACGAACTTCCGATGATTTTTATACGTATAAAATGCATATTTCCGAGGTTTTCCAACGCATTTACGACCAAGTGACAATCGGAAAATATGCGTCTTTTAGACGTATAAAAAATGTGTGTGTGCATTTGAACAAAAAATTGTTCCTAACCTTAACCAACCCATTGAACCCCTACCAACCATTTATAATTCACATATTCATACATTCACCATAGCATATTAATATACAACATAGCATATTTATATATTGCAACTGAACACTAGTACTTACTCAGGTTTGAACCGGGGACCTCTTGCATCCTAGGCTCGGAACATACCTCTACTCCACGGCGGCTGGGGCTGCCTCGGCAGTGTAATTAAGTGGTCTAATGTTTCTATTACGTCCCAAAAAGTTTACTTCTTACATTTTCGTTTTTGTTACCGCTGGCGCTTTCAAATTTAGTTATTTGTATTGTCTTTTCCTCCTTAATGTTTGCTGAGGGATAGTTTATTGAGGCAAATGATAATTTTCAAGTATATTCGTAATGCTCTACTATTGATTCTTCATAATGTCCCCTACAAAACGTCAATCGATAAATATCCAACGTCGAATAAGCATCGGAAAATATGCGTTTTATAGACGTTTAAAAGATACATATAATGCACGTTGGCAATGTCGGCATCTTTTTTCCGATTATTTCCGACGTCGTTTATACATAGGAAAATATGCGTTTTATAGACGTATAAAATAATACGCATAATATACGATTGCAATATCAGCATCTTTTTTCCGATATATTTCCGACGTCGTTTATACATAGGAAAATATGCGTTTTATAGACGTTTAAAAAATACGTATAATACGCGTTGGCAATATCGGCATCTTTTTTTTCGAAGCATTTTCGATGCATATACGATGTTTCTAAAAATTCGTATATATTCCGCCGTATATCCGACGTATAAACAATGTTTCAAATTTGCTGCCAACGCTGCCGATGCAATTTAGAGATTAATGACGTCGTTTATGCGTCGACAGTTTTGTAGGGATAGCGGAATGTTGCACCCAAAAGCGCCAAAATTTGGTGAATCGCCAAAAAAACCCCCACAGAATTCGACTCAGGTGCACTGGAGCACTAGTGTCTAAATTTCGAAGAAAATTCAGAAATTATGCAGAAAATTTATTTTTGGCAAACATTTGGCGAAATGTGGAATTTTGCCAATTTGCCAAATTAGTCAAAGTCGAAAATCAGCTCTGATTCTTTTTGAGCCCTGACCCAGTCTATCTCCATGCAAAATTTTAGCAGAGTTGCAGACTCATCAAAATTAGATATACCATTCCGGCCTGTCGTTGAAGTTATCCAGAAATTCTAAAAACTCAACAAAGGCAAACCAGAGCAGGAGACGAGCACCAGCTTTTACCTCGGATCAGAGGGACGGATCGACGGATAGATACAGATCAACACAACAAAGGTAGGTTAAGTGTCTACTCTGAAGGCTGGTTATTCAGTTCTGTGCCTAAGAGAAAATGCCATCACTTTAAGTAACGTGACGAAAAGGGGGTCACTCGATCACCCACTCTGGTGTGGGAGCTAGCGATGCAGCTAAATGTAACCGTAACCTACACCATATATACGAGTTTCTACACACCAGACTTCGACACGCAAGGATCAAAAGTTGGTCCAGGACTTTAGATTGATTATACCTCGCCGCTTATCGTTCTGATTAGGATAATGCTCTTTCTAACTTACTTTTACGGCGATTATTCTCAATTATCGTGTGTACCGTTTTGAATGAACATGATCAACAAGCTGCAGCTAGTAATTTTGAGCGATATTTTGGTATTATTGCCATAGTGATGACTGACAAAAGTTAAAACCTAACCCGATTGGAATTAGTTGTGTCTGGAATCAAGCGAGGATCGGCAACTGAGGCCCCATACAAACCTTGGTGTTACAATGGACTCGAATTTCGACATGACAACTGATATGATATAAGTTCGGAAGGTGTGTTATTACTACACAGTATCGGTGAGACATTCGAAACGTGTTCAGTATGGAGGATGATCAATAGCTTATTCTTTCATGCATAATTTCTCGTTTGGTCTAATGTAATGAACTCAACTACATTCTACCCGATTACCATCTTCATGACATACAGATACTTATGTAAGATGTCGTTCGTGCTTTAACTGGTGTCAAGCGTGATCCTTCCGTAGGCATGACTGAACTCTTAAAGCAGTTGCATTGGTTGCCCATCAACAAAAGGTCTGCTTTCAAAATTCTTTTGATACTTTATACTGGCGCTTGCCCCACGATCTTAACTTTTATTCTACTCCTATTCAGAGTCTTCGAAACTGTGATTGTTTAATGCTGGTTATGCAAAAATGCAAGAATAAACATTGGGAACGTGTTTTTAGTTACTCTGCCCAATGCGCTGGAATTCTGTTGCCTTTGATGCATAAGTCCGTTAAAACCTATCTGCAACAACCACCTTCGAGACCCAGATAAAAAGATGCAAAGAAATTTCGGACAAAAAGTAAGGAATAACTACACCGAGTTTGAAGTCGATCCAACTTTCTGCTAACAGACCAATTGTTACGTAATGACGACTTCCTTAATTTCACTACATGCGTCCGAAGTTGAAACAGCCGTCCGACTGACCCAAAAGAAAACGTTTTCGTTCGTTTTACTCGCGACAAAATTTTTCGGACCTACCAAGCCACATGCCCACCAAGTTTCAACCGTCTTCGAAGTAAGCGACTGTGAAATCTTCCACACAATGCCATTTATTTCGCCACACCCATCAAAAGTTGACACTGCCGTCCACCCGAGCGAAGGATTACGCACATAAAATTTGAAGTCGATACGACTTTCCGCTATCGCGATCTTTCGCACACAAGATCTTGTTCAAAACATATGCATACTTTACGTGATGATATACGCCACACTCTTTCGTTCAACCCGCGAAAAAGTTCGACAGAATCTTTCGGACTTACCAACAACAGCTCCACCAAGTTTGTACTTTCTTCAGCGGCTGAAAAATCTTACACACAAGGTTTTAACGTAATGACGTCATGCATCTTTCTTAATTTCGCTACATCCGTCAGAAATTTAAAGAACCACCTGACCTAACCAAGGAAGAATCGGGTCCAGTTTGAAGTCAGTCCGACTTTTAGCTCTTGAGATGTCTTGCAAACAACATTTGTTCACAAAGGACTGACACAAACACACATAAACGTACCCACATACACACACAGAACGAACAAACACTATGTCTCCACTGGTAGGGGAGAAATAATTATATCCAGGACACACTGCTGTCCGCTTCCGTTGTTCGACATTTAAAAACAGTAGGATCATTTCCCTGGCGTATGATAAAAATTAAATGAGGAAATGGTTTTTGATAATATATTGGTCATTTTTCCCGAATCACAAAGAACAGAAAGTAAAAGCCAGTTAGGTATTAATGTCCGCTACCATCAATGAAGTTTTAAGACAGTAAGATTACATCCCTAGCGTTTGTAAAGATATTAATGAGAAATTGGTCTTTTTCACCAAATTTATGCCAATTTTTTTAAATCACAAAAAGCAGTAACAACCACGTAAGTATTAATACCGCTATCTTTAACTAAAACTTGAAGACATTATTGAGTCAATGTTTAGCCCAGTAAAAAAACAATTGGCAGGTACCTAGTAACGCCTGATACCTTTACTTAATATTTCAAGACAGTACGGCGAATCGACAAAAAGTGAGAGACAAAAGGAACACGTGTGGTCCTTATTTTCCATTAAAATTTAAGGACTATCCCAATAAAATTCTCGTCAGGAAATTGCTTTTTTGTCAATATTTCCTTTTTGATGAATTATGGAAAGAAGCAATAGTCAGGTAAGCACAATGTTCTCAACCTTTAACCAAAAAACTTCTACAGACTAAGGCCGTATACCTGGTGTCATAAGAAATTGGGGCTTCGCGAATATTTCCGACTTTTGGCGGAAAAATTAAGCTGTAGGAACCAAAATTCGCTCCCCAATTTAAAATTTTAAGAAGATAAGATTACACAAATGGTGTTAGTTAAGATTTTGGCAAGATTTTTTTTATGCCAATAAAACAGCAACAGCCAGGTCGACACATATGCCACCTATATACCTGTATCCCCCATCACAATTTCAGGAAGTTTACAGGTAAAGTCATGAAGAAAGCATTAAAGAATACAGGATTTTGCAGAGAGAGGGAAGGCATGAACACAAACAAAAAACACAACATTTATTTTTCCTTTCCAATGAGTGCCAGTCTCGTGGAAAATTCCCGAGAATTCCCTGTGTTCTTCTCTTATAATGATGACGTGTATGGGTAATATGCGGTTTAACTTAAACCAAAAGTTAAATCATTGATTTCGTTAAACCAGGTTTAAATTTGTGAATATGGGTTAAGCCAATGGTTTAGCTAATCGAAATTTCTTGGTTTAACCCAATCAGTTAAACCAACCTTGACTTTCGTGAACACAGCGGCAGATAACTGCCAATGACCGCTATCTTTAACTAAATTCTCCAGACGGTAAGGCTGTATGGCTGGAGTAAGTTAACATTTTACGAAAAAAAGTTATAGTCTGGTGGACACTTATGCACCCTATCTTCCACCAAAACTTAAGAACGTTTCCGTTACAACGCCAGGAAGGCATGCGTTATAAAACAAGTTTGTCCAAGGACAAAGTCCCAGCTTACGAAAAGCAAAAAGACCAATTCCAGCCTGCATGAGCAAGGGAATTTCCCTGAAAAATTTTGCTTCAAAAGATGAGACGGCAAAGAGCTAGCTCAATAATTAATTTAGCACCGGACCAGAACATAGACCGATAAATGCATACAAAGATTTCTTTCCCAGAAAAATGGAAAGCAGATTTTTTGTATCTCTGGTAGACTGGATAGTCTGCCATAGATACCTTCAAACAACGCTCGCATTTCGGACCAGTGCGCATATTTATGTAACTTGCCTCGATGTGCGGTTTTTAATCAGACAAGTGCGCATGTTTATTTAATTTGCGTTGATGCGCGGCTCTCATTTTGGAACAGTGCGCATGTTTATTTAACTTGCGTTGATGTGCGGTTCTTATTTCGGATCAATGCGCATGTTTACTTACCTTGTGTTGATATGCGGTTCTTATTTCGGATCAGCGCGCATGTTTATTTACCCTGTGTTGATGTGCGGTTCTTATTTTGGACCAGTGTGCATGTTTATTTAACCTGCGTCGATGCGCGGTTCTTATTCCAGACCAATGCGCATGTTTGTTTTGCTTGCGTTAATGAGCGGTGCTTATTTTGGAGAAATGCACAAGTTTCTTTAGGTTGCCTTGATGCTCGGTGCGCATTTCGGACCAGTTTTCATGTTTATTGAACTTGCGTTGATGCATGGTGCTTATTTTGGACGTGTGCATATGTTTATTTAACTTCGCGGTTCGCATTTCGAACCACTGCGCATGTTTATTTAACTTGCGTTGATACGCGGTTCCAATTTCGGACCAGTGCGCATGTTTATTTAACTTGCGTTGATGCGCGGTGCTTATTTTGGACCAGTGCAAATTTTTATTTAACTTGCATTGGCGCGTGGTTCGCATTTCGAACCACTGCGCATGTTTATTTAACGTGCGTCGATGCGCGGTTCTTATTCCAGGCCAGTGCACATATTTCTTTGAGTTGATGCGCGGTTCTTATTTTGAATAGTGCGCATGTTATTTAAATTGTGTTAATGCGCAGTTCGCATTTCGAACCAGTGCGCATGTTTATTTAACTTGCGTTCATGCACGGTTCTTATTTTGGTCTAGTTTGCTTGCTTATTTAGCTTGAGTTAATGCTCGGTTCCCATTTCTGACCAGTGTGTTTGATTATTTAGCTTGCGTTGATGAGCGGTTCGCATTTTCGGCCAGTGCGCATGTTTATTTAACTTGTGTTGATGCGTAGTTCGCATTTTGGACCAGTGCGGAAATTTCTTTAACTTGTGTTGATGCTCGGTACTTATTTTGGACCAGTGCAAACGTTTATTTGACGTGCACTGATGTGTGGTTCGGACCAGTGTGCATGTTTATTTGATTTGCGTTGATATCCAGTTCGCATTTCGGTCCAGTGTACCTGTTTCTTTAGGTTACGTTGATGCGCGGTTCGCATTTCGGAATAGTGCGCAGGTTCATTTAACTTGCGTTGACACGCGATTTGCATTTCGGACCAGAATGCAAGTTTATTTAACTCCCGTCGATGCCCGACTCTTATGTCTATTCAACTTGCGTCGATTCGTGATTCTTTCTTACGGCCACTGCTCATGTTTATTTAACTTGCGTCGATGCGTGGTTCTCATTTCAGACCAGTGCGAATGTTTCTTTGGGTTGCGTTGATGCGCGGTTCTTTTTTCGAACCAGTGCGCATATTTATTTAACTTGCGTTGATGCGCGGTTCGCATTTCGGAGGACTGCGCATGTTTATTTAACTTGTCTCGATGTGCGGTTCGCATTTCGGACCAGTGCGCATATTTCTTTGGGTTGCGTTGATGCGCGGTTCGCATTTCGGGCCACTGCGCATGTCTATTCAACTTGCGTCGATGCGCAGCTCTTTTTCGAGCCAGTGCGCATGTTTATTTAACTTGCGTTGATGCGCGGTGCTTATTTTGGACCAATTCATTCCTTTATTTATCTTCCGTCGATGCGCGGTTCACATTTAGGACCAATGCGCATGTTTATTTAACTTGCATCGATGCGCAGTTCTTAATTTGAACTACTGCGAATGTTTATTTAACTTGCGTCGATGAGCGGTTGTTAAATCTGACTACTGCGCAAGTTCATTTAACTTGCGTTTATGCGCTGTAGCAGGAGATTCACTTAATTTTTTTTCTTCAAAAATTCCGAAGAAAAAAATCAAAAGTTTTCCAATTCACTCAAAAAGCACAAGCCGTATGCATGACCCCTAGAGATGGCTTGTATCAAAAATAAATGAAATCTGATAAAAACTCTAGGAGGAAATGCATTTTGATTTTTTTTCTCAAAAATTCCCCAAAAATTCCAAGATCGACTCGAAAAGCACAGGCCGTATTCACGACACCTTAAGCATGCCTCAGCCCCAAAATCAATGATGTCTGGTCAAAACTGCAGGAGAAGATGCATTTTGAGGTATTTTCATCAAAAATTCCCCCCGAAATAAAAAATTCTCAAGTCGAGTCAAATAGCACAAGCCGTATGCCTGACCCACCTAAGGATGCCTCATACCAAAAATAAATGAAATCGGATTAAAACTGTAGGAGGAAATATATTTTGAAGTTTTTCTTCAAAAATTCCCTAAAAAGACAAATTGTCGGATCGACTTAAAAGCGCAAGCCGTATGTTCAACCCCTTAGGGATGCCTCAAACTAAAAAAAAATAAATAAATAAAAGAAAAAAAGGCATCGATTCAAATTGTAGGGGAAATGCATTTTGAAGTTTTTTTTTCTAAAAATATAAAAATTGTCCGATCGACTAAGAAACACAAGTCGTATGTACGACCCTTTAGGGTGCCTCATACCAAAAAAATGACATCGGGTAAAAAATGTAGGAGATACATTTTAAATTTTTTTCTTCAAAAATTCTCCAAAAATTCAAAAATTACCCGATCGAATAAAAAAGCACAAGCCGTATTCATGACCGCTTAAGGATGCCTCAAACCAAAATTAAATGACATCGAATCAAAATTGTAGGAGGAGATGCATTTTGAATTACTTCTGAAATTTTTGCTTAAAAAATTCCCCAAAAACACAAAAATTGTCCGATCGACTAAAAAAGCACAAGCCGTATGCGCGACCCTTTAGGGGTGCCTCATGCTAAAAATAAATTTCATCGGGTAAAAAATATAGGAGATACATTTTAAATTTTTTTCTTTAAAAATTCCCCAAAAATAAAAAATCACCCGATCGACTAGAAAAGCACAAGCCGTATGCACGACCCCTTAGGAATACCTCACACAAAAAATAAATGACAACGGATCAAAATTGGAGGAAATGCATTTTGAATCAAAGTTTACTAAATAAACAACTAACTAACTAACTAACGGACGCCACCCGCAGGCCGATAAGAATACCCCAGCTTAAAAAAGGGCTAAAAGTGGGCTTTTTGGCCAATATTTCCGTCAATAGTAGGGGAGAAGTGGGGTTCCGAAAACAGGAAGTGACGTTATAATGACGTCAGGAGGTGTTTTCGGAGCCCCATGGGGTTCCGAAAACAGTGACGTCATATTGACGCCATATTGACGTCATATGGTTGACATATGGTTGTCATATGGTTGCCATATGGTTATCATATGGTTGCCATATGAACGTCATAATGACGTCATGAGGTGTTTTCGGAGCCCCATGGGGTTCCGAAAACAGTGACGTCATATTGACGTCATATGGACGTCATATGGACGTGTTATTGATGTGATATGGAGATCATATGGAGATCATATGGAGATCATATGGAAGTCATATGGAGGTTATATGAACGTCATATGAACGTCATAATGACGTAATATGGAGAGTGGGCGGCCATTCAAACGGGCGGCCATTCAGACGGCATTCAAACGGGCGGCCATTCAAACGACCATTCAAACAACTATCCAACGGCAGACGGACAGATGAGACACCTCCCGAAAACGTACAAGTTCTCCATTTTATAAATAGAGAACTCATAGCTACATGGTTAGAGCTCACCTATAAAGCCCCTTTAAAGTCAAAAAGGGGGTATAAAAAAGGGGTAAAAAAAATCACCCTTTTTTTTTTTTTTTTTTTAAGCATTTCCCACACTCTCATGCATACACATACATACTAACACCATGACACGATTAGCGCTTATTTCGTATTAGTGGATGGCCCTTAGAAGGGCCGGAAGGTTTTTGCTGTCAGACTTAGAAGAATTCAACAATGTCTTGGATTGGCCTTGCGCAGTGTGTTAATTGCTGGCTGTTGAAAACGTAATGATCCGTTTTCAGTCCGCAGGTGAAGCATGCAGTCGTGTATTCATCAGCAAGCGCCGTCATGTGAGTCCAAATTGCAGCGCAGTAAATACATGATTGATGGCCGCAATCCACAGCAATAACGCGATCAGGACTGAGCATGCAGCCGCATGAGATACATATGTCGAGGTCTTGCTGGAGGAAGAATCTTCCCCATGCTGGATACTCTTCCTCCTCAAGTCTTGATGGCACCAATTCCCCCAGCATGGTGCATCGGAAGTAAGCCTCGACGTAATGTCCCTGCTCAATATTTTCCAACCGCTTTCCCAGCGTCACCCTCCGGTTAAAAAAGACCGGAACACAGAGGACCTTGGCGTTGGCAGGGTTCGGCAGCATCTGGTAGAAAAAAATCTCTCAGGCTGGAACGCTGGCGGCACCACCGGCACTTGCACCTCCCTGACTTCCCTCACCGTGAGAACATCGTTTAACGCATAGAAGAGCTCCATAGCCGTGAGTGATGAAAGCGGTTGTGAGCCTGAACTGAAATGGCTACCACTTATATACCACTTGAAGTAAGGACCCCCCCCCCGGCAGCAGATATGAAGCAAGAACCCCCCCCCCCTAGGCAGCGGATATGAAGCAAGGACCCCCCCTGGGCAGCGAATACGAAGCAAGGACCCCCCCCCCCTGGGCAGCGAATACGAAGCAACGACCCCCCCCCCCCTGGGCAGCGGATATGAAGCAAGGACCCCCCCCCCCCATTCAGCATATACTGCGAGGATGGTTGCTAGTTGTATATAAAGGTGGGTTACAGCTACATTATCCAACACAGGCAGCAAGATGTCGACAAGTCGTAAAATCACAGTGATGCGAAACGGCAAGGCAGTGACGCTAACAAATGAGTGTTATAAGTGTTGGGTATGGTTGGAGTACCCAGGTCAACCACACAACTGCCCGGTGCACCACAATGCACCACGTCATTACTGCTGCAAAACTTGTGGTGGACTGCTCTGGTACAAGTTTACTGCGAGATTGCCAGGACCGCAGCCATGCACGGACTGCTGGTGGTGCGGTGCGACGCTGAAAAACTTTGGCTACTATAACTTCCATCCGTTCAAGTGTGCACGAAGACCGTTCTCCATGGAACAATTTTACAGATATCAGTGTGATTGTGGAAATCCGGCTTGTTGGTGAAGAGCCAACTCACTAACATCTTTCGGCCCTTCTAAGGGCCATCCTCTGCTATGAAATGAAAACGCAAATTCTGTCTATGTATGATTGTGTATAAAAGGGGTATGTCTGAGATTACATTTCAGCATTTTAGTTTCAGCAGTTGATGGAACAACAACCAGCTATGATGAAAAGTGAAGAGCATGGGAAAGGAGTAAAGAGACAAAGGATGGAAGAAGATGACATTTGGCCATACGGTCAAGTTCAGTGTATGGAATGCAATGTGAAATTTCCATCTATGGATACTTATGAGACACATACATGCAGTAAAGCTGAGATGAAAGGAGCAAAGAGACAAAAGATGGAAGAAGATGACATTTGGCCATACGGTCAAGTTCAGTGTATGGAATGCAATGTAAAATTTCCATCTATGGATACTTATGAGGCACATGCATGCATACCAGCTGAGATGGACAATGTACCTCATGAAGAACATGTTTCAAAGAAACAAAAGACAGGACAAGTAGGGAGAGGTAGAAGGCTTAGTCTTGGTGAAAACGCGCAGGAAAAACGGTTTGAATCTGAGGATGGATCAGATTTACTGCTTGAAATGCGACAGCAAGAGAACCGTATCAAGACACATTTGTTGGAGACCTTAAACCATGGAATGAAATGGTACATTGTCGTACATGCACGTTTCAAGAAACTGACAGCAAATGATGAAGGTGTTATGGTAGAACAAGTGGATAATGCATTTATCAGCAGTCCAACATATGCAGCATACAATCCAGCAGATATTGAGCAGGACCTGCCAGAAGCCTATAAAGAATTATTTACCAAGTTTGACGAACATGAGCGACAAGGCTCTGGCTGGGTATTGGATAACATACTGTACATTGAAGTACATACAGCTACGTTGGTTCCTCTAGAAGCGAGTAGTTATGTTCCACTACCGAAGAAAGTGAAGAAAACAGAAGGCGTGATAAACATTAAGAATGATGATAACAAGTGTTTCTTATGGTCAGTATTGGCTTACCTTCACCCTCATGACAACAACCCGAATCGCGTGAATCATTACAAGCCATTTGAGAAGGAATTAAAGGTAGAGGGTATGACATTTCCGACACCAATTACTGACATTTCAAAGTTTGAAAAGGAGAACGATGTAGCCATCAACGTGTTTGGATATGAACAAGATGTAGTTGTTCCAATACAACTTAGTCGAAACGTCAGTGTGAGAGAAATCAACTTACTTCTGATTAGCAATGACAAGACGAGGCATTACTGCCTCATCAAGAATTTTAGCAGACTTATGTCTTATCGATCAAAGCATAAGGCTGCATATTTTTATTGTTTCAACTGTCTTCACGGGTTTGTACGACAAGATCTTTTAGATAAACATCGTGAAGTGTGTGACAAGAATGGAGCACAACGTTTATCATTTCCCAAGGAACCCTTCATCAAGTTCAAGAATGTGGCTAAACAACAGCGAGCACCTTTTGTGATTTATGCCGACTTTCAATGTTTCACGCAAAAGCATGAAGAAGGAGACAAGTATCAACATCATCGTCCAAACAGCTTTGCCTATGTGGTTGTAAGCCAGTACGACACACGTGCACCAATTGTGTATCGAGGAGACAATGCTGTGAAAGTCCTTTTAGACCATATGGTGAATGAACGTGATCGTATTGTACGTGGTTTAGAGCGGCCAAAGGAAATGGTGATGACTCGTGAAGACAAAAGGAATTTCAAGAACACTGTTGATTGCTACATTTGTCATGGACCTCTAGGAGCAGATCGTGTGAGAGATCATGACCATATCAATGGCAAATATCGTGGAGCAGCGCACAATGAATGCAACTTACAATTCCGACTTAGAAAGGATCAGCAAGGGGATAAAGATTCTTTTATCATTCCCGTGTTTTTCCACAATTTGCGAGGCTATGACAGTCACCTGATCATGGAGGAAATTGGGAAATTCAAAAGTGAAACGATTACAGTCATTCCCAACACCATTGAAAAATATATTGCATTCACCATGAGCAATCTGAAATTTACAGACAGCTTTCAGTTCATGAGTACCTCTCTACAGAAGTTGGTATCCAACCTTGCAGCAGAAGGGAAAGATAACTTCTACAACATGACCTCTCACATTCACGATAGTGACCAACAAGATTTGTTGTTGAGAGGGAGTGTACCCCTATGATTATGTGGACGAACCATCCAAGTTTGCTGAAACACAGCTGCCATCAAAGGACAAGTTTTATAGTCAGCTTAGCGAAGAGGACATTAGCGACGAGGATTATGCGCATGCACAGAAGGTGTGGGATACATTCAACTGTACCACATTTGGTGAATACCACGACCTGTACCTGAAATCAGATGTGTTATTACTAGCTGACGTGTTTGAAAATTTTCGTCAAGTATGCCTCAACACGTATGAATTGGATCCTATGACAGTCACCTGATCATGGAGGAAATTGGGAAATTCAAAGGTGAAACGATTACAGTCATTCCCAACACCATTGAAAAATATATTGCATTCACCATGAGCAATCTGAAATTTACAGACAGCTTTCAGTTCATGAGTACCTCTCTACAGAAGTTGGTATCCAACCTTGCAGCAGAAGGGAAAGATAACTTCTACAACATGACCTCTCACATTCACGATAGTGACCAACAAGATTTGTTGTTGAGAGGGAGTGTACCCCTATGATTATGTGGACGAACCATCCAAGTTTGCTGAAACACAGCTGCCATCAAAGGACAAGTTTTATAGTCAGCTTAGCGAAGAGGACATTAGCGACGAGGATTATGCGCATGCACAGAAGGTGTGGGATACATTCAACTGTACCACATTTGGTGAATACCACGACCTGTACCTGAAATCAGATGTGTTATTACTAGCTGACGTGTTTGAAAATTTTCGTCAAGTATGCCTCAACACGTATGAATTGGATCCTATGACAGTCACCTGATCATGGAGGAAATTGGGAAATTCAAAGGTGAAACGATTACAGTCATTCCCAACACCATTGAAAAATATATTGCATTCACCATGAGCAATCTGAAATTTACAGACAGCTTTCAGTTCATGAGTACCTCTCTACAGAAGTTGGTATCCAACCTTGCAGCAGAAGGGAAAGATAACTTCTACAACATGACCTCTCACATTCACGATAGTGACCAACAAGATTTGTTGTTGAGAGGGAGTGTACCCCTATGATTATGTGGACGAACCATCCAAGTTTGCTGAAACACAGCTGCCATCAAAGGACAAGTTTTATAGTCAGCTTAGCGAAGAGGACATTAGCGACGAGGATTATGCGCATGCACAGAAGGTGTGGGATACATTCAACTGTACCACATTTGGTGAATACCACGACCTGTACCTGAAATCAGATGTGTTATTACTAGCTGACGTGTTTGAAAATTTTCGTCAAGTATGCCTCAACACGTATGAATTGGATCCTATGACAGTCACCTGATCATGGAGGAAATTGGGAAATTCAAAGGTGAAACGATTACAGTCATTCCCAACACCATTGAAAAATATATTGCATTCACCATGAGCAATCTGAAATTTACAGACAGCTTTCAGTTCATGAGTACCTCTCTACAGAAGTTGGTATCCAACCTTGCAGCAGAAGGGAAAGATAACTTCTACAACATGACCTCTCACATTCACGATAGTGACCAACAAGATTTGTTGTTGAGAGGGAGTGTACCCCTATGATTATGTGGACGAACCATCCAAGTTTGCTGAAACACAGCTGCCATCAAAGGACAAGTTTTATAGTCAGCTTAGCGAAGAGGACATTAGCGACGAGGATTATGCGCATGCACAGAAGGTGTGGGATACAATCAACTGTACCACATTTGGTGAATACCACGACCTGTACCTGAAATCAGATGTGTTATTACTAGCTGACGTGTTTGAAAATTTTCGTCAAGTATGCCTCAACACGTATGAATTGGATCCTATGACAGTCACCTGATCATGGAGGAAATTGGGAAATTCAAAGGTGAAACGATTACAGTCATTCCCAACACCATTGAAAAATATATTGCATTCACCATGAGCAATCTGAAATTTACAGACAGCTTTCAGTTCATGAGTACCTCTCTACAGAAGTTGGTATCCAACCTTGCAGCAGAAGGGAAAGATAACTTCTACAACATGACCTCTCACATTCACGATAGTGACCAACAAGATTTGTTGTTGAGAGGGAGTGTACCCCTATGATTATGTGGACGAACCATCCAAGTTTGCTGAAACACAGCTGCCATCAAAGGACAAGTTTTATAGTCAGCTTAGCGAAGAGGACATTAGCGACGAGGATTATGCGCATGCACAGAAGGTGTGGGATACATTCAACTGTACCACATTTGGTGAATACCACGACCTGTACCTGAAATCAGATGTGTTATTACTAGCTGACGTGTTTGAAAATTTTCGTCAAGTATGCCTCAACACGTATGAATTGGATCCTATGACAGTCACCTGATCATGGAGGAAATTGGGAAATTCAAAGGTGAAACGATTACAGTCATTCCCAACACCATTGAAAAATATATTGCATTCACCATGAGCAATCTGAAATTTACAGACAGCTTTCAGTTCATGAGTACCTCTCTACAGAAGTTGGTATCCAACCTTGCAGCAGAAGGGAAAGATAACTTCTACAACATGACCTCTCACATTCACGATAGTGACCAACAAGATTTGTTGTTGAGAGGGAGTGTACCCCTATGATTATGTGGACGAACCATCCAAGTTTGCTGAAACACAGCTGCCATCAAAGGACAAGTTTTATAGTCAGCTTAGCGAAGAGGACATTAGCGACGAGGATTATGCGCATGCACAGAAGGTGTGGGATACATTCAACTGTACCACATTTGGTGAATACCACGACCTGTACCTGAAATCAGATGTGTTATTACTAGCTGACGTGTTTGAAAATTTTCGTCAAGTATGCCTCAACACGTATGAATTGGATCCTATGACAGTCACCTGATCATGGAGGAAATTGGGAAATTCAAAGGTGAAACGATTGCAGTCATTCCCAACACCATTGAAAAATATATTGCATTCACCATGAGCAATCTGAAATTTACAGACAGCTTTCAGTTCATGAGTACCTCTCTACAGAAGTTGGTATCCAACCTTGCAGCAGAAGGGAAAGATAACTTCTACAACCTGACCTCTCACATTCGCGATAGTGACCAACAAGATTTGTTGTTGAGAGGGAGTGTACCCCTATGATTATGTGGACGAACCATCCAAGTTTGCTGAAACACAGCTGCCATCAAAGGACAAGTTTTATAGTCAGCTTAGCGAAGAGGACATTAGCGACGAGGATTATGCGCATGCACAGAAGGTGTGGGATACATTCAACTGTACCACATTTGGTGAATACCACGACCTGTACCTGAAATCAGATGTGTTATTACTAGCTGACGTGTTTGAAAATTTTCGTCAAGTATGCCTCAACACGTATGAATTGGATCCTGCTCACTACTATACAGCACCAGGACTGTCGTGGGATGCAATGTTGAAAGCGACAAAGGTGAAGTTGGAATTGATCAATGACATTGACATGTATCAAATGGTTGAGCAAGGCATACGCGGAGGAATATCTGTGATCACACACAAGTATGCGAAAGCGAATAATCCCTACGTAGCAGATTACAATTCTGAGATACCAAGCAACTATCTGATGTACCTCGACGCAAACAACTTGTATGGCTGGGCCATGTCACAAAGCATGCCGCAAAGAGGTTTTATGTGGGTGAGCGAGCCAGAATCCCTCGATTTCATGGATGTAGCTGAAGATGATGACATTGGATTCATTTTGGAAGTGGATTTAGAATATCCAAATTCAATCCATGATCGTCATAATCACTACCCACTGGCTCCAGAACGGAAATGTGTCAAAGTTGGAGAATTGTCAGAGTACAGTCAGAAGCTGAAATAGAGACAGTTTGTTCAAGAAAACTCAAACGATGGCTACAGAACACATTATTCGAAGTCATAGTCATCAGCTTTTCTCGGAGAAGTTGAGGAAAATAGCCCTCTCCCCATTTGACGACAAGCGATATGTATTGGATGATGGCTATTCCACTTTAGCGCATGGACATTACAAAGCAATAGCATAAAAGAGGGAGGTTCTCCAACGGAAGAGTTATTTGAGGTGTGAACATTGAAGCGTCAACATGGAACGTGAAAGTCGTAAGAGATCTACAATTGATATGGATACTCTTGCAGATACAGTTAAAGACTTAAAAGGGAAAAATCCTACCACTACCATCAAGAAATTGAAAGTGGAGACGGTGCCAACACCACAGTCGTGGGATGGAATGCTTTCTCTAGGAAATGGAAAGTATATCAAGATTATGAAACAAAGCAATGAAGGAGTGGTAAACATTCGCAAGTACCTGAGAGATGAGGGGACTGGAAAAAACCGTCCAACGAAAAAGGGAATTTTGCTGACAATACCTGAATGGAAAATGCTGAAGAAGCAAGTGAAAGAAGTGGATAAAAGGCTTCGTAGACAAGAAGGTGGCTCATAACAAGGTAAAAACATGAATGCACTCATGCTGAACGGTGGTGTTTACCTTACTGTAAATGAGAGGAATGAAATGATACTAGATTCTAAGACAAGTTATCATCGGTTTAAACCTGAAGTGTGGAAAGACTTTAAAAACATACCACTTGAACCTGGGTTTAAACGTAGACTTGAAAATAAAGTGGAAGTGACGGTAGCTTAATATGATTCTAACATACGTGTAGAAATCTGTAGAAATCTTTTACAGGATTATCCAAAGGATTATAAGGGAGTTGTGCCAGATACACCACATACAGATTTGATCCTCTTTGATATCAAGAACTGGCGCGCAGTCTTACGATTCCTAGAAGCTATACAACATCCACTCTTCACCATCTTGCGAGCATAAAAACGTCTTTACAGACAAGGAGACAGCTCATAGTTCATCTGACTGTTGAACGAGATGGAAGACTTTTTATCGGAATATAAACCAATTACGCATGGATTCTCATATCTGAGAAACGAATATGATGACATTGTGCTAAGACATTTTGGAAAGTATATCATTCTATCAACTGACGAACAATCTGTGTTGAAAGACCATCTAGAGAAGTTCAGGATACCTGGCTTTCTCCTGACAGTCTCAAATGAATAAGAAGTGCGTGTGACTGAGAACTGCTTAGACGTGTTTGTACAATTTCGTCAATATGACGAGCTTACAGAATGCTACGACTACATCACCCTCAACACAGTGGAATGGTAAGCTCTGTTACAAGCATTGGATTGGAAAGAACCTAACGCTTGAATTCAAAGAGGAAGGAGTGCAACTCATGCGAGGCACCAAGTCCATTGAACTGACGCATCCCATGTGTGTTATGGTGATGAACATTGATATGAATGATCATGGATATGAACTGAAACTGTCTGAACATGAAGATGTTAAAATAATAAAGTTTGGTAGTGGACAGTGTTATGCTAGTTTTCATAGCATTTACAAACGTGGATGTAATGTCTATGATACATATATTAATTTAGATTGGTATGAATGGCATGTGTTTATTGATGTATTGAATGTATTTGTAAAATAAAAATTCAATGTAAAATAATTGTGAAATGTAAATAATGTATAACACAATAAAAAAGAATGTTGTATAAAACTGTCTTGTTTATTTACAATATTCATAATACAATTCACAATTACCAACAACTTAACTAATGCAACTTAACTAATACAACATCAATAAAATAATGGTTTATAATGTCTATATACAAAATCCTTTACAACAAAATCACCATCACTTCTTCTTAATACATCAATGATTTCAAAAGGACTATGTCCTCGAGCTCTTTGAATTATATAATATACACAATAAAATCCACATGTAGAGGATATCGGTGTTTGTAATGGAACTGAATTATAAATGAAATTAAACTTTAAAAACTTGTTCAAACGACTGTCTATAGGTAAAAGTCCATAAGAGTCAAAATATTCTGCAGGGTCTTCATCATAATATACTGCCACCCAATGCTCTCCTGGCTCATCATGATCGTCTGTGTTGATGACATAGGCACCACGTTGTAAAGATGGTAACTGGTCCATGGCAAACACACCTTGAAACAAGTCTTTTGTCGTGGCATCATGGGATAGGATGGCTTCTATCTGCTTCGTGTTCATGACTGGTAGTCGAATTGAATGCTACGATTTGCACTTATCCCAACAATGTTATCAAATTCAGCATACACTATAACATTAACTGTATTTTGCAAGGCACCAGCAAAATTCATTTCTAGTCTCAAATTCCCATGTTTGATAAGGGCATAATGATCAGCACCATCATAATCAGGTGTTAAGTCGAAAGAAAACAAAGAATAACCTCTAGGCCAATCTTCCCGTTTTATAATGGAACTTTTCTCACCATCCAATCTATCAAAAGATTTGTAAAGAGTTTCAAAAGCATCAAGATATTTGCCTTGATTTATATCAAGCTTGAGAGGTTTGGATAGGACTGGTTCACCATCAGAGTAAAGCTGCATAAAGTTAAGATTAAAATGTTCAAAATTGTATGGATTTCTCAATACTGTTCCAGCAAAGGATTCATTATGGACCATTCCAATGACAATACGCTTTGGTAATTGGCCTAAAAAGATGCTATCTTTCACAAAAGATTGAAATCCAGTTGGAATAGCTAAAACTTTACATTCTTTTCTATTAACAATAAACTTAGCAGGACTTTTCATCAATGCATCTGCATGTCCCAACTGAATACCTGGACTAACCCTCACTTTGCGAATGGTTAAAAACGCTTCTCTCACTTCTACTTTAAAACCATTATTTGCAGCCATTAATACATATCCATCTTTTTGTCTATGTAAACGTAATTTCATACTAACACCATTGGGAAGATAACGATCCTGCTCAAACCAATCTACCCTTAAACCGCCTGTAAGCATAAACTCACGGCTTAGACGTGTATACAAATAGCGATTATGTAAACCATTATTTCCTGTTTCAGCTATATCACCACCTTCAATATTTACATGAAAACCTGATACATATCTTTCATGATTAGGTCTTTTCACCTCATGAGTATTCATTGACCCGGCAGTATCTTTATAGATGAGACGCATAGAGCGCTCAGAATTGAGACTTTCTTCCGAGTCATGAATGGGATGAGATATGATGCTGGTATAACCATGGGTATTGTTACTATGTGATATCAAACGATCATTTAGAAATAATTCAATATTGGACCATAACCCATTAAACAAATCATTGATACATGACACGTTATCATCTACACCACACAGTGTTCCATCAGCCTTGACAATGCGACATACAATATGGATTTTACTGTTCTTTAAATCTAGATATTCTTCTGTACTCGCAGGAATGTAGAATTCTGTTGGAGCACCCTCTCTAATGGTAGTCATTGGTTGATAGTCTACATTATAACTTTTTTCTACAGCAGTTTGCGTTGGTGGTATGTGAAACCATTCTAATGGAGAAAGGCTACATTCACAAGAATGATTATGAATTAAAGACATGATTAAAAAATATCTTTCTTATGTTTTTTTGATGTTATCCGTTTAGCTGCCTTTCGCCTTCTGACACCTTTTGCTCGTTTCGGTCTCTTTTGTCCTCGTAACCCACCACCAAACATACGTTGTGCTACTCGACCTGTAACATCTTTCGCAATATCTTTTGCAGCCCTTTTAAGATGTGGTGCAACGATTTTAGCCCCTGTCTTAAGCAGTGGAATAGCTTTTCGAGCCAATGATCCCAGTATTGAACCAATACCATCTCCATATTGTATTCGCGCTCCTTTAAATCCTGGTAATTCTCCACCCACTTGGCGAAGAAAATGGTCGCGATATATAGATGGATTGTGTGTGCATGCTTTCATAATGCTTTTGGTCGAAAATGAAGTTTACAGATCACCTTTCCAGTTTGAAATGGAACATTATAGCCTGTGTCGTCCTTAATATTCATTTCTATCACGTCAAATTTGGATGTGTTTACAGGAACATAATGAGGTTCTCCATAAGTTTTCATGATAATGTCTCCATCATGTCCTTGTATTCCAACAGAACGTAGCAAAGGGACATAATAATCACCAACAACTTGTGGCTCACAAATACTACAGTATACATAAAGTGTATAAAATCCCTGTTTCACATCAGCTTTATGTTCAGCTGTGCACGTTTCAGTATACCATTGATCTGGAATAAATCATAAAATCTCAGCTAATCCAGTGGAGAATAACACTTCAAAGCCGTATTTTAGAAATAGAAAAACACGTCGTCTAATTTTATCATACTTTATCTGAATAGCTTCTTTAAGGTAATCTTTCATAGAATTAGTTGCTTCTTTATTGACTGCCTGACATATCTCTTGTATGGATCTGTAGTAACCATAAGGAATATTGATTGTGTCAAGAACAACATTATTCAGTGGTTGTTGTCGATACTGAATAGAATAGTCCATTCCATGTCTCATGGTTGTCCATGTATGTGGATATTGAATTTCAGCTAAAGCCACTTCATATTTTCCGTTCAGATAGATGGTTCGAGGCATACGAATTTGATAATTCGAAGTCTTGTTGTTGGGATAATAGTTCATACTAGCATTGCTGGGTAAAGTAATGTAAAAACTTGTTGACTCCATGGCAGCTAAATCGTTTATGTGATGTAGACTAGATGTGTATATACATTACTTCATGTTTGACACTCTTCATCTACATTGCTGTCTACATTATTGTCTAAATTGCTATCTACATGATCTAAATTAGTATATACTACTTCTCCCTGACAACAAGCACTAACACACCTAATTTTTACAGGAATAGTATTTTTATTTCCATTTTCTTTACAACAACAACACCATAGCTCTTTAATTCATGTTAAAAAGTTTCCCATCCTTCTGGAAACAATCTTTGTTGACGCTGTTGTTGCTCTTTTGTAATATCTTCCCGAGTTGTCTTTTTGCCAAAAACAGTTTTTGGAATATTAGCGTCTACAATTTCCTCAATAAACTGCTTCCAACCACGCGGTGGTTGTCGTCGTTCTTTTCTTTTTGTAGCAACCAATGCTTCTATCAACAAATCAATAATGTTAGAATTTGTAATGACAGTACCTGTTTTTAAAACAAGTTCATTTTTATCTGTCCATCTCGTACCATATTTCTTAAGTTCTGCCAGAAGTTGTGTTAGTTTTACATGATAAATAGGTTGAAAATGGTTTAGAAACTGTGGGGACTTTTCTGATTTTTCTGCATTAGATGCTGCAACAGACTTTTGTCGTTGTTGTTGTGATTGAATTGTTCGTAAATGACGTCCAAGCACTTGAGACATTTCTATTGCTTTTTCACGAGTTCGTTTCCCACGTAAAAGTTTATTCACTTTCGTTTTGATTTCAACATCTTTTCCCTTCTTTTCTAACAACATTTTATATTCATATTCAGGAATGAGAACCATTTTCAAAGTATGTTTCATTTTAACAGCAACTGAGCTAACAAGGGTAATGCAAATTTAGCAATAGCTCCAATAAATCCTCCTTTCTGATTAACCAACTTCTTTTTTCTTCGAAGTGATATCTTCTTATTAGCCAGTGTACGTAAGGTATGACGTTCACGCTTGAATAACTTATACCTTTTTGAGCTTAAGGGTAAATGTCCCCGCAATATGTTCAAACAAATTTCAAACAAGCTAGTTAATTCCTCCTTAGTAGCTTGTTGTAGTAAGGATTTACGTCGTTTAGGCCCGCTGCGTGCGAGCAAGTGAAGGAAAGGTTGATTCGCTTGAATACGTTTAGACATCTTGACTGCGAATGGTTAAATGACTTGGTTCTTGTTCATACGCCACCTTATCAACATACACATAATGTGTGTCTTTTGGTAAAATGCCTGTACGAATACGTAGTTGATCATTTGTCTTTGGCTTCAAATCAATGAATAAATAGCCGTGAGGTTTGCTGGTAGCATCTTGATAGGCTTCTATGAGAAATTGAGATTTTCCAGGATACATTTGTCGCGCTAATGTACTTATTTGTTGACTGTCTCTAGGATTTTTAAACAGAATGATGTAATGTGTATTCAAACTAATATTACGCATTTCTCTACCATGATGAAACAAATTATGCACAATAAAAATAATGCTTAGATTTTGATGACTGCTGCCAACACTAAAGAGACGTGTCATGCGCTCATCACTATGACATTTAGTCATTAAGTCATCAATGATGAGTAAGTTTGGTTTTTTCGGGTTAAACGCTCTTCAATGTTATCTGGAATGCCTTGGTAAAATTCCACACCTTTCATTCCCTTATACAAAGGCTGATCTGCTGCATAGAGCCATAAGATGGTTTTTGGAGAGGGTTTAATTAACTTTTGTTCTAGAATTTCTCTAACTAGAGAAGTTTTACCACTGCCTGTAGGTCCAGAGACCAAACACGTGAATGGATGCTTCATTTTCGAATATCTGTTTCTTTCACCCAACTGTTAAGCTTCTTTGGCCAACCTAACCACTTCACAAATAATTCTTTAACACCTCGTCTTTTTCGTGTTTTCAAGACCTTTTCAATTCTGTAGACTGATTCAATATCTTTTGTCACTTTCTGCAGTTCTTCTTCATAAAAATGACCGTCAATATCTTCATCCAAAAAGTCTTTCACACGATACAAGTGTATTCCTTGCTTCTTACAACGATGTGTGATAATGAACACTTCTTGCGTCCACTTTATATGATAATCCCGTTGAAATACATATTTCATGTGAGAAATGCGAACCTGATCACCAATTTTAAATTTGTAGGGTTTTTTCTTCTTTGGTTTTAATTTCAATTTGTCTACATACATATACTTCCACACTTTCGATTCTATGTCTTTACGAATATCTGCAGGAGCATACTTATTAGGGAGGGAGCCATGAGGTCTATGGTTATAATTATACACTAAGTCTGGAAGGATGTCCATATATCGATACGTTTGATTATGAAGGAAATATCGATACATCATTCCCTTTAGAGTACGAATGACTCTCTCAGCAAAGTTGGCTTTGGTTTCATTCTTTGTCGTATAGGCATGTATTCCCTCCTTCTTCAAAAATGCTTTTACCCATCTGTTTTTAAATTCAGTTCCTTTATCTGACCTTAGACTTCGTGGTCTTCGTTGTGTTTCTTGAAAAAATCTTTTGAAAGGCTTCTATGACGCTGGAATGTGATTTATTAGGGATTGGCTGCACCCATAAATATTTGGAAAACACATCAATGACAACCAATAAAAAGTGGGTATCATCATTATAGGAAGCTATGTTTCCCATGTCAGCTAAATCAATATCCCACATGTCATCAATTCCACGTGTAATGACACGTTGCCTTTTAAACCTATATTTTACAGGTTGTAGTAAACTGAAGGCATCTTGATCCTGTAACCATTTCTTCACTTGTGAATGAGTGACTGGCTGATCATGTTTTTTTAATATGTGATAAAGTTTGTAAGGACCAGCAAATGCCCCGGGTTGACCAGGTTTAAAGTAAATATTGGTTAAGTAGTCTTTCCACGTCGACATGTTAACACTAAATGATCAACACTTGTTAACATATCTTGCATTTTATTTTATCAACGCATCTAACATTTTATCAACATATCATGCATTTTATCAACACATCTTAAATTTTATTTTTATCAACATGTCTTACAAATCGAGTATTGATACAATGGTGTGAATAATTGAAGTCCATTGATCTTCAATGTATATTAACCAGCTACTTAATTCATCAAATGTGATAGCATCTACGCCATATTTTTCACAACGTTGATTTGCATTATCTAACACTTTATCTAAATGAATGTAATATTTAGCTTCATTCCAATATGTATAGACACATGTAGAATGACACATATGTTCTGAACACTCTTCATTTTGACAAGCAGGACATACTAAACATGCAAACTTTTTTACAGCTAATAACATTTCTTCGCAATATGTTTTTTGCACAATATATTGTCTCAATGTAATGTCCACCATTATACTGCAATGTAGATTAACCACTCTCTCACTTCATCAAACAGTCCTGGATCAAATCGAGCGAAGTGATATGCTGCTTCCACATCAAACTCCTCAGCTCCACCAATGTTTGAAAACATACACTCTTTGATGAAATCCTCGCGTAAGTTTGGTACGTTCAACGTGGAATGAGCAAGTTCCCAATAAATGTCAAAGTGCTGCAGTTGTTGTTGAATAGATCCAAAACGTGCCAGTTCACTTATCATGTAGTCCACATACTTGTCCTTAAAACACGTTTCTACATCCATCTTTCACATGTCCATATAACACGTCTGCACACTGTGGCGGCTGGTAAGCAAATGACTCTCAGTCTTACTCCACAGAAACAGTTAGTAAGCCGCACTTGTTGCAGAAGTTGTCTGGTTCACACAACTTGCAATTGTACTTGTGGCAGTGACAATCATAATCCTCAGCATATCCGTAAGCACCGCAATATTCACAGGTAAGTCCAAGTTGATTTTGCACATCCATATTCTCCCATTGAACTTCAGCCAGTCTTTTCTTAGATAACTTTGACACTTTCATCCGATTGTCCTTTTGCAGCTTGATAGGAGTTTTCTTGCCATGACATTCCGTACATGGCAATAAGGTTGAGGTAATGCTATCCATCTCCTGAAGCAATGTTTCATTCATGTTGATGTAATACTTGTATTCTTTCCCTTCAAACAGTGATGCTTGCACAAAACTCACATAGCGCATATCCAAGTATGAAATGACTTCAAGCCACTTCGTTTGCGTTAAGTATAGTTTGAAGCCAATGTCGCGTAATCTTGCTAAGTTCAGACACACAATCTTCCACAAGGATGGTGATAAAGCAAGCCATCTCTCTCCACGTTTGATTCGAATAAATAATCCAAATTGTCCATGCTCCACAGTAATGGTTAAGTTTGCACTAATTTTAAAGCTGCTTGTCTTCTCCATGGCTGCGCGTTGAATGGTGACTGCACTTGACACCTCACTCCTTTTATATGAACATTACATGTATGTTTTCATGAGATGCTTGCAAAATCGCGGAGTAATCTCGTTGAAACCATCTAGAAAGGCTGTTGGCAAACCGTCTGTCAAAGATTGTCTCATAACAATCACTAAAAAGTCTCCTCGTTTGCGACTTCCAATTATCCATTGAAAGAGCATTGGCATGGTGAAATGTCCTTTTTCATAGAGGTAAGCCATCATATCATACACCTTAATACGTTCTTCAAGGTACTTGAAGCCATGTAGCATGACCTTTGCACATTTGGAATCGCGATCCTCATCAACACACTTTGGCGTCGGTAGAGATAAAGTCTTAAAAAGTTCCTCATGAAGACTTCGAATAAGTTGAACGAAACGTCGGGTCATGGCTTCGGAGAACTGCGGCTCTGACTCGGGAACATGCTCTATGTTTCCTTCTAGCATGTAGATAAGCTGAATGATGTTCACTTCTTCCGTTAGGTATATGTATGTGTGCTGATCGAAAAAGCCTTCTTCACATAAACACCATAAAATGTTGCAATCAATCAGAGGAATCACTGCTTGAAAGTTTCGTTTCAACAGCGTGACGTCTTCCTCAGTAACAGGAATAGTTTTGCTCAATTCGAATTTAGATTTGAGCTGCTTGTCATCGTCGTCGCTGTCGTCATCGTCGTTGTCGTCATTGTCGTCATCGTCGTTGTCGTCATTGTCGTCATTGTCGTCGTCACCGTCGTCATCGCTTGACATGACCACTTCTTCCTCCTCAAGATGCTCTAGATGAGCCTGTAACTTTGTACTAAGTGGCTTGGCGCTACCATTTACAAGCGCATTGGCAACCCAGAACGGATAGTCAGATCCCTCGGGATCGGGCATTGCTTGCTGTACTGGCTGTACTTCTTCAGGCCTAGTTTGCTGTACTGTAGACACGTCTGACGGAGCCTCTAATGCTTCCTCCAAGGCTTTTTCAGCTTCTGCTAGTGTACTTAGGAAGGCAGCAGTCTCCTCTGCAGTTAAAACTGCATCTGTAAAAGCCATTGTTTTATTGCTGAACAGGCTATCAATTTCCATGTTGCTAGCCGTTGCTGCTTTTCGAGACGTCTCCATGATGGTTTGGCAATGCAATGGCCATAGTGGTGTCGACCCGACGTTTTTATACTACTGAGCCGTGAGCCCAGCGGCTAAATAGTTGGTGAGCCAGGGGGGGGGTCCTTGCTTCAGGTTGACTGACTAGGGCGGGGGGGGGGGTCCTTGCTTCAGGTTGACTGACCAGGGGGGGTCCTTGCTTCAGGTTGACTGACCAGGGGGGGGGGGAGGTCCTATATCATAGCAGCCTCGCACTGTATGCAGTCAGTCTGCCTTTGATCATTGAAGGAGTAACAGCTAAAAATGCAACACAAAGATTAATTTTTCTCGCCAGAGCTTAGGGCTCGCTACTTCTTGTCGCAGAAGGATGTAGATCTCTGGGAAGATATCTATATAGAATATCAAACATTTCTATTTCGACAGTGGAGGAATTTTCTCAGGAACAGACCTGAAGAACAGTTCAACCGGTTTGGCAGGGCGGCGGAGGAACGATACAAGCGCCGGAGGGAGAGCTTGCTCGACAGGAGCCAGGACTCACCGCCCTGCCAGGAAGAAAGGCCAGCCAGAACCACAGCAGCGACAACCACGACGACGGCGACCCCTGCCAAGGCAACTCCTGCTGCAGCCACGACGTCGGCGCTGACGACTCCGCCGATAGCGATTCCAACGGCAGCTGATGTCACTGTCTTGAAGGTTCCGGCGGAAGAAGTTGTAGTCAAACGGCGAAATCTTCCTAGCGCCACAGTTACCAAGCCGGAGACAGTGACACCAGCTCCTGAGGAAGAGCTAGCAACCGCTGTCGCCAGTATAACGGACCTCACGCAGGTGGACTTCAGCCTCATGCAGTCGCCCTCTGATAATGACTGCACCGTGGAACTGGTTGACGTGAAACAGGAGGATGGCTCTTCCAAAAAGTCAACCCTCAAGGATATCGTAGAGTTTTTGGATACGGCGGATAATGTGCAGTTATGCAGCTTCTGCCATTTTCGATTACCGGCAGGAAGCTCTCTACGAGTCCACGAACAGACATGCCCAGATGCGTTAAAGCCGGAGTACCATTATTGTAACGTTCTGGGTAGAGGTTTCAGGACACACAGGGCCGCGGTAGCAGCGCATAGGAGGAGGGCTGGCTGTAGGGAGGATGATGGCAGCGGCAGAGGCGGAGACGGCGACGACGTCAAGGCGAAATGGCAGGGGAAGCGGCGGCAGGGGAAGCGACAGGAAGTGGACCGGCGGAGAAAGCAGAAAATACCTCCACGGCCGCTTTTTAGCGGCCACCCATTATTACGAAATGAGCGCGAATCGCGTCATGTTGTTAGTATGTATGTGTATGCATGAGAGTGTGGGAAATGCTAAAAAAAAGGGGTCTATAAATCATTGATTTATACCCCCATCTGTCCGTCTGACCGTCTGAAAAAGCTAAACAAATTGCTGCCTAGGTTAAAAATACCCTGGCATGAGAAATGAAACGCTAAATCTGTCCGTCTGCCCGTCTGAAATAGCAAAACAAATTGCTGTCTGGGTTAAAAATACTCAGGCTTGAGAAATGAAACGCTAAATCTGTCCGTCTGATGTGTTATGTGTGTGTGGAGAGAGAGATTAAAAAAATAAAAAAAAGATTGCCTGTCTGACCGTCTGAAAAAGCTAAACAAATTGCTGCCTGGGTTAAAAATACACAGGCTTGAGAAATAAACGCTAAATCTGTCCGTCTGACCGTCTGATGTGTTATGTGTGTGTGGAAAGAGAGATTAAAAAAATTAAAAAAAAGATTGCCTGTCTGACCGTCTGAAAAAGCTAAACAAATTGCTGCCTGGGTTAAAAATACACAGGCTTAAGAAATAAACGCTAAATCTGTCCGTCTGACCGTCTGATATGTTATGTGTGTGAGAAGAGTGAGATTAAAAAAATTAAAAAAAATGATTGCCTGTCTGACCGTCTGAAAAAGCTAAACAAATTGCTGCCTGGGTTAAAAATACACAGGCTTGAGAAATAAACGCTTAATCTGTCCGTCTGACCGTCTGGTGTGTTATGTGTGTGTGGAGAGAGAGATTTAAAAATAAAAAAAAATGATTGCCTGTCTGACCGTCTGAAAAAGCTAAACAAATTGCTGCCTGGGTTAAAAATACACAGGCATGAGAAATAAACGCTAAATCTGTCCGTCTGACCGTCTGATGTGGTGCTATGTGTGTTTGGAGCGAGAGAGATACAAAAATTAAAAAAAAAGACCGTCCTTTTATCCGGATGTCCTTTTATCCGGGTGCCCTTTTATCCGGATGCCCTTTTATCCGGTTGCCGTAGAGTGAGAAAGCTTTAAAGAAAGGATTGTTGCTTGTATATGCGTGGGAGAGAGAGGGCTGTCACGGTTTAAAATGGTGTCTCTTTAGCGTGAAAAAGCCAGAAAAAGACTGTTTAGAGTGTGGGAAAGCCGAAAAAAAAGTTGCTGTTGCCTTTATATGCGTGGGAAAGAGAGAGAGTTCTCACGGTTGAAAATAGGGTCTCTTATTTAGGTCACTTCTAATTGCTGCTACGGCAATCGATTAGTGAAGGTGTGGAGTGAGAAAGCCAAAAAAAAAAGACTGTTTCTTTGCCCCTCAGACGCCGTGGTGTGATAGAGAGAGAGAGAAACAAAAATTTAAAAAAAACATGACTGTCTGGGTGTCCGTGTCTCTGGGTGTCCGTGTCTGGGTGTCCGTGTGTCTGGGTGTCCGTTTGTTCGGTTGCCGTAGGTGTTAGAAGAGTGAGAAAGCTTTAAAGAAAGGATTGTTGCTTGTATATGGCCACAATACATGGAGACCTCTCTGTGGTTAAAACACAGCATCCCTTAAGGAAAAGAGTGCTCATTTCTTTTAATTGCTTCTACGACAATCCATTAGTGAAGGTATGTGGGTTTAGAGAGTGAGAAAGCACAAAAAAGACTGTTTCTTTGCCCCTCAGACGCCGTGGTGTGATGGAGAGAGAGAGAGACAAAAATTAAAAAAGAACATGACTGTCTGGGTGTCCGTGTGTCTGGGTGTCCGTGTCTAGGTGTCCGTGTGTCTGGGTGTTCGTTGGTTTGGTTGTCATAGGTGTTAGAAGAGTGAGAAAGCTTTAAAGAAAGGATTGGTGCTTGTATATGGCCGCAATGCATGGAGACCTCTCTGTGGTTAAAACACAGCATCTCTTAAGGAAAAGAGTGCTCATTTCTTTTAATTGCTTCTACGACAATCTATTAGTGAAGGTATGTGGGTTTAGAGGGTGAGAAAGCCAGAAAAAGACTGCTTGTTTGCCTCCAGCTACCGTGTGGAGAGAGAGGCAAAAAAAAAAAACAAAAAAAAAGACTGTCCGTTTGTCCGACTATCCGTTTGTCCGGGTGGACCGTTTGTCCGGGTGTCCGTTTGTCCGACTGACCCATTACCAGTCTGGTCTGGCGTGTGTTTCGAGAGAGAAAGCTGAAAAAAAGAGTGGCCATTGCTTGTATACATAGAGTGGCCTGCGGTGCGGCTGGCAACGGCAGGTCTGAAAGTTGACTGGTGGTGGTGGTGGTGGTAATGGGGGGGGGGGAAGTGCTCGAGTGCTTGGGTGCCATTTTGTTCGGGCGCCATTTTGTTCGGGCGCCAAAAAAAAAAAAAAAAAAAAAAAAAAAAGGGTGATTTTTTTTAACCCCTTTTTTATACCCCCTTTTTGACTTTAAGGGGGCTTTATAGGTGAGCTCTAACCATGTAGCTATGAGTTCTCTATTTATAAAATGGAGAACTTGTACGTTTGGGGAGGTGTCTCATCTGTCCGTCTGCCGTTGGATAGTTGTTTGAATGGTCGTTTGAATGGCCGCCCGTTTGAATGCCGTTTGAATGGCCGCCGTTTGAATGGCCGCCCACTCTCCATATTACGTCATTATGACGTTCATATGACGTTCATATGACCTCCATATGACTTCCATATGATCTCCATATCACGTCAATAACACGTCCATATGACGTCCATATGACGTCAATATGACGTCACTGTTTTCGGAACCCCATGGGGCTCCGAAAACACCTCATGACGTCATTATGACGTTCATATGGCAACCATATGATAACCATATGACAACCATATGTCAACCATATGACGTCAATATGACGTCAATATGACGTCACTGTTTTCGGAACCCCATGGGGCTCCGAAAACACCTCCTGACGTCATTATAACGTCACTTCCTGTTTTCGGAACCCCACTTCTCCCCTACTGTCAATTTTTGGCGAATTGCCAAAAATTAATAATAATAATAGACAGGTAGGTATTTTATGTCCGCCACCTTCAACCAAAATTTCAAGATATTAAGGCTAAAAGTGCAGGACGACTTAAATTTGTGTGCATGGGCACATAGCTTCAAAGACTGCCGTCGCCCCTGCTTCTGTGGAAGCTGAGGCTATAAACACGTCGCCCGGCTCAATATATGGCCTTTCTTCATGGAATAAATAAACCCAATCTGTTTGATACTTACTGAGATATGGCGCTATGCGTAGGGGAGAGACGGACGTGCCAATTAAAGCGCGTTTGCTTGAGATCAATCATTACTCGTTTTAAAAATACAGAGCAAAATGCCCTGATCCCGACAGGTGTGCAATAAATTTTAGAGAAAAATAACACAAAAGACAACACACTGTTTATTTGAATGTTTAATTCGTTAAATAAAGAAAAATTCATTCAAACACATCTTACGAGGTATAACTGTCAGTATTCAAATTTCTTTTATTTTGACAGCAGTGTAGTTCACATTATTTATATATTAATTTTAACACAGGTGTATACTTATGGAACGCCGTTTTCACATTTATTAGTGAATTAGAGATATCAAGAATTAATTTTTGATCTCAAAAATTGATTTTTTGATATCAAGAATTAATTTTTGATCTCAATAAATCCATATTTTGATATCAAGAATTCATTTTTGCTATCTGTAATTGTATTCTTGATATCTCTAAATGTATTCTTGATGTCAAAAAATAATTTTTGATATCAATAAATATTTAGAGATATCAAGAAATATTTATTGAGATCAAAAATTATTTAATGATATCTAAAATTAATTTTTTGAGATCAAAAATTCAATTCTTGATAGCAAAAATCAAATATTTGAGAGCAAAATATTAATTTTGAGCTCATTAATTGATTTTCTATATATTGATATCAAAAATTTATTTCAGATATCATTATTTCAGACTGATACATTTTTAATTTGTATTTTGAAATCTGCAAACGATTTTTTGATCTCAAAAACTGATTCTTGATATCAAAATATCAGTCTATTTTTTTAAATAAAAAATTCAGAAACGCACAACTGTAAATATATAATGGCTGTCCTTGTATACAGAATCTTTTTTTAATTTTTTACTGTACAAAAAAAGAAGCAATTCTTGAGATCAAAAATTATGTTGTTATTATTGATCTCAACAATTCAAATTTTCATCTCCAAAATTTAATTGGCGATTCGTTATATTTTATGTGAATGTGTGTCTCCCGTAAGATTTTTTAGGTTTGTAAAATTGATTTTTTGATCTCAAAAATAAATTTTTGCCATCTAAAATTCAATTATTGATAGCAAAATATAAATTAATGAGATCTAAATTGATTTATTGATATCTCTAAATATATTTTGATATCAAAAATAAGCATTAAATGTTAAAATGGCATTCCATATATACTTCTTTCCAATACGAGTGTGACAGTCACATGTCCGTTGGTGATGTGTACCGAGGTGAACGATTCTCTGTGCAGGCCAAAGACCGTCTTCTTACCAAGCAGGCGAGGCAAAACTATCACACCAACTAATAGCGTCCAAAATGTTGAATAAGTACAAAGGTGCAGAGGTTGCTTCAGTCACAACAGGTGAACCACCATCTATACCATAGAGAGGTTTCTTTCTAGTCAACTCAATACTTGCTTTTAGAAATAATAACAGTTCGTGCGGAAATATTGAAACGCCTCAAAACAAGTTTTATATAGGGATAAGGCAACCAACACTCGGGGGGGGGGGGGGGGAGGTAAATACGCACCAAATGGTTACTATGCGTGAGAGCGTGGAATTCAGATTCTGCCGTGTACAATTACGTGTCATTACTTGGTCAGTGTAAATATGCAATTACGCACGAGGACATTGTGCATCACCAAGTGAGCTACGCATCGATCGGCATTATATTCAATATAATATTCAACAAGTTATTCTTTATTTTAAATATATTTTAAATTTTAAATCGATCGACATTAAATATTAGTCAAGGAAATATTCAACAAGTTATTCTTTATTTTAAATATAACAAATACAGTTTGAAATAAAACTTTAAACAGTGCGGTCATATGACGGTGCCTGAGTGCCGTCAGGGCAGTGAGACTGTTCACGCTGTCAGACAAAATGATCAGCCTGCAATAAAATAACACCTCAATCGACCCTCACTTTTTCTCCAACATTTGGCGGACCGGGCCGTTGGAGTGCAGTTGGTGCACATTTTAATTTTATTATTACACATAGTTTCAAAGGACATCTTCACCCACCCCCCCCCCCCCCTTCAGGATATCTTCAGGAGCTTTTTAAAGGCAGAAGTGGTTATCGGTTTGCAAACTGCCGAATCGAAAAAAAGAGAAAAAACGGACATTCCCCAAAGGCTAAAAAGTGTTGCTTGACCAGGACTAGAATCTGGACAGTTCAATTCACAGGCCATTACCGTATTTTAAGTACTGTAGCACATATTTCATTTAACTTACTTTCGCCTTTTTTCCTTTGAGAAATGGTACGTCATAATCGTAATATAGCCCCCCCCCCCCCCCCCCCGTGATACATGCCAGGTTATTAACCACGGTAAATGGGAAGATTGGGGCATTCGCTTTGCGGGGTCGTGAACTACTATTCACAACGCCTGCGGTGATACGCAAACGTCGTTTCAGAAATGGCTCGCCGATTTAATTTTCACAACCAATTTTCTCTCTTTTTATTTGTGATTTCAGTGATGCGACCACAGCATAAGACACTCTGTTATTATTTTTCCTGACCTTAAATGTCCATGTCCAAGTCTTCAGGTTTTTAATTCAGCTCAGACAATAAGACATATTTGTAAGCTCGTCTTTTTACGGGGAGATACAGAGGCCACGCTCACTCAGTAATCTGCCGCTTAACCGCGGTGAGACATTCACACATAAACACACACGCACAATTTGTCAGTAAATCAACAGAGGTACAGGGGGTGGGGGAGGGTGTGAGATGGAGGGAAGGGCAGCGCTACATGTCTGAAGGCAACCAAGAAGTAGATAGGGGGAGAGGGAGGGTGAGGCGAAGGCAGGGGGAGGGAAGAGGGAGAGGTTCGAGTAGGATGGAGGGAGGGGCTGGAGTAGGATGCAGGCAGGGGGGGGGGGGGCGTTAGGCAGTAAGATGGAGGGTGGGGGAGGGGGTTGAAGTAGCATGGAGGCAGGGGGCGGGTGAAGAGGGAAGGAGGCGTTGGAGTAAGATGGAGGGAGAGGGAGAGGGAGAGGGAGGGGAGGGGAGGGGAGGGGGGAGGGGTTGGAGTAGGACGGAGGCTACATGACCAAAAACAACAGTCACTTTGAACACGGTTTGCATCAATCCCATTCATTTCGAATTCTGAAGAAAAAGACAAAAATCTGTCGACAACTCCATAAGCCAGGACATGCGTTACTGGGACACTCTGGTGCATGTCTGGGAGAAAGAACAAGTGGGTGATGTAATACTGTTGTGACACTGTTTTCACCAATCCCTGCTTTCTCTTAAGACAATCGAAAGTCACTCTTTTTCCTGTGGCCCCTCTCAGTACTTTGTTCTGTGGTACCTATCGGTACTTCTGTTTTATGGTGCCTTCGGGTACTTTGTTTTGTGGTACTTCTCGGTACTTCATCCGCTGGTACCTCTCGCTACTTTCTCTTATGGTACCTCTCAGTATCCTCGACGATTCTCTCTGAAATATTCGGGTCAATTCCGTCGTCCGAATCGTCGCTGCTTTCGCCGCTACTTTCATCCATTTCGTCCGAGTCGCTACTTTCATCCAGTTTGTCCGAGTCGCTACTTATATCCATTTCGTCCGAGTCGCTACTTTCATCCATTTCGTCAGAGTCGCTACTTTCATTCATTTTGTCCGAGTCACTGCTTTCATCCAAATCGCCTTTTTCGCCGTAATCTCCATTTTCGTCAAAATCGTCATTACTTTCTGCGTCATCGATTTCGTCAAAATCGCGATCCTCGCCAGAGTCTACACTGTCGTCGAAACTACTTACGTCAATCACCTTTCTTCCGCGATGTTTTTCAACGCGCTTCACGAGTTCTTTGAGGCCACCGGTCCTGCTATAGATGTCAGGTTCCGCGTCCAAGTCGCGTTCACTCTCCCTCCTTTCTTCCTCTAACAGGGCGACGAAATCCTGCCCCTTACTCTGCTTCTTCAGCTTCTTGTAATAATCTTTCAGGTTCTGCTTGTCGAACCTTGCCTTCTTTTTCGCGAGTTTCGGACTCTGTTTTTCTCTCTCGAAGGCATCCTCAAGGCTGAAATGGCGGTGTACGGATTTCTTTTTCCGGCTCAGGATTTTTCTCATCGACTCCGTGTGATCCAGACCATACAGATCCTGCCTCAGTGTGACGTCACTCGGCAAAGTGGGCTCAACTCGCTCCGGAACACTCTCGCTACCACGTTCGGCAGCTTCCGTATTCATGTGTGTGTCACCTGCGGTCGCATTTGCATATTCATGTTTGTCACGTGACTGACTTTGACTCTCTATCACTCGCTTGGCATCGGCTGCGTGAAGCGACTCAAAAATTGACTGGAATTCTGCCTGCAAAGTCTTCGCATTACGATTCTTCTCCAGTGGTTTCTGAGGTAAAAGTGCGCTCGTTTCGGGGCTATCTTCTAGCTCTTCTTTTGAACCCATGTCAGCTTTTGCCAGCAAGCTCTCTACCTGAGCCAGTTTCGCCTAAAACATAAAAAGTGACCGATCATATGCAAACCTTTTATTTATCGATTTTTGTACTATATCAGACAGACCAAACCAGGACTTAAAGAAACTTTTAAATTGAGCGACTTTGACCCTCAAACCTGGATCCTATCATCACTCTTGACAGAAAAAGGAATGCAGAATTTTCCCTCAATTTCCAAGATGGTAAACAAATAAATAAATTACAGGAAAGGCATAAAATTCGGGCGGTGAGTTGAATAAATTTTATAAATAAGATGTTCTCCTGAGCCCCGACATTCTTTTTTTCATGTATTAAGACTTTCCACTGGTCCACTAATTCTGCCATCGGCCCCCCATTTCTTAAACAATTTTAGCCCTGCAAACTGAATGCTAACTTTTTGATTGACATTTTAGACTTCTTTTTCGCTTAAGTGCCTACCTCCATCTCTTTATACCTATTTGCTATTTGAAAACCCTAAAATAAATTATATTTACTTGTCACTTCTTTATTAAAACAAATGAATGGTCGGAATCAATCCAGCATTCCGTGATCGGTGATTTGTCCTGAAGTAGTGAATCAGCTGGGGCTAATGGAGAGGGAACCCAACTCTCCACCCCCCCCCCCCCCCCCGCCTTCCGCCGCTTCTAGAGGGAGTCACTGACATCTTGGTATTAAAAACACTCGAAACGAATAGCTGTCTTACAAAACAGAAGATACAATGGTGAAATCATACTAGCGGGTGGACAGAACCGGAAGCTCAACCCCTCCCCCCCAACAACCGACAGCTGCCTGTGGTACTGGTAGCACGAGATTGCACAACAAGAGCGGAAGGACTGATCCGAAACCCCCTCCCGCCGCTTGTAGCACTGATAGCACGAGCCTAACCACACGAGCAGGAAGCACGAGCCTCAAAAGGCGAGCGTTTTCGGATTAGTCCAAACGCGACTGGTTTTATTTTTAGTCCATCATTTGTTACGTTTTTTTTTTTTTTGGGGGGGGCAAAAATAGATTCCCTTATAAATTTGATGCTTTTAAACCTTTTTAGACCTTGTAGTTGCGTTGTTATGACAATATCAAGTAAACACTTTCATAGTGCGTGCCGTGACGTTTTCGATACATGCACAGCGCGGAAATACGGCTATACGTATCTACGTCATATGCACTACGAACCTTCTACTGTGTGCTCTGTTCGCGCAATGACACCGGTTTATAGAGGTTTCGCCGCGTTGCCTGCTGCTCTGTAAAAAGGCTGTTCCGAGCTGATTACTTAAGAAAAGCATGGGCTCTTCCTTTTATTGTATCTCATGTCAGTGGGCAATTAGGGCAAATAAAACCATTGTATAGCCTGAAAGTATGAGCACTTTTTTATGCGAAGCTGGCCAAAAATAGGCGCACTTGGTATTGTATTTTTATGATTTTACTATTGTAATCTTTCATTGAAACAAGTTTGTCCAAGGACAAAGTCCCAGCTTACGAAACGCAATAAGACCCATTCCAGCGTGCATGAGCGAAGGAATTTCCCTGAAATATCAAGCTTCAAAAGATGAGACGGCAAAGAGCTAGCTCAATAATTAATTTAGCACCGGACCAGAACATAGACCGATAAATGCATACAAAGATTTCTTTCCCAGAAAAATGGGGAACAGATTTTTTGTATATCTGGTAGACTGGATAGTTTGCCATAGATACCTTCAAACAACGCTCGCATTTCGGACCAGTGCGCATATTTATGTAGCTTGCCTCAATGCGCGGTTCTAATTCAGACAAGTGCGCATGTTTATTTAATTTGCGTTGATGCGCGGCTCTCATTTTGGAACAGTGCACATGTTTATTTAACTTAATAAAGATTAATGCGCGGTTCTTATTCCAGACCAATGCGCATGTTTATTTTACTTTCGTACTTATTTTGGACAAGTGCACAAGTTTCCTTAGGTTGTCTTGAGGCGAGGTTCGCATTTCGGAAGAGTTTGCATGTTTATCTAACTTGCACGGTGCTTATTTTGGACGTGTGTATATGTTTATTTAACTTGCGTTGGTGCGCGGTTTGCATTTTGGACCAGTGCGCATGTTTATTCAACTTGCGTTGATGAGCAGTTCGAATTTCGGGCCATTGCGCATATTTATTTAACTTGCGTTGACGCGCGGTTCGAATATCGGACCAGTGCGCACGTTTATTGAACTTGCATTGATGCGCGGTTCTTATTCTGGACCAGTAAAAATGTTTTTTAACTTGCGTTGGCGCGTGGTTCACATTTCGAACCACTCCACACGTTTATTTTAAGTGGCGTTGATGCGCGGTTCGAATTTCGGACCAGTGCGCATGTTTATTTAACTTGCGTTGATGTGCGGTTGGCATTTCGGATCAGTGTGCATGTTTATTTACTTGTGTTGATGTGCGGTTCTTATTTCGGATCAGTGCGCATGTTTATTTACATTGTGTTGATGTGCGGTTCTTTTTTCGGACCAGTGCGCATGTTTATTTAACTTGCGTTGATGTGCGGTTTGCATTTCGGATCAGTGCGCATGTTAATTTACCTTGCGTCGATGTGCGGTTCTTATTTCGGATCAATGCGCATGTTTATTTACTTGTGTTGTGTTGAGTATAAAAATGTGCATACAGTTTTGGAACATCCTATCCAGAACACGGTACGATATTTGTCAAATAAAAATATATATGTAAAAACAGGAATTTTTCTCCAATTTAATTTGATATCAAAGAAAAGTAGAACTCCAAAATTTAAATAACGTCCTTTCTTATATGCACTTATCTCGAGCCTTTTGTTGCATACGATTACTTAAACGTGGATTCCTATCCAGGGTGGTACTAGGCCAGCGTTTAATTAAAAATCGATAAATGATCGGGTGAGGTATATCCAGACCGTGGATAGTCTACCCTGACAGGCGTACTTCAAATGCCCTGGTAAACTTCAAAGCGGGGGGTTCGTCAAAAATATATGGACCCTAATTAATTTTAATTTGCGTGGGAAAAAAGAAAAAGAGGCTATCGACCACCCGAAAAATATCACATTTATCATATTGTCGGGTCATATAATTCCTTCCTGCACTTTTAAAGCGAAAATTACAATTTTCTTACATTATCGCCCAATGTTCCCTATTATCGCCCACCCGAAAAAATATTATATTTATCATATTTTCGGGTCCTAGAATTGTTTCCTGCACTTTTAAAGCGAAATTACAACTTTCTTGCTTTTTCGCCCAATATTCCCTGATATCGCCCACCCGAAATATATCACATTTATCATATTTTCGGGTCACAGAATTGATCTCTGCACTTTTAAAGCGAAAATTACAACTTTATTGCATTATCGCCCAATGTTCCCTATTATCGCCCCCACGAAAAATATCATATTTATCATATTTTCGGGTCATAGAATTTATTCCTGCACTTTTAAAGCGAAAATTACAACTATCTTGCATTATCGCCCAATGTTCCCTATTATCGCCCACCCGAAAAATATTATATTTATCATATTTTCGGGACATAGAATTGATTCCTGTACTTTTAAAGCGAAAATTACAATTTTCTTACATTATCGCCCAATATTCCCTATTATCGCCTACCCGAAAAATATCACATTTATCATATTTTCGGGTCATAGAATTGATCCCTGCACTTTTAAAGCGAAAATTACAACTTTCTTGCATTATCGCCCAATGCTCCCTATTATCGCCCACACGAAAAATATCATATTTTCGGGTCATAGAATTGATTCCTGCACTTTTAAAGCGAAAATTACAACTTTCTTACATTTTCGCAAAATGTTCCTTAATATCGCCCACCCGAAAAATATTATATTTATCATATTTTCGGGTCCTAGAATTGTTTCCTGCACATTTAAAGCGAAAATTACAACTTTCTTGCAGTATCGACCAATATTCCCTATTATCGCCCACCCGAAAAATATCATATTTATCATATTTTCGGGTCACAGAATTGATTCCTGTACTTTTAAAGCGAAAATTACAACTTTCTTACATTATCGCCCAATGTTCCCTATTATCGCCCACACGAAAAATATCACATTTATCATATTTTCGGGTCATAGAATTGATTCCTGCACTTTTAAAGCGAAAATTACAACATTCTTGCATTATCGCCCAATGTTCCCTATTATCGCCCATCCAAAAAATATCATATTTATCATATTTTCGGGACATAGAATTGATCCCTGCACTTTTAAAGCGAAAATTACAAATTTCTTGCATTATCGCCCAATATTCCCTATTATCGCCCACCAGAAAACTATCACATTTATCATATTTTCGGGTCATAGAATTGATTCCTGCACTTTTAAAGCGAAAATTACAACTTTCTTGCATTATCGGCCAATGTTCCCTATTATCGCCGACACGAAAAACATCATTTATCATATTTTCGGGTCATAGAATTGATTATTGCACTTTTAAAGCGAAAATTACAACTTTCTTACACTATCGCCCAACGTTCCCTATTATCGCCCACCCGAAAAATATCACATTTATCATATTTTGTGGTCATAGAATTGTTTTCTGCACTTTTAAAGCGAAAATTACAACTTTCTTGCACTATCGCCCAATGTTCCCTATTATCGACAATCCGAAAAAATATCATATTTATCATATTTTAGGGTCACAGAATTGATTCCTGCACTTTTAAAGCGAAAATTACAATTTTCTTACATTATCGCCCAATATTCCCTATTATCGCCCACCCGAAAAATATCACATTTATCATATTTTCGGGTCATAGAATTGATTCCTGCACCTTTAAAGCGAAAATTACAACTTTCTAGCATTATCGCCCAATGTTCCCTATTATCGCCCATCCAAAAAATATCATATTTATCAGTTTTTCGGAACATAGAATTGATCCCTGCACTTTTAAAGCGAAAATTACAACTTTCTTGCATTATCGCCCAACATTCCTTATTATCGCCCATCCGAAAAGTATCATATTTTCGGGTTATAGAATTGATTCCTGCTCTTTTAAAGCGAAAATTAAAACTTTCTTACATTATCGCCCAATATGCCCTATTATCGCCCATCCAAAAAATATTATATTTATCATATTTTCGGGACATAGAATTGATTCCTGTACTTTTAAAGCGAAAATTACAATTTTCTTACATTATCGCCCAATATTCCCTATTATCGCCTACCCGAAAAATATCACATTTATCATATTTTCGGGTCATAGAATTGATCCCTGCACTTTTAAAGCGAAAATTACAACTTTCTTGCATTATCGCCCAATGCTCCCTATTATCGCCCACACGAAAAATATCATATTTTCGGGTCATAGAATTGATTCCTGCACTTTTAAAGCGAAAATTACAACTTTCTTACATTTTCGCAAAATGTTCCTTAATATCGCCCACCCGAAAAATATTATATTTATCATATTTTCGGGTCCTAGAATTGTTTCCTGCACATTTAAAGCGAAAATTACAACTTTCTTGCAGTATCGACCAATATTCCCTATTATCGCCCACCCGAAAAATATCATATTTATCATATTTTCGGGTCACAGAATTGATTCCTGTACTTTTAAAGCGAAAATTACAACTTTCTTACATTATCGCCCAATGTTCCCTATTATCGCCCACACGAAAAATATCACATTTATCATATTTTCGGGTCATAGAATTGATTCCTGCACTTTTAAAGCGAAAATTACAACATTCTTGCATTATCGCCCAATGTTCCCTATTATCGCCCATCCAAAAAATATCATATTTATCATATTTTCGGGACATAGAATTGATCCCTGCACTTTTAAAGCGAAAATTACAAATTTCTTGCATTATCGCCCAATATTCCCTATTATCGCCCACCAGAAAACTATCACATTTATCATATTTTCGGGTCATAGAATTGATTCCTGCACTTTTAAAGCGAAAATTACAACTTTCTTGCATTATCGGCCAATGTTCCCTATTATCGCCGACACGAAAAACATCATTTATCATATTTTCGGGTCATAGAATTGATTATTGCACTTTTAAAGCGAAAATTACAACTTTCTTACATTATCGCCCAACGTTCCCTATTATCGCCCACCCGAAAAATATCACATTTATCATATTTTGTGGTCATAGAATTGTTTTCTGCACTTTTAAAGCGAAAATTACAACTTTCTTGCACTATCGCCCAATGTTCCCTATTATCGACAATCCGAAAAAATATCATATTTATCATATTTTAGGGTCACAGAATTGATTCCTGCACTTTTAAAGCGAAAATTACAATTTTCTTACATTATCGCCCAATATTCCCTATTATCGCCCACCCGAAAAATATCACATTTATCATATTTTCGGGTCATAGAATTGATTCCTGCACCTTTAAAGCGAAAATTACAACTTTCTAGCATTATCGCCCAATGTTCCCTATTATCGCCCATCCAAAAAATATCATATTTATCAGTTTTTCGGAACATAGAATTGATCCCTGCACTTTTAAAGCGAAAATTACAACTTTCTTGCATTATCGCCCAACATTCCTTATTATCGCCCATCCGAAAAGTATCATATTTTCGGGTTATAGAATTGATTCCTGCTCTTTTAAAGCGAAAATTAAAACTTTCTTACATTATCGCCCAATATGCCCTATTATCGCCCACCCGAAAAATATTATATTTATCATATTTTCGGGTCCTAGAATTGTTTCCTGCACTTTTAAAGCGAAAATTACAACTTTCTTGCTTTATCGCCCAATATTCCCTGTTATCGCCCACCCGTAAAATATCTCATTGATCATATTTTCGGGTCACAGAATTGATTCCTGCACTTTTAAAGCGAAAATTACAACTTTCTTGCATTATCGCCCAATGTTCCCTATTATCGCCCACACGTAAAATATCACATTTATCATATTTTCGGGTCATAGAATTGATTCCTGCAATTTTAAAGCGAAAATTACAACTTTCTTACATTATCGCCCAATGTTCCCTATTATCGCCCACCCGAAAAATATCACATTTATCATATTTTCGGGTCATAGAATTGTTTCCTGCACTTTTAAAGCGAAAATTACAACTTTCTTACATTATCGCAAAATGTTCCCTATTATCGCCCACCCGAAAAATATTATATTTATCATATTTTCGGGTCCTAGAATTGTTTCCTGCACATTTAAAGCGAAAATTACAACTTTCTTGCAGTATCGACCAATATTCCCTATTATCGCCCACCCGAAAAATATCATATTTATCATATTTTCGGGTCACAGAATTGATTCCTGTACTTTTAAAGCGAAAATTACAACTTTCTTACATTATCGCCCAATGTTCCCTATTATCGCCCACACGAAAAATATCACATTTATCATATTTTCGGGTCATAGAATTGATTCCTGCACTTTTAAAGCGAAAATTACAACTTTCTTACATTTTCGCAAAATGTTCCTTAATATCGCCCACCCGAAAAATATTATATTTATCATATTTTCGGGTCCTAGAATTGTTTCCTGCACATTTAAAGCGAAAATTACAACTTTCTTGCAGTATCGACCAATATTCCCTATTATCGCCCACCCGAAAAATATCATATTTATCATATTTTCGGGTCACAGAATTGATTCCTGTACTTTTAAAGCGAAAATTACAACTTTCTTACATTATCGCCCAATGTTCCCTATTATCGCCCACACGAAAAATATCACATTTATCATATTTTCGGGTCATAGAATTGATTCCTGCACTTTTAAAGCGAAAATTACAACATTCTTGCATTATCGCCCAATGTTCCCTATTATCGCCCATCCAAAAAATATCATATTTATCATATTTTCGGGACATAGAATTGATCCCTGCACTTTTAAAGCGAAAATTACAAATTTCTTGCATTATCGCCCAATATTCCCTATTATCGCCCACCAGAAAACTATCACATTTATCATATTTTCGGGTCATAGAATTGATTCCTGCACTTTTAAAGCGAAAATTACAACTTTCTTGCATTATCGGCCAATGTTCCCTATTATCGCCGACACGAAAAACATCATTTATCATATTTTCGGGTCATAGAATTGATTATTGCACTTTTAAAGCGAAAATTACAACTTTCTTACATTATCGCCCAACGTTCCCTATTATCGCCCACCCGAAAAATATCACATTTATCATATTTTGTGGTCATAGAATTGTTTTCTGCACTTTTAAAGCGAAAATTACAACTTTCTTGCACTATCGCCCAATGTTCCCTATTATCGACAATCCGAAAAAATATCATATTTATCATATTTTAGGGTCACAGAATTGATTCCTGCACTTTTAAAGCGAAAATTACAATTTTCTTACATTATCGCCCAATATTCCCTATTATCGCCCACCCGAAAAATATCACATTTATCATATTTTCGGGTCATAGAATTGATTCCTGCACCTTTAAAGCGAAAATTACAACTTTCTAGCATTATCGCCCAATGTTCCCTATTATCGCCCATCCAAAAAATATCATATTTATCAGTTTTTCGGAACATAGAATTGATCCCTGCACTTTTAAAGCGAAAATTACAACTTTCTTGCATTATCGCCCAACATTCCTTATTATCGCCCATCCGAAAAGTATCATATTTTCGGGTTATAGAATTGATTCCTGCTCTTTTAAAGCGAAAATTAAAACTTTCTTACATTATCGCCCAATATGCCCTATTATCGCCCACCCGAAAAATATTATATTTATCATATTTTCGGGTCCTAGAATTGTTTCCTGCACTTTTAAAGCGAAAATTACAACTTTCTTGCTTTATCGCCCAATATTCCCTGTTATCGCCCACCCGTAAAATATCTCATTGATCATATTTTCGGGTCACAGAATTGATTCCTGCACTTTTAAAGCGAAAATTACAACTTTCTTGCATTATCGCCCAATGTTCCCTATTATCGCCCACACGTAAAATATCACATTTATCATATTTTCGGGTCATAGAATTGATTCCTGCAATTTTAAAGCGAAAATTACAACTTTCTTACATTATCGCCCAATGTTCCCTATTATCGCCCACCCGAAAAATATCACATTTATCATATTTTCGGGTCATAGAATTGTTTCCTGCACTTTTAAAGCGAAAATTACAACTTTCTTACATTATCGCAAAATGTTCCCTATTATCGCCCACCCGAAAAATATTATATTTATCATATTTTCGGGTCCTAGAATTGTTTCCTGCACATTTAAAGCGAAAATTACAACTTTCTTGCAGTATCGACCAATATTCCCTATTATCGCCCACCCGAAAAATATCATATTTATCATATTTTCGGGTCACAGAATTGATTCCTGTACTTTTAAAGCGAAAATTACAACTTTCTTACATTATCGCCCAATGTTCCCTATTATCGCCCACACGAAAAATATCACATTTATCATATTTTCGGGTCATAGAATTGATTCCTGCACTTTTAAAGCGAAAATTACAACATTCTTGCACTATCGCCCAATGTTCCCTATTATCGCCCATCCAAAAAATATCATATTTATCATATTTTCGGGACATAGAATTGATTCCTGCACTTTTAAAGCGAAAATTACAACTTTCTTACATTATCGCCCAATATTCCCTATTATCGCCTACACGAAAAATATCAAATTTATCATATTTTCGGGTCATAGAATTGATCCTTGTACTTTTAAAGCGAAAATTACACTTTTCTTGCATTATCGCAGAATGTTCCCTATTATCGCCCATCCAAAAAATATCATATTAATCATATTTTCGGGATATAGAATTGATTCCTGCACTTTTAAAGCGAAAATTACAACTTTCTTGCATTATCGCCCAATATTCCCTATTATCGGCTATCCGAAAAATATCATATTTATCATATTTTCGTGTTATAGAATTGATTCCTGCTCTTTTAAAGAGAAAATTACAACTTTCTTACATTATCGACCAATGTTCCCTATTATCGCCCACCCGAAAGATATTATATTTATCATATTTTCGGGTCCTAGAATTGTTTCCTGCACTTTTAAAGCGAAAATTACAACTTTCTTACTTTATCGCCCAATATTCCCTGTTATCGCCCCCCCCCCCCGTAAAATATCACATTGATCATATTTTCAGGTCCTAGAATTGATTCCTGGCCTTTTAAAGCGAAAATTACAACTTTCTTGTAGTATCGCCCAATATTCCCAATTATCGCCCATCCGAAAAATATCATATTTATCATATTTTCGGGTCACAGAATATATTCTTGCACTTTTAAAGCGAAAATTACAACCTTCTTACATTATCGCCCAATGTTCCCTATTATCGCCCACCCGAAAAATATCACATTTATCATATTTTCGGTTCATAGAATTGATTCCTGTACTTTAAAAGCGAAAATTACAAATTTCTTGCATTATCGCCCAATGTTCCCTATTATCGCCCACCCGAAAAATATTATATTTATCATATTTTCGGGTCCTAGAATTGTTTCCTGCACTTTTAAAGCGAAAATTACAACTTTCTTGCTTTTTCGCCCAATATTCCCTGATGTCGCCCACCCGAAAAATATCACATTTATCATATTTTCGGGTCACAGAATTGATTCCTGCACTTTTAAAGCGAAAATTACAACTTTCTTGCATTATCGCCCAATGTTCCCTATTATCGCCCACACGAAAAATATCATATTTATCATATTTTCGGGTCATAGAATTTATTCCTGCACTTTTAAAGCGAAAATTACAAATTTCTTGCATTATCGCCCAATATTCCCTATTATCGCCCATCCGAAAAATATTATATTTATCATATTTTCGGGACATAGAATTGATTCCTGCACTTTTAAAGCGAAAATTACAATTTTCTTACATTATCGCCCAATATGCCCTATTATCGCCTACCCGAAAAATATCACATTTATCATATTTTCGGGTCATAGAACTGATCCCTGCACTTTTAAAGCGAAAATTACAACTTTCTTACATTTTCGCAAAATGTTCCCTATTATCGCCCACCCGAAAAATATTATATTTATCATATTTTCGGGTCCTAGAATTGTTTCCTGCACATTTAAAGCGAAAATTACAACTTTCTTGCAGTATCGAGCAATATTCCCTATTATCGCCCATCCGAAAAATATCATAGTTATCATATTTTTGGGACATAGAATTGATTCCTGCACTTTTAAATCGAAAATTACAACTTTCTTGCTTTATCGCCCAATGCTCCCTATTATCGCCCACTTGAAAATATCATAGAAATGACCCACTGACAACAAAATTACTGAAAACTCCAACCAGAAGTACTTGCATGTAACATATTGTGCCCCTCTGCCAATTGAAAATGGAAATTTCCAATTTTTTAAAAGCTGCAAACTTCGAAGCTCAGCAGATTCAAAAATAAGGCGAAATTCAAAAATCGAAAAATGTACTTTTTTCACCCCTTAGTTCTAGTTTCTTCATAACAGATTTCGGAATCTTCCGATGAATAATGAGGGACTAGATAGATTTTTTCGTATTTTGCCCAAATTGGCAATAAAATCGCCAAAAATGGTTTAAACCAAAAAATAAAAAAAAATTCCTAATGCAGTAGAAGGTTAAAAACTCGCGTTTAAAATTTGGTACGAATCGGATGAAAAATAAAAAAGATATTCCACTTTAACTACTTTGTTAAGAAAAAAAATGGAAATTTGCCAATTTTTAGAAGTTGCAAACTTTGAAGCTCAGTAGATTCAAAAATAAGGCGAAATTCAAAAATCGAAAAAAGTACTTTTTCCACCCCTTAGTTCTAGTTTCTTCATAAAAAATTTCGGAATCTTCCGATGAAAAATGAGGGACTAGATAGGTTTTTTCGTATTTTGCCCAAATTGGCAATAAAATCGCCAAAAATGGTTTAAACCAAAAAATAAAAAAATTTCCTAATGCAGTAGAAGGTTAAAAACACTTGCCCCCATCTGTATAGCCCTGTTGGCTAAAAAGCCAACTGGGCTAAAAAAAAGACATCGGATCAAAAATGTAGGACGAGATACATTTTAAATTTTTTTCTTCAAAAATTCCCCAAAAATTAAAAAATCACCCGATCGACTAGAAAAGCACAAGCCGTATGCACAACACTTTAGGGATGCCTCATACCAAAAATAAATCACATCGGGTCAAAAATGTAGGAGACACATTTTAATTTTTTTTCTTTAAAAATTCCCCTAAAATTCAAAAATCACCCGATCGACTAAAAAAGCACAAGCCGTATGCACGACTCCTTAGGGATGCCTCACACCAAAAATAAATGACATGGAATCAAAATTGTAGGAGTAGATGCATTTTGAATTATTTTCGAAATTTTTGCTTTAAAAATTCCCCAAAAATACAAAAATTGCGCGATCGACTAAAAAAGCACAAGCCGTATGCACGACCCTTTAGGGGTGCCTCATACCAAAAATAAATGACATCGGGTCAAAAATGTAGGAGGAGATACATTTTAAAATTTTTTCTTTAAAAATTCGCCAAAAATTCAAAAATCACTCGATCGACTAGAAAAGCACAAGCCGTATGCACGACCCCTTAGGGATGCCTCACACCAAAAATAAATGACATCGGTTCAAAATTGTAGGAGGAGATGCATTTTGAACCAAAGTTTACTAAATAAACAACTAACTAACTAACTAACTAACTAACTAACTAACTAACTAACTAACGGACACCGCCCGCAAACCGATAGGAATACCCCAGCTTACGTGTAACGTAAGCTGGGCTAAAAAAGAAATGAAAACAGTCTCACCTCCGACATGTCTTTTTTGAACTGCAGTGGTCGGACATGACCTATATTACCAACCGACTCCAACCAGGCCCTGCAAATATAGTTGCAGGAACCACATGACATATTCCCATTCTAACACGGCAAAAACCGATTCAACGGTCCACTGACACAGGATTTCGGTACATGGATTAATGGGATTCACAAAACACGAGACAAAAGCTACAGAAGCTAAGCTAGCAATAGCCTTATTAGGCCTAATATCTCTCATACTTCACAGATGACAGCCTTTGCCACGACACAAGCTAGAGCTAGACAATTTGGCGCGTGAGAACATAGGACTGACCATGGATTAACCGCATGGCTGTTGCAATCTGAAGCCTTTATCCCGAGACCAATAACAGCTTTTTACTTTCTCTTACGCCAGTCTCGGTTCAAACAAAACATAACCCCCACTTAGTATGCGGTTATAAGTAGGTTTCGCACCTGAGCTCCGACTGAACGGCGGCCGACCAACGACATCGAATCCCGAACCGAAACTTGATTATTTCAGTTATTTTTTATCCCATTTGAGTTTCCTCCTTGTTCAGAGACAACACACAGCTTGGTCATGTGACTATGCTCCCAATCATTCATTGTTTAAGGTAAAACAAACCATATTTCTTTTCGCAATAGGCCTTATGGAGAGTAAGTATCTCCTCCAATACTTCGTATTCAAAACGTCGTATTCAAAACTTCGTGGCGTGGTATATACCAGGGTCTGTGTGCGCTGTGACGTGGTGCGGGATATACTAGTGTGTGTGCTGTGACATGGCGTGGGATATACTAGTGTGTGTGCTGTGACATGGCGTGGGATATACTAGTGTGTGTGCTGTGACGTGGCGTAGGATATACTAGTGGGTGTGTGTATGCCGTGACGTGGCGCGGAATATACACGTGTGTGTGAGTGTGGGTGTGCGATGTGACGTGGCTTGGGATATACTAGTGTGTGTGCTGTGACGTGGCGTAGGATATACTAGTGGGTGTGTGTATGCCGTGACGTGGCGCGGAATATACACGTGTGTATGAGTGTGGGTGTGCGATGTGACGCGGCGTGGGATACACTAGTGTGTACGCCGTGACGTGGCTGGGATATACTGATGTATGTACGGAGTGCAGAGGTCTGAAAGGGCTTTTCCTCTGGGAAATGTCGGGCATCGTGAGCCACGAACGAACGTAAAATATTTCGGTAATAGTGTGAACCCTAATTATAAGGCTTTCAGCGACACTTTCAAAAAGCACAAATGAAAGAATGCCCTAACTGTGCGCGTGTACGGGTGAGGGGTGTGGGGTGGGGGTGACAGTTGCGAGCCGATGACGTCACCTGACTTGCGGTACAGCAGACGACAGGTGCCTCTCAATCTCGCCATCTCTCTCCTCGTCACCAGTCGCCAGCCAGCTCAGCGTGATTGCCTCCGCGCCAGGCTGCAGCACCACCTACAGCGCCAGACACACATTACGATTACCTCCGCGCCAGGAATCAGCGCCACCTACAGCGCCACACACATTACGACTGTCTCCGCGCCAGGCTTAAGCACCACCTACAGCACCACACACACATTACGACTGTCTAGGCGCCAGGCTTCAGCGCCACCTACAGCGCCACACACACACATTACGACTGCCACCGCGCCAGGCTTCAGCGCCACCTACAGCGCCACACTCACATTACGATTGCCTCCGCGCCAGGCTATAGCACCATCTACACCGCCCCACACACATAACGACTGTCTCCGCGCCAGGTTTCAGCGCCAGGTTTCAGCGCCACCTACAGCGTCAAACACACAGGTTTTTAAAAATAACGACGGCCCAAGCTTTGAGGACAAGCAAAACCTTGGATAGGGCGGTTCAGCACGGGCGCTTTCTGGCGGGGTGGGGGGGGGGGGGAGGGTGAGGGGGGAGGAAGTTGCACTTTGTAAAGAGATGGTTGGGTGACACACAGGCATACCATGTCTGTGCAGTATAGAGCCTTGGTAACGTCTTCGTGAAGAATAAAAGCAGTTGTTTAAGCAAAAATTTGGTTTTGTGTAATTTCAATTTCAAGATATTTTTTCAAATGATTAGAAACTAAGGTTTGAAGAAGGCTTGAAATGGATGAAGGGGATCGGTGGTTTTGTAAGCAAAGAGTGTGGTCGAGCATGCACAAATCAACCTGCGGGGAGTGACTTTACCTGAAGGAGGGGGGGGGGGGGGGGGTTAGGGGATGGGGGAGGGGGGTAGTGACTTTACCTGAGAAATGCGCACACATTGTTCAGCAAGTTCCGGGTTGACCGAGGCGCTGCGGAGGTAATCCTGCGCATGCTCCGCTAGGATATCTACACCAGTGGCATGCTTCACTCGTCGCTCAAGGTACGGGTGTCTGTAGAACTTGTACTCCGGCAGACCGTCGACTGCTTTCTGAAGAACCAGAGCACCAGGATATCTACACCAGTGGCATGCTTCACCCCCCCCCCCCACCCCAACTTACATAGACATGGGAACCTCAATTGACAAAGGAGGAATGCGCAGACATATAGCGTCACCCAGGTCATACCTCCCCCGTCACCCACACAACTCCTCACAAGACACAGCAGGAATGTGCAGACATACAGCGTCATCCAGGTCATACCTCCCCCGCTCCCCTCCCCCTTCAGCCACACAACTTCTTATTTCACATAGATATGAGCAAATTTGTTTATTGTTATAACACTGTACGTAAAGAAGAGACATTTTTCTTTGAGGATGAAGGAGGAAAAAAAATGACCGAGAAATATTGTGTCCAAATAGAGGCTTTACAAACAAATATACAGAAACAGAGAATCCCCCCCTTCCCCCCTCCTCCTCCCAGCTGAAAGAAACGCCCCTGGAGCGAATTAATCATATTATCGCACTTACGGAGAAAATCCATAATTTATACCCAAAGAATCAATAGAGATATTTTATTTTCAAAAATTTAATCTAAAATTAACCCCAAAAGGTTTTCCTCCACTATGATTAGCACGTAACTCCCCGTCTCATCCGAACCCGCCAAAACAACTGGGACGCGAGACAAAATTTAAGACACTAACCAGCCATTTCTTTTTCTTCGAATTCAACTTCTGCTGGTTGCTGAAACATCATCATTTTAAGCAATACACATGAGGGTTTTAAAAACCAGACTACACATACTGTGAAGACCACACATAATAAGACCATACATCATGAGAACTTTATGATTTTCTATTATCTCGCTTTGGAGAGATAGTGGAAGAGATAAGACCGCAGATAATTCAAACTTTTTCTACAGTATCATAATGGTCTGAGTAAAAACTAATACAAAAAAAAAAAAAAACAAAAACAAAAAAAAAAACAAAAAAACATGTTTCTACGATCTTATCTTTCATTTTTGCCCAGTCGGTTTGTAGGCAAAGCGCAGCATTTTTAGCATTTTATAAGCCAGTCTGCACAATCTCGTGCTTGACTCGGTTTTCTCTGCTTTTGTGCGGTTACAACAGTAAAATCTTGCAAGTGTGCTGTTTTAGTGCCAAATCAGGATAGTCATAGATTGCATTTGTGAAGTCGTTTGTTTGTTTGTTTTTGTTCGTTTTTTTTTTTTTTTATTTTGAGAAAATCATGTGCGACAATTTCAACTAGACCATTTTCACTACCGACTCGAGAAAATTACACTTGGGGTTACAAAAAAACAGGTTTCTGAAAATTCAAAATTTCAGAATTATTTAAAATTCTCCGTTTAAAGTCATGCCATAATTGCAGTTGCATCAAAACTCTACACAACACAGCTTCTGATATGCTGTGTCACAGGAAACATTCTGTCGCCGGCGAAACGGTGATTTGAGGTTGACACAGCGCTGAATAGGCGTTGAGTAATCAACAATGTGCAAATGCAGACTTTGCCCGGACAAAAGCTCGCAAAAGCGAAAAAAAATACAAACACACATAGGCATCGGAGATGCCAGTGTTGCCACGGAGTCGTCAAGAAAAAAAAGGATAAAAAAAAGGATAAAAAAGGATAAATTTGAGAAAAAAAAGTATGAAAAAAAGGATAATTCATATTTTGCTGAAGATCGAGAAAACATTAATGTTAATCATATTGCATCATTTTTTTTGTAATTTCAAGGTTCGCGCTGGGTTCTCAGGAAAGTGAGTCAAAGGGAAAGTGTGACTCAGGGCCAGAAAAACTCGGTGGGTTCCGAAAAAGTGAATCATTTCGTAAAAAATGCCCAAAAAGTGGACAAAAACCCCGCCAACGCGAACCCTCAATTTATAATGCTCGTTTTCACAGCGATTAAAAAATGTTTGCATACCTGATTGTACTTCACAAATTTATAAAGGAATCTGGTCAAATTGTGCCAAAAGAAGAGTTTTGAAAATTGGTACTAAATATTTTAAATGCCCCCATTTAGCCAATTTTTAGCGGATCGCCAAAAAAAGTAATTTTTCAAGACAGGCGTAACTAGAGAATAAATGTTCAAAATTGGAAAGGAATCGGATCAAAATTGTGGGAGAAGAACCATTTTGAAAACTGGCAATCGAAAATTTTTAAATGCCCCCAATTTAGCCAATTTTTGGCGGATCGCGAAAAAAAATTTTTTAAAGAGAGGCCTACCTGCAGAACATTCCATCCGATCAAAACTGAGGGAGAAGCAGCATTTTAATCTAAGTAAAAGTTTACACACGTACATACGTACATACAGACGACAGATATCCCTCTATTGATGTGATAAGACCAGCCCGACATGGTCGGCTGGTCTAAAAAAAGGTGCGTACGTACTTTATCGATGGTCCCTAGGGACATGCAACTCAAACTGATAGAATGAAGTTATTGAAAATCATTCAAGAAATAACAAGTTTGTCCAAGGACAAAGTCCCAGCTTACGAAAAGAAAATAAGACCAATTCCAGTGTGCATGAGCAAGGGAATTTCCCTGAAAATTTGGGCTTCAAAAGACGAGACGGCAAAAGGCTAGCTCAATAATTAATTTAGCACCGGACCAGAACATAGACCGATAAATGCATACAAAGATTTGTTTTCCAGAAAAATGGGATAAAATTTTTTGTATCTCTGGTAGACTGGATAGTCTGCCATAGATACCTTCAAACAACGCTCGCATTTCGGATCCGCGCGCATATTTATGTCTCGATGCACGTTTCTTATTGAAACAAGTGCGCATGTTTATTTAATTTGCGTTGATGCTCGGCTCTCATTTTGGAACTGTGCACATGTTTATTTCACTTGCGTTGATGCGCGGTTCGCAATTCCGACCAGCACTCATGCTTATTTACCTTTTGCCGATGTGTGGTTCGCATTTCTGACCAGTTTGCATGTTTATTTAACTTGTGTTGATGAGCAGTTCGAATTTCGGACCATTGCGAATGTTTATTTAACTTGCGTTGATACGCGGTTCGAATTTCGGACCAGTGCGCATGTTTATTCAACTTGCGTTGATTAGCAGTTCGAATTTCGGACCATTGCGCATGTTTATTTAACTTGCGCTGATGCGCGGTGCTTATTTTGGACCAGTTCGGATGTTTATTTGTCTTCCGTCGATGCGCGGTTCACATTTCGGATCAATGCGCATGTCTATTTAACTTGCATCAATGCACAGTGCTTATCTTTGACTACTGCGCATGTTTATGTAACTTGCATCGATGTCCGGTTGTTAAATGTGACCACTGCGCAAATTCATTTAACTTGTGCTTACGCGCTGTAGGAGGAGATTCATTTAATTTTTTTTAAAAATTCCGAAAAAAAAAATTCGAAAGTTTTACCAATTCTCTCAAAAAGTAGCAAGCCGTATGCATGACCCCTAGAACCGGCTCATATTAAAAATAAATGAACTCTGATAAAAACCGCAGGAGGAAATGCAGTTTGAATTTTTTTCTTCAAAAATTCCTTGATCGACTCAAAAAAGCACAGGCCGTATTCACGACACCCTAAGCATGCCTCAACCCCAAAATAAATGATGTCTGATCAAAACTGTAGGAGAAGATACACTTTGAGGTAGTTTCATCAAAAATTCCCCCCACAATCAAAAATTTCCAAGTTGAGTCAAACAGCACAAACCCTATGTCCGACCCACCTAATGATGAATCATACAAAAAATAAATGAAATCGGATAAAAACTGTAGGAGGAAATGCATTTTGAAGTCTTTCTTCAAAAATTCCCTAAAAATACAAAATTGTCGGATCGACTAAAAAGTGCAAGCCGTATGCTCAACCCCTTAGGGGCGCCTCATATCAAAAGAAAAAAACGAAATCCGTTCAAAACTGTAGGGGGGGAATGCATTTTGAAGTTTTTTCTTCAAAAACTCCCTAAAAATATAAAAAAAAGCACAAGCCATACGCACGACCCTTTAGAGGTGCCTCATACCAAAAATAAATGACATCGGATCAAAAATGTAGGAAGGGATACATTTTAATTTCTTTTTCTTAAAAAATACCCCAAAAATTCAAAAATAAATGACATCGACTCAAAATTGTAGGAGTAGATGCATTTTGAATTATTTTCGAAATTTTTGCTTAAAAAATTCCCCAAAAATTCAAAAAATCACCCGATCGACAAAAAAAAGCACAAGCCGTATGTATGACCTTTAAGGGTGCCTCATATATCGGGAAATAAATGACATCGGGTCAAAAATGTAGGAGGAGATACATTTTAAATTTTTTCTTAAAAAATTCGCCAAAAGTTCAAAAATCACCGGATCGACTAGAAAAGCACAAGCCGTATGCATGAACGCTTAGAGATGTCTCACACCAAAAATAAATGACATTGACTCAAAATTGTAGGAGTAGATGCATTTTGAATTATTTTCGAGATTTTTGCTTAAAAAATTCCCAAAAAATTCAAAAATTGTCCGAGCGACTAAAAAAGCACAAGCCGTATGCACGACCCTTTAGGGGTGCCTCACATCAAAAATAAGTGACATAGGGTCAAAAATGTAGGAGGAGATACATTTTAATTTTTTTCTTAAAAAATTCGCCAAAAATTCAAAAATCATCGGATCGACTAGAAAAGCACAAGCCGTATGCACGACCCCTTAGCGATGACTCACACCAAAAATAAATGACATCGGATCAAAACTGTAGGAGGAGATGCATTTTGAAACAAGTTTACTAAATAAACCACTAACTAACTAACTAACGGACGCCATCCGCAAACCGATAGGAATAAACCAGCTTACGTGTAATGTAAGCTGGGCTAAAAACTACTCAACATCATTTGGAATACTGGATATTTTACAGTGTGATAAGACATTGAATAAGTTTACAGAATATATGTATCAATTCCATGAAAAAAATACCCTTTCTCTACAGATGTATTGATTTTAACAACAGACGCTGCAAAAAAGTTGGAAATTACTTACATGTACAGTGTAAGAGCGGTTAATATTATGGCCTAATCATGACTAGGGGGAGAAAAAATTATAGCAGAAAAAAAACATATAACTAATTAGAAAAAAATGATATTTTGAACGAAAAAAGAAAATGAAAAAAAAGTACCAAAATAAAAAAAGGATGAAAAGCAAAATAAAAGGATAAAAAAAAGGATGAAAATTAAAAAAAAGTATAAAAAAAGTATTTAAGGATAAAAAAAGGATAAAATCGGACTTTTTCAAAAAAAAGGATAATCCTTTTAAAAAAGGATGATGTGGCAACACTGAGATGCAGAACCCTCAGCCAATAGCAGTGACATCACTGTGCACGAGTTGCCTTTTCGACATATGGCCCGGTGAAAAGCAACATTTAGGCGTCACGGAATGGGGAGACGAACGGGTGATAAAATAAACCTCAAATTGCACAACTACAGTTCATCTGCTTTTTGCCTTTGTGGTTTGGTGACGCAGCAATTTATATTTAAATATTTAAATTCTTGCAAAACAATTAACAAGATTCATCGTCTGAGAAGCTCTTACAACATAATCCGATAAGTCAGTTCAGATACTCAGTGTCATTTACACAGACGAAAGCGAAAGTCAGACTTGTAAAATACAATCTCAGGTTACCCGTGAGTCTAACGGAAAGGGCAAATATCAAGTTCTTTCATTTACTTGATGTCGAAGATAAAACATCTCAAATATTCCAAATCTTCACAAAAAATTTTCTCCTTCTAAAGTTGTAGAAAACATTAACAAGTCCTAATTTGATCAATATTTGGCCGATTTCAACAATAATACGAAAAGGCACATCTGCAATATATATATATATATATATATATATATATATATATATATATATATATATATATATATATATATATATGGGGCTTCAGTAGAATGTCCTTTGTAGATTTAGAGAACTGACTCGGACAAAACTCAACTTATATGCTAAGTGAATGCATATATTTTATCAATTTCTAACAACCTATATCTTGTTCCATTTTTGGCCGATTTCAATAATAATACGAAAAGGCACATCTGCAATATATATATTTCCACTATGCAAAGCAACAAAAGCATGTGCCTTTAAAGCTTTGGAGAAATTTCGCGGACAAAACTCAATCTATATACTAAGTGAACACATAAATTTTGTCAAGTTTTAACAAGTCCTACTTTGGTCAATTTTTGGCCGATTTCAACAATAATACAAAAAGGCGCATCTGCAATATATATATTTCCACTATGCAAGGTAACAAAAGCATGTGCCTAATAGCTTTCGAGAACTGTCTTGGACAAAACTCAATCTCTATACTAAGTGAACGCATAAGTTTGCCCAGTTTTAACAAGTCCTATTTTGGTCAATTTTTGGCCGATTTCAACAATAATACGAAAAGGCACATCTGCAGTATATATATATATATATATATATATATATATATATATATATATATATATATATATTTCCACTACGCAAGGTAACAAAAGCATGTGCCTAATAGCTTTCGGGAACTGTCGCGGACAAAACTCCATCGATATACTAAGTGAACGCATAAATTTTGTCAAGTTTTAACAAGTCCTAATTTGGTCAATTTTTGGCCGATTTCAACAATAATACGAAAAGGCACATTTGCAATATAATATTTCCACTAAGCAAGGTAACAAAAGCATGTGCCTAATAGCTTTCGAGAACTGTCGCGGACAAAATTCCATCGATATACTAAGTGAACGCATAAATTTTGTCAAGTTTTAACAAGTCCTAATTTGGTCAATTTTTGGCCGATTTCAACAATAATACGAAAAGGCACATTTGCAATATAATATTTCCACTAAGCAAGGTAACAAAAGCATGTGCCTAATAGCTTTCGGGAACTGTCGCGGACAAAACTCCATCGATATACTAAGTGAACGCATAAATTTTGTCAAGTTTTAACAAGTCCTAATTTGGTCAATTTTTGGCCGATTTCAACAATAATACGAAAAGGCACATTTGCAATATAATATTTCCACTAAGCAAGGTAACAAAAGCATGTGCCTAATAGCTTTCGAGAACTGTCGCGGACAAAATTCCATCGATATACTAAGTGAACGCATAAATTTTGTCAAGTTTTAACAAGTCCTAATTTGGTCAATTTTTGGCCGATTTCAACAATAATACAAAAAGGCACATCTGCAATATATATATTTCCACTACGCAAGGTAACAAAAGCAGGTGCCTAATAGCTTTCGAGAACTGTCGCGGACAAAACTCCATCGATATACTAAGTGAACGCATAAATTTTGTCAAGTTTTAACAAGTCCTAATTTGATCAATTTTTGGCCGATTTCAACAATAATACGAAAAGGCACATCTACAATATATATATTTCCACTATGCAAGGTAACAAAAGCATGTGCTTAATAGCTTTCGAGAACTGTCGCGGACAAAACTCAATCTCTACACCAAGTGAACGCATAAATTTTGTCCAGTTTAACAAGTCCTCAATCTCTATACTAAGTGAACGCATAAATTTTGTCAAGTTTTAACAAGTCTTAATTTGGTCAATTTTTGGCCGATTTCAACAATAATACGAAAAGGCACATCTACAATATATATATTTCCACTATGCAAGGTAACAAAAGCATGTGCTTAATAGCTTTCGAGAACTGTCGCGGACAAAACTCTATCTCTATACTAAGTTAACGCATAAATTTAACAAGTCCTAATTTGATCATTTTTTGTCGATTTCGACAATAATATGAAAAGGCACATCTGTAATATATATATTTTCACTGTGCAGGGTAACAAAATCATACACCATATCGTTGCGGAGAACAGTCGCGGACAAACTCTACAAAACAAATGTTGACGGATACTATATATACTTTCTTCCTGTTAGGCTTGGTGAAGATCCGATCAATAGTTTTTAAGATATCACCCGGACAAGAAAAAGTTTAAAGTGCGACGGACGGACAGATGGACGGACATCTGACAAACTGAACCCCCCGTTGGACATCTACAACACATAGTTTCTTCCTCTAAGATTCAATGAAGATCCGATAAATAGTTTTTGATCGCCCGGACAACCAAGAGTTTAAAGTGCGACGGACGGACAGTCGGACCGACATTTGACAAATTGAAATCCCCTCTGCACATCAACACTATGTATACGTTCTTTTTGTAAGGTTTGGTGAAGCTCCGATAAATAGTTTTCGAGAACGCCGGGACAAAAAAAGTTTATGGACAGACAGACCTACAGACCGATAGCAACAGCCTTCAGCCAATATTGGCTGAGGGCTAAAAAACACTTTCGCAATATTAAATCTTACTGAAATTTTTAAATTTCGGAAAATCGAGGATCTGTCAAGCCGTCAAAAAATCGACGTCGCAAAGGTAACTGCAGAAAAAAGCCTCTCCCTTCTCACCCCCTTTCAATTTTGTCAAAAATACTTCTATATTCGAAGAAATCCCGACGTTGACGAAGCGTGAAAATATCATAATAACGCCATAAGCATTAATCTTATTGTAACTTAACAGTGAAGGAAACCAAAAATGGCAAGCAAATTTTCAACTGAAATTTTTCACGAAATATTTGGGTTTGCACTTGTTGAAGTTTGGATTATCGATTATAACATTGTGTTTGTAAGTCATCTAGATTCTGTGAGAAGACTTTTTTTACAAAAGCCTTCTTTTACAAACATCAGATTTCGTGCAATGATTTTATGATTTTGGAGTTTGGTTTTAATTTGGTTGGTTTGTTTTTCCTCCAAGACGAACACACACATTTCCTATTAGAGCGACCAGTGCACACAAAACATTCTAGTAACATAAGAGAAAGCAAAAGTCTCCCTGACTAAACCCATAATTCCTCAATAAACAGTTTTCTTTTCTTATTTTTTTTCTTTTTACTGAAATAAAAGATTTATTTCTGCCAACAAAAACATCATTCATAGTAAAAAAATTAAACATGTTTGTCCAAGGACAAAGTCCCAGCTCACGAAAAGCGGCAAGACCAATTCCAGCGTGCATGAACAAGGTCCAGTGCGCATGTTTGGTTAACGTGCGTTGATGCGCGGTTTGCATTTCGGACCAGTGCGCATATCTACTTAACTTGCGACGATACGTGATTCGGATATTGAACCAGTGCGCATGGTTATTTTACTTGCGTCGACGCGAGGTTCGCATTTCGGACTAGTGCGCATGTTTATTCAACTTCCGTTGATCAGCGGTCCGTATTTCAGACCAGTGCGTATGTTTATTTAACTTGCGTTGATGCGCGTTTCTTATTTTAGACCAGTGCGTATGTTTACTTTATGTTTCTTTTGGGTTGCGTTGATGTGTGGTTCGCATTTCCGTCCAGTGCGCCTGTTTACTTAACTTGCGCACATTTTGGCCCAGTGCACATGTTTATTTAACTTGCTTTGATGCGCGGTTTCCATTTCGGACCAGAGCGCATGCTAATTTAACTTGCGTTGGTGCGCGGTTCGCATTTCGGACCAGTGCACATGTTTATTAAACTTGCGTCGATGCGCGGTTCGCATTTAGGACTAGTGCGCATGTTTATTCAACTTCCGTTATGAGTGGTTCGTATTTTGGACCAGTGCGCATGTTTCTTTAGGTTGCGTTGATGTGCGGTTCGCATTTCGGACCAGTGCGCATGTTTACTTAACTTGCGTTGTAGCGGGGTGCTTATTTAGGACTAGTGCGCATGTCTATTCAACTTGCGTTGGTGCGTGGCTCTTTTTTCGGACCAGTGGGCATATTTAACTTCCGTCGATCAGCGGTTCTTATTTCGGACTAGTGCAATGTTTATTTAACTTGTGTCGATGCGCGGTTCTTATTTCGGACGAGTGCACATTTTTATTTAACTTGCGTCGATACGTGGTTCGCATTTTGGACCAGTGTGCGTGTAACCTGCGTCGATACGCGGTTATTTCGGACTGGTGCGCAAGTTCACTTAACTTGCGTTGATGTGCGGTGCTTATTTTGGACCAGTGCGCAAGTTCATTTAACTTGCGTTGATGTGCGGTGCTTATTTTGGACCAGTGTGCATGTTTATTTAACTTGCGTTGATGCGTGGTTTGCAATTCGAACCAGTATCGGTCGATGTCGGCGACTGGTCTCAAAGTGATAAACATCTACCCAGGAAACATAAACATAATTTTTATCTTGAAAAATACTCCCCCCCCCCCAAATTCTCTGACCGACTCAAAAAGCACAAGCCGTATTTACAACCACCTAGGCATGCCTCACATCCAAAATAAATGATCAAAACTGTAGGGGAAGATGCATTTTGAGGTAACTTCTTCAAAAATTCCCCCAAAAATTCCCAAATCGAGTACAAAACCACAAGCCGTATGCCCGACCCACCTAGGGATGTCCCATACCAAAACAAGTGAAAATGGATAAAAACTGTAGGAGCAAATGCATTTTCAAGTTTTTTCTTCAAAAATTCCCCAAAAAATACCAAAAAAAAATCCAATCGACTAGAAAAGCACAAGCTGTATATATGACTCCTTAGGGATGCCTCACACCAAAATTATATGAAATCGGAAAAACTGTAGGAGGAATAGCATTATGATTTTTTTCTTCAAAAAGTCCCCAAAAATACAAAAATTGCCCGATCGATTAAGAAAGCACAAGCCGTATGCACCACCCCTGAGCGATGTCTCGACTAAGAAAGCACAGACCATATGCACGACCCCTTGGGGATGTCTCATACCAAAAATATATGACTTGGGATAAAAAATGTAGGAGATGCATTTTGAATTATTTTTGATATTTTTTCTTCAAAAATTCCCAAAAAATACAAAAATTTTCCGATCGGCTAAAAAAGCACAAGCCGTATGCACGACCGCTTAGGGCTGCCTCACACCAAAAATAAATGACATCGGATCAAAACTGTAGTAGACGCATTTTGAACCAAACGTTTACTGAATAAACAACTAAGTAACGGACAACGTTTGGAAACCGATAGGTATACCCCAGCTTATGTGTAACGTAAGCTGGGCTAAAAAAATCAAAACCAGCGCTAACGAACAATAGTGTACCTGAACAAGTTTAACACTTGTATTCGCCAACCGTTACCTTTTTGTGTTTGTAAACAAATGTTTCCCCGCCAGCCCTTTCACAAAGTTTTATTTGAACAAATTTATACTGTTTTTAGAACTAGAGGCCCAGTGACGCAGGATCCCCAATGTAACACAGAATGTCACTGGGTGGTTGTAAATTCAATGAAATTGAAAACCCAACATTGCCTAACAATCTTTGGTCGACTTAAAAATAAGACGACGCTGCACATCTACAAGATATATATTTTCACTGTACAAAATTTGGATCGAATAGTTTCGGAGAACGCCTCTGGACAAAATGCAAACAAGTTTCCATAACACTATACATTTTTGAAAAGTCGTATTTTTGACAATTTTTGACCGATTTAAAAAATAATGCGACGTTGCGCATGCACAATATATATATATATATATATATATATATATATATATATATATATATATATATATATATATATATATATATACATTTTCACTTCGTAAGATTTCAGAATGCTGGATCGAACAGTTTTGCAGAACTCGTCTAGACAACCTATCTCCGTGCTAACAAATTTCTTGAACAGCCACTTTTGACCAGTCGTATTTTTTAGAATTTTGGCCGATTTCAAAAATACGACGACGCTGCACATCTACAATATGCATATTGTAGATGTGCAGAGCGCTGGATCGAATAGTTTTGTAGTACTCGCCTGGACAAAATATATCTCCGTGCAAACAAATTTCCATAAAACATACATTTTTTGACAGGGCGTATTTTTTGGCCGAAAATAATACAACACTGCACACTTTCATATACGTTCTAACTGTATGATAAAGGAAAAAGCTATACTTTCAGATATACAGCCCGGAGACGAGGGTACACGAAAGGGCACAGAAAATCGTAAAAGCTGAAATCTATATCCCCTCATTACACGGGGTATCATAAGACCTTTTACTTTAAGTAATTATGTCTGAATAAATATATCTGATGTGCCTTGAAGTTCAGATGCGTATCACCTTTATTCCATTTGTGTAGCGGAGGGCGGCGGGACTGCGTACTTGACTTATGGATATTACAATCCTCTTTTTCTACCAAAGTCTTGATACAGACAAACTTGGTTTCAAGAGATAGTGTGGCTACTATGATTTCTTACTTTCTGAAACAAAATTGGACTTTGTCTCACAGAAAATACTTGAAACTAGTAGCGATAAAAAACAACTGTTCAGAGTTGCAAAAAAAAATATTAAACTGGGATAACCCTCCTGTTTGCCCTTCAGATCTCAACGATCTCCCGAATAAGTTCTCTGAATTCTTTATGGACAAAATTGTTAAAATTCAAACGGGCATTTCTGAAAAACAGGCATAGGTTGAGCAGCTTGAATTGCTTAGGACAGAGGTGTCCAGTTTTGAAACTGAAGAACCTGTAACAAACTTTGAAAAATTCTGAAAACGAACTGCGGAAAATTATCTTAAATATGCCCAACGCTACATGCCAGCTGGATTCCATACCCACAGACCTGTTAAAATTGTGTTTAAATGAAATTTTGCCTCATTTAGTGGATGTTGTTAACTTGTCTCTACAACAGGCTAGTGTCCCTTATGGCATTATTATTATTATTATTATTATTATTATTATTATTATTATTATTATTATTAGTAGTAGTAGTAGTAGTAGTAGTAAAATACACATTTATTTAGCGCTTATTCTAATAAAAGCTCTAAGCGCTTTAGAATACCAAACAAGCAATGATTAAAATACACTAGCAAATAAACATATAAAACAGAAACTGCATGACACACTGATATGACCTACAAGAAATACTGCAGAAATAAATGAGTTTTTGGGGTCTCTTAAAAACATGAACTGACTTAGATGCTCTAATACTGTAAGGCAATGCATTCCATATATCTGGCACGTACATAGAAAAGCACTTGTGACTGTACTTTGAGTTAAACTTTGGCACTACTAGAAGTAAGTCATCACCGGAGGAACGCAAACTCCTAGCAGGGCGGTACCTTTCAACGATTTCACATAAATACTCAGGGGCTAATCCGTTCACACAGTTGAAACATATAACTAAAACTTTAAATTGTATCCTCAAATAAACAGGTAGCCAGTGTAATGATCTAAGAACTGGGATCATCGGGGTGCGTTTATCTACACCTGTTATCAATCGGGCGGCAGCATATTGCACACGTTGAAGCGAGGCAAGAGTGGACTTTGAAGCACCAAGTAAAACACTATTTGAAAAATCAATCCGTGAAGTTATAAGTGCATGTTCCAGTGTAGTTACAGACTCAATATCCAAACATCTTCTAATGTGACGTGTAGCTCTTGTGTAATAATGGCTATGCGGCATTTCGAAGCACCAGATTCATTCATCGTGAGACACGAATAAAAATAACACCTTTTTAGCACTAGTTCTACTAGCAATCTGATAATTTCCAACTGATACCGTGATTGAATTTAAACTTTGTATGCTAAAATTTGACCCGAACCGTAAAATTTCAAGTTTGTCATCATTAAGTTTTAAGAAATTTTGAGTCATGAATGCTTTAATAGCTTTGACACAGTTTTCAAGCATTTCTATTTTACTCGCGTAATCTTTCTTTCTCTCAAAGAATACGTAAAGCTGAGAATCATCAGCATAAAAATGACTTTCCACACCATAATAGCTTGTGATATCTGATAAAGGCGAAATGTAAAGAGTAAATAAAAGAGGTCCTAAAACCGACCCTTGCGGAATGTCAGCTTCTAATGGTTTTGGGAAAAAGAAAACTTGCCGACTGTGACGTATTGCTGTCTGTCTGACAGATATGAATCTATCCACCGAAGTGCTTTATCGCGTATTTCGTAACGCTGATACAATCGCTGGAGTAATTTATCGTGTTTCACAGTATCGAAAGCAGCGCTGAGATCAAGCAGCAAGAGTAAAGCCATTTGTTTCTTGTCTATTGCTCGGGATATGTCATTGTGAACTCGCAGCAGAGCCGTCCCGGTCGAGTGACCGGATCTGTAGGCGGACTGCATTTTTGTGTAGAGCTTTGAGGATTCTAGATGTAACTTTAAACGTTTGGAAACAAACATTCTCTAAAATTTCTGAAATAAAACTTAGATTGGACACCGGTCGGTAGTTTTTAAAATTTTCAGAATCTAAATGAATCTTTTCAATTAGTGGTCTGATGACAGCTTGCTTCATGGGTAAAGACACCTCACCATTCCCCAAGCACAAGTTCACAATTGATGCTATGTGAGGTGTGATCTCTTGCCTGCATTCCTTGAGCAGTTTACTGGGCATTGGGTCCAACTCACATGTTGAGGCAGAAGAATGTGCAATGATATCTGAATTTCCTGCTTGGTTGCTAATTCAAACTCTGATAAAATGTTTTCAGAACAGACGCCAGTAATTTCAGAAACCTCATTCGTTGCTATTGTTAATTTTTCAGATGATATATTGTCGTTGATTTTAATAATTTTTTCCTTTTTCCACAAAGAAATTGATGAAATCGGAAGGAAGATTTTCAGGAGAGGAAGATGACGGATAAACCGGATCATTGTTCCAAAACTAAATTTCTTTTGCGGTATCAAACAATTTTTTCGGTGCGTACCTCTTTCATAAGAAACTTCACGTACCTATATTGTTTTTCGTATACTTCCTTGTTTTCCAGATTTCTCTTGTTGCGCTCAAGTCGACGCCTCAAAACTTTAGCTGCTCTACAATGCGCTTGGTACCAGTCAGTATTGAGACGAATAGTTATTGTCTTAGTTTTTAGGGGTGCTTTTCCATCTAGCAAAGCTGAGAGCTGATTATTGTAGGACACGGCGGCCTCAGTGACAACACTGTCTGGGATTACAAGCTCTCTTATTTGACTACATAAGCTCTGAATATCAATAGAGGATAATTTACGAGTCTCGATAGTCGTCTTTATTTGTGGGGGTTTTATGGCACTATTTGAGAATAAAACAGCTGAGTGGTCTGAAATACCAAAGTCTTTGACCATGACATCAGTAAATGAATTGTTCACATTTGTGAGTTATGACAACATCAAGCCAATGACCTGCAGAGTGGGTAGACTGCCTGGTGTGCTGTTCCAGTCCAAAGGATTCCAGCATACGTTGCATATTTTTTACAATAGGAAGACTAGGGCTATCGAAATGGATGTTCAGGTCGCCAGCGAAAATAAAATGAACAGACTCGGATAAAACATCGGACACAGTTTCCGTAAATTCTTCAAGAAAAGTGTCGTTTTTGAAACCATTTGTTGAGTTTGGTGATTATCTATATGCAACCAGTAAATCGATATCTCCATCACTTAATTTCAGAGTGCAATGCGTAATTTCAAAGTTTGTCACCGACACTGAATGAAATTTAACTGTCAGATTTGACTTGTAAACTAACAAGATTCCTCCTCCAACACTTTTCTTGGTACATTATGACTTGAGTCGCCTTCAGGGATAATTCCACCAGTTATAGTTGTGTCATCATGTTAACCATGATTCTGTTATGCACATTAAATCAATAATGAAAAAGCATGAAAAAAGCTATTGTTAATCCCCTTCCCAAAAAGGTCATTGTGGATCCCGACCAGTTTAAGAATTACCGCCAGGTTTCAAACCTATCCTTTATATCGAAAAAGTAGAAAAGGTGGTTGCGATTAGATTAGAATCATACTGGAAAAACAACAAATTGCACGAGTCTATGCAATCAGCTTATCACATATTCCACTACAGTGAAACTGCCCTTCTCGGAATTCAAAACGATATACTTGCATCCTAGACAATAAAGCTGTTACAGCATTAGTACTTTAGCATCTATCGGCCGCTTTCGACACTATATCACACAAAATTTTACTCAGCAGAATGGAATCTAGATATGCAATTCGTGGGAACGCACTAAAAGGGTTCTATTCCTACCTCAAAAATAGGGGTCAATCTTTCAAAAAAGGTTAAAAGATGTCAAAAAGCAAATTGTTAGCATTTTGGGTTCCTCAAGGTAGCATACTCGGACCGTCATTGTTCAGTCTCTACACCGCTATATTGGTGATATAGCAAGAGAAGAGGGTGTTTGCAACCACTTATACGCTGATGACTCACAGCTGTACATCAGCTTAAAGGGCGCACCAAGCATTAGTATTTTGGAGGGGTGCATTGAACGATATAGGAAATGGATGGTGGCGAATGATTTGAAAATTATCGAAGACAAAACAGAAATTGTTCTGATTGGTTCCTCTCATAATCTAAGAACAATGTAAAGTATGAAATCTTCAAAATCCGCCAGTAACTTGGGGGTCATCTATGAATGATTTCGTTAATAATAATAATAATAATAATAATAATAATAATAATAATAATAATAATAATAATAATAATAGTGAGTTTTTATATACCGATTTCCCCGATAACCTGCTGGTGGCGAATGATTTGAATCGTTAGCAAAAAGTGTTCTTCCTGTTTCTTCTATTTAAAATCAATACGAAAAATTCGACGATTTCTAAAGAAGCTTCCAAATCCTTGGTACAGTCTCTTGTTATATCTAGATTAGATTATTGCAATAGTTTACTACATGGTGTGCCAAGGTACAGTATTTCTAAACTCCAAAAAATTCAAAATGCCGCGGCAAGGCTTATTACGACTAGCAGAAGATCTGATCATAGCACCCTGTTCTCATGGAATTGCACATGCTTAACGTTGAATTTAGAACCAATGTTAAAATCTTAGTCACTATATATAAAGCTTTTACTGGTAATAGTCCCCAATATCTATCTGAACTTGTTGAACCCTGTACACACTCTAGAGATCTACAGTCTTCAAGTCGGTTCCTATTAAAAGAACAGAGATTCAATAATAACTTTGGCAAATGCGCTTTTTCAAATTCTAAAACAATGTCTAGCAATAGAGTCTATAGTCTTTAAGAAGACCAGGCTCGTAAAGCGTGTCACAAATTCTGCGCCGATTTTGCCTACCCCTAGTCAATAGTTTCACACCTTGTTCTATTGTTTCGAAAAGCACAACCAATTAAACCCCACTGATATACTGTCAAATGGTTAAACTAAACAACAGTATAAAAATATTTTTCGGAAAAGGCCAAAACTTGGCCTACAGAAAAAACACCGGAAACTTTTTGTGTCGAGTATATATTACTTTGTCTTCGAACATTCCCATCGGCCAAAAAGCACTAGAAAGGCATTCTTTATAACTATGCAACAGATGACTCATCTCGGTGGGAGGGTGGAGGAGAGGTTGACATTTGGTGCCAAAATGGTGAGTTGCTCGCCACAACGAGCCATTTCAAAAGCGAACTTGAGGTGTGTCCGATCGGAGCACGAATGCCCCGCCTGGCGGATAGTCAGTGACATAATCTCAGTTTAAGGGGTGTGATTCTTCTTGAAGAAAGAATGAATACGCACGGACTTAGTAACGAGGCAAAAAAAAATTATGTCGATTCCAAAATACTCCAAAAATATTCCAAAATAGAATAAAAAATTATTCAGCTTTATACATATACAAAACTTAGTACATAGAGCACCTAACTGCAGTAAAATTGCCTAAGTTCAAAGACCAATTTCGACCGGATAAACGCCTCGTCGGACAAACGGACGACGTCCTGCACAACTTCTATATATTAGAAACAATAATCTATAAACAAATAAATCACCAAACAAATATGTAGAGTAAGGTGCGATCTACAAAACTTAGTACATAAAACATCTAACTACAGTAAAATTGCCTAAGTTCAAACCCCTATTCCGACCGAATAAACGCCTCGTCGGACAAAAGGACGACGTCCTGCACAACTTCAATATATTAGGAGCAATATCCCAAAAATAAAAAAGTTGGTGGCCACATAGCTACGCTACAGTGCGGACGCACAGGTCAAACACGATATGCCCCGCTGAAATTTGTCAGGCGGGGCATAAAAATACTTCCAGGTACTACAAACAATGCTGACCGTTACATAATCACTCCCATATATGAAACAGCTTGGCAACCAAATGAAAACAGGTTTACCGCAAAAAAAACTGAAACAAAAACAATGACTAGACCTGCTGAGACCTGCGAATACGACCACAACATTCCTTGCTCAGTCGTTTTATTTCTGAATTGTTGGCAAGGCTATAAGGGGATTCGTACCCCCTCCCCACCCCCATTGTCCCTAAAACCCCCAAATCATGACCTCTGATTCAAACGTAAATGGGATGACTGAGTGGAGGGAAGCGGTGGGCGTTTCCTCAAAAACCTCCCCATCTGATGCGTCTCATTTCTTGGCATAAACATTCAACTCAGATGTTTAACTTTCACACATTCCAGCCCGATACAGCAGATGAAGACTTTATAATTCACCACAACTGACATAGACCCCTGACTGAGTGGCATGTTACGTAACAGCTGCACATGCGTACCGCCCAAAAACGTCAAGCAATGCAGGCAATGTACAGCCATGGATCGATAATTATGTTGCTGCTGTTTTCATCTAGTTTAAAGAATGCAGAACACTCAAGAATCTAAGAAGCGCTGAAATCCCCAGCAGAAGAGCTGACAAAACGGGAGGGGGTTGGGGGGAGGGGGTTGAGAGAGCGAAGGGAGTAATGCTGTTAGATTAGGCGACTGCATAATATATCACGTAATACTTCTTACGCAGTGACGTCATACACCTTTCTTAATTTATTGCAAGAGTTTACTGCTTAACCAAAACCGTGTGACAGATCCAAGAAATAACTACACCAAGTTTGAAGTCGTTCCGACTTTCCACAATTGAGACATTTTGCTTAACAACGGATAATTTTTTACGTACTGACGCCTTAATTAATTTCACTGCACGCAACGAAAAGCTGATACACCCGTCCGACTGACCAAAGGAATACTCGTATAAAATTTAAGTCGAGACGACTTTCCGTTAGCGAGATCTAGTACACAACATTATTGTATTATGTAATTACACTTTTGAATTTGCCAAAATCCCCTAGTGTATTGAATTTATACGAAAATTTAAGTCGCAGACATGTTTTTTCCGTTTTTTTTATTTTTTTATTGAGTTTGTTCATGGAACTAGTCAGAGGCCGGTGGGGCTATAAAGATGAAATCTTGATATGATAGACTTCAGTATGTCTAGTTGATCCTCCTGTATTTTTTTTAATTCGCTCAATTTTTAAATTAAAAAACGACAAAACAAATTTGCGAAACAGGCGGCAAGAAGCTGAGAGCAGTAGTTTTAAGTGACATGATATCAGCCTCAGTGTACTGATCGCCCAACGGTTAGACAAAGAGCGAATCTGAGCTTATTTTCGACCCCTTGGGCCTAAAAGACTATAAGTAAATGGTACCTCGGTGACCTTGACCTCCTCGTACATGTCAAAGTGCAAAACCGGAAGTTGACCATAATCTCGAAAACGGTTAGAGACAGAGCAGTTTTGAGCTTATTTTCGACCCTTCGGGCCTAAAAACCGATATGTAAGAGTTACTTCGGTGACCCTGACCTCCTCGACCGTGGTCAAAGTCAGAAACCCAAAGTTGACTATTATATCGAAAACGGTTAGAGATAGAGCGGGTTTGAATTTATTTTCGACTCTTTGGGCCTAAAAGACGATATGTAAGAGGTACTTAGGTGACCTTGACCTCCTTGGCCATGGTCAAAGCCAAAAACGGAAGGTCACCATTATCTTGAAAACGGTTAGAGATAGAGCGATTTTGAGCTTATTTTCGATCCTTTGGGCCTAAAAGACGATATGTAAGGGATCAAGAGTTTAGAATCGTATTTTTTGTGACCTCTAAGTGAAAACGGTCTAGTTGCATACATTTTGCGCGATGGCGTCATGTGCCGTTTGCGTTCGTTCTACTTGCGAAAAAACTTGACAGAATCTTTCGGACCTATCAAGAAACAATCCCAACAAGTTTGAACTTTCTCCGATGTTTAGCGGCTGAGCAATTTCACATAAATCAAGATTTTTACGTTATGACGCCACACGCCTGCCCTAATAATGCAACATGCGTCAGAACCGATAGAATCAGGTTGAAGTCGATCCTACTTTTCGTTCTCGAGCTATTTTGCACGCAACATTTTGCCCACAACAGACTGACTCAAACGCACCCTCACACACGTACATACACACAAACAGCACGTATAAACATTATATGTCTCCCCTTGCTTGGCATGTAGCAATGTGGAATGTGGTTACTATAAAGTGAGCTTATACTCTACGGCTTTTTAATCTGGGTCTAGAATGCTATCGCTGAAAACAGATTTTACTGTATTTTTAACCGGGTCTTTCAGAAGATCACGAACAGATAAGTTTTTCGAACCCACGTTACAGTGAATTGAAAATTTTTGGTACACAGCAGTTATTGGTGTGGGTTGAGTATACGTTATTCCGTTTAAACAGTTAGAAATTAGGTATGATTTGTGAATATTAAATAGGTATAAATTTTTAATTCGATGATTAATTTGTAACTATAAATTAATTACAAACAAGAGCAATCAGTAATTGCCATATCCCCCGCCGTGGGTGTAATCAGTAAGGCGGGTGCTGCACCTCGCACGTAGACTAAGAAGATAAAACAACTACACTATATTGTTGTTATGCATACGAAATGAGAATCGAATCCGGCAAATATTTTAGAGTTATGGTCTAGAAAACAAAGTACACGTTGAGATCGGGATTTCGGGATTCCAAGTCCAAATACAGATCCAGATGGGTTTCGATCCTACCAATGCCCCAAAAAGGCACATCTGGATGTCTTGGTTGTTACGCATACCAAATATAAACTAGATCCGCCCACTAGTTTCGGAGATATCGTCTGAAAACAAAACTGGCGACTGACGGACACAGTGCGTTTCTATATCCCTCGCCTCCGTTAGGACGGCCGGGGCGGGGGATAATTAGGCGTTCTTTTTTCGTTTACGAGGCCTTGTTCCACTGGAGGACGGAAATACGAACTGGCTTTTATCGCCACGGCGATTACTAAGCGGGAGGGGGGAGGAGAAGCTGACATATATGGATCAAATCCAAACCTTAATGACTTTAACGAAATCGAACTTTTTCCCCAAAATTTATTCATTAAAATACAGGGTCCCCCATTTATCACGAAATCTTTTATAACGAAACAGCGGTTATAAGGAACAAATTTGCTGGTCCCAACGTTTTTTCCCATTGACTTCAATTTATAAAATTCGTACTGTCCGAAAATCGGTTTTAACGAACACATTTTGGACCAACGCTTTTTTTTTTTTTTTGAAAGTATGAAAGTCAACATGCTGTGGAATTCTACTGACACTTCTTACTTTTCTAATCCTTAAGGACTAGTCGCCGCGCTGTTAAGGCAAATAGAAGCATCAACCGCTCACCCCCTGAACCACTAAAACTTAGTGTGGATTGCAATTGCTATTGTTGGCATCTGATCTTCTCGCGTCACGGGTTGCTTGCAAACAATACCAAAGCATCTCCCCCAAACAGGTGACGGTTAGCTCAGTCGTTAGAGCGTTGGTTCTGTAATCCTATGGTCCCTGGTTCCAATCCGACCAGGGGTGGAAAGCGGGGGATTGACCTTCGCTCAAATTGCTTCAGCTAAACGACTGCACAGGATTATTCACCACCACACAATTCAATATTAGCACAAATGAGTCTTCCGACCATCCCCTTTTTTAAAAAATAACTTCCTCAAACAAAACTACCCAGTGTAGCTAATGCCCATACCTAGCATATCGTTTATAAAAGGCGATGAAAACTGAAATTGATATCAGTGCTGAAAATGGCTACGAGCGAAGAAGAACTGTGCATTCTGTAGAAATTAAGTACAAAGCAATTAAAGAAGTTGAAAAAGGTGAAAAATCAAAGGCAAAAATTGTGAGCGAGTTTCAAATTTTTCCAAGCACTCTCAGATCAATGATGTCCTGAAAATTCTCAGTAGAAATCGTGGCGGTCAAACTAAGCAACAAACAATCGTCGAATTTTTTCAAAGTTGCCAGGGGGATCCTGAAATAGATGAACTATTTTAGCAGACTAAAAGTAATAGCCAGTTAGTATTGTGAGTTAACAGTTTCGAAGACAGAAAGCACTTCATGTTATTATTGATTAAACATTTACTGAAGAAAATATTAAGTATTTTGTTTTTGTGATTCGTTTCAACAAGGTACCGTATTTTGAACAAATAATTTACTATATTTTAAACAAACAATTACAAAGCACCCCTAAAGTTTAAGCCCTACATGGGTACACTGGAAAAATGGGCGTATAATCAGGAAATTTGGAGAATAGCGGCTATAATGAATATCGACTATAACTATGCTATTTTAACAATTCATCAAAATAGTTTCAAGTTTAAATTTCTTTTATGTTCCGAGTATGAGCTGCTTTTGCTATATTTCTTCTACATTTTTCTGTCATGTCTTTCATTGTTTACCCGGTTCCATCGCAGTCGAAATTCGAAATGCTTTCGCCTTTTATTCGAAACACTCAAAGGGTGATTTGGCTTATAAAAGAACTTGAAACCGAAACCTGTTTGTTAAAACTTCTGATAAATAAGCAAATTCACACTGTCGGGTCTTTCTGATAAAGGTGTTATTTCGACTGAAAATATTTTGGGATAAATTATAAAGAAATAATAAGGGGAAAACATCAAAATTCTAATTTTTTCAACATGCAAACTTTCAAATTTATAAAACCATCACGTGATCCTTTAAAAAACTATTTTCCATATTTTTCAGTCCATTTAATAGCCAATTTGTGAATATGTTTCTGGCAAAATGGAATTTTATTGACTTTTGCCAGTTTTTCTATCATTTTTATATCCTTATCCCAACTGAATTCAGCCAAAACGCCAAAACTTTTCTGCAAACGTCAAAGTGTGATTTGGCTTATTTTTAAAATAGCATGCGATTTCTCTTTGGTGAAGAGAAATTTGACATTTAGGCGCAATCTCTCTATCACTTCTTTAATCTTTTACCCGTTTAGTTTGTACTCGAAACATAGAATTTTCGCGCCTTTTATTCGGAGCGCATAAAGTGTGATTTGGCTCATTCTTGTAGGTATGCTTGTACGAGGACGAAACTCTGAATCTGCTTAGTCAACAGTGTGCAATTAAGACCCACTTTTTTTCTTCGAGAATCTATTTTTATAATTTTATATGACACACTCAGTGGAATACATGGAAAGCAAATAAATACAAGCTGGGGATTACTTGAAAAATTCCGAGTTTGGGACTTCATAACTCTTCAATAATCGCTCAACCCTTCGTTCAGTTCGTTCATAAAAGCGCGAGGTTTGGTCCTTTGGTTTGCGCCGGCTTCCTAAACAAACTGCAGAAATATGAAATTTGCAAAACGCCCTGTACTGGGGTGTGTCAAAGCATCTTTGCATTAAATTTAAACTTTTTACAAAAGACATCTCTTCTTTTAACTGCTGGCAACATAAACCTCGGCGGTGTGAATCACTTCAGTTAAATTTAATAAACTACTAACGAGAGCACCCCTCTAGCCAACATATTAAGTTTCTTTAGATAAATACGGTCCGAAAATCACTAATATCCCTTCAGAATAATTTTAAGAAAAAAAAATTGTTTTTTTCCTGTTGGTTATTTTGTTGAAATATAATAAGCTTTCAAGTTTGCGACTTCGAAAAACAGGCGGTTTCACATTTTTTGCGAGTTTATTAGTCAGTCCTTTTCGCAGATGGCTTCAGGAGAGGAATCTATTGGTCCTATTGGTTGGAAGTCGTAAGATCACTAACAGTCACTTGACTGTGGGCCCACTTTCTCTGTACCAAGTAGAGTTGGAATCACAAATTAAGAGAAGCTGCACACCCCTTTCCTTTCCTGATTGCCAAGAAACCAACGGGGGAAGGGAAACAAAGTCACTTATTAACAAACACCTTTCTCTTCAGTTAGCATGTCCTTAAGAGCGTTTAATCTAACCCAGTTACACTGAGATGTCTGTTTGTTTGCAGGATTTGGAAGGCAGAAGTGCTGAGGCCAAGTACTCCAGGATCTCCACTAAACCCCACTTGACTACCACCCTGGCAGGTCACGCTAGGTCTGACATTATAACAGGTCCTAACCTGAGGGAGTCCGCTTTACATTTTACTGAGTACACTAGAAAAATTCGTAGAAGAGGAACTCCGTGATCAACACTGACGTTGCTACCACCGAATACAGACTGCTGCTCGGTCACTATTCTTCGCGCAATTTCTAAGAGCTATCAAATATGATCGAATCCATATGCGTGCTCTTCATGAGATCGTGGACTCTCTAAGACAGAGAGAGAGAGAGAGAGAGAGAGAGAGAGAGAGAGAGAGAGAGAGAGAGAGAGAGAGAGAGAGATCGGTGATGCGTTTTGTTTGCGAAGATGCATTCTGTTTGCGAAGATATGAACTGTCGGCCTCACCTAGGGGGGTCGCATGTATCAACAGCCTGAACAACTCACCTGAGCGGTCCTCTTCATGTGAACTATTACCCCTTTGTTCCGTCAGCATATTTAACCTTCCCGCTATGTGTAGTGACGAGAGGAATTTGACGCCTCTCGATCCTGCCATTTCGAGAGTCACGGACTTGGTCTCCCCTATTTCACTAAGTACGAGGCTACTGTATGGTTGTCAATATTTCACAACCTTGTACTGCACAGAGTTCACTTACTGGAAAGCCAGGAACCAGAACCGTCTATAGCCGATCTGAAGAGATCGATGGAAGTTGTCCACACGTCCTGCAGCAAGAAACACTTCATCACTTGAAGAAAGGAACCATTGAATCTGTAGAAACGCATTAAAACTGGAGAGTCCAACCATGGGGACAAAAAAATCTTAACGCGCCAGATGGCTTTCAAAATCTGCTCTAACACTTGTCTTTTCTAATATTTCAAGCTGGGTGGAGGTATGGACCCCTTAAGTCTTGCTGGTAAAGGAAAAGATACACTCGTTGGCGAATGCTGAGTATTCGTTTAGAAGCCCCTATGTTTCGCAAAAGTTACCAAAAAGTCTCAATCACCCATCTGCGGGAACCATAAATATTCTGGTTGACTGCTGTCTGATAGCCTGTGCTGACTGTTCCTTGGGCGTCGGTAGTTGCTGGGGCGCCCGCGTCTTAGGCCTAGCCGCCTGGGGTGTCATGTGGGTGCGACTATAACTATATGATGTGGGCGCTACTGTGATCGTGGCTTTCACCTGGCTTTGACATGTCGATATTCTTTTCTGTTGTCGTCTCTACTGTGCTCCGGTAGAAAGCGATTTCCGAATGAAAGCGTCATGACCCTTGCTTTCCCACATTATCGATCGGTTGTGCTAGCAAGGTATGCAGGTTCAAGTCCTTCTGAAACAGCCTCGGCAACTTCTTTGCACCCACTTCTGCGAAGTTTGAGTGTGTAGGGGCTTTATGTTCATGCAACTGTGCCACTATCGATGAAACAACAAATTACATTTCAATGGGTCTGACGTGCAATACAACTTCTCAGACATGATCACGAAATATTTTCTGCTCTTTCAGAGACGAAACCGACAGCGGGTGGAGCGATGTTGTTTCCAGCGGTGGCAGAGGAGTGGGTGAGGTAGGATGGCTAGTGAGGGATTATTGACTCTCTCCTATCTCAGGTTTGATTATTTTTCTTGCACACAAAAGGAGGAGTCTCGAGCCGAAATTGTGGAATGTAACAGATGGAATATAACAGACAGAATATAACAGAAGAGAGGGGGGTGGCAAAGTCCATTTCTCATCCCTGCTTTCCGACCAGGATGAGACTTTCTACGACCTTGGACAGAGAACTATAGTCAGTGTAGTGGCTCAGTGGTGTCCTAATCTTCCGAATACATCATTGTTTCACTCATGAGAGAAGTAGTGGACCGTTTCTTAGCGCCGGTGCTCCGTGTCAGTAGTTCCCCATGCATACAGTTCCCCTTTTACTATTCAAGCTTTATGATGTGGCTTAATTCCCGGAGAGTGGGTGGGAGCTTTAAGCATAGACAAAACTGATAAATATTTGCGAGATTGTTACTTCCTTGCTCAAACATTGTGCTCGTTGCAGTACGTCCTTGCACATTTTACATGTCATACACACCATTTTTCCGTGCTAAAAGCCTCGAATATATACTTTGTAAATTACTTCTTATTTTAATAATAACCTGAAATTATTTGTTTTCTGATATCCTTATACGTTCAGAAATATTTTTAAAAAAAAACAATTTTTAAAAATCGTGAGTTTTCAACTGACAGTTTAGACATTTAATTTTCCGCATTAATTCCTGAATAAAAATCAAATAGGATGCTACACTTGGGATGTAATTTGGAAATCGGAGAATTTATATTGCGAATCCACATCTTACTTTGAAACTGTTTAATTAATGAAATTATGTAGCGATCAAAGGGCATTCTTCACAATGTGCCATAGTTTTGAAATGAGTTCTTAAGAGAATTAAGTGTTTATGCGATATATTCAAATACTTAAGGTTAATCCCTGAATGACCATGAATAGGATGCCGCACTTTCGATGAAATCGGAGGGGTTTTTCTTGCGAATCCCGATCTGCTGTATATAATCTTGTTTTATTTCCGAGGTAAGTCATAGCATTTGCCACGTCCATCAGCAACAACTAAAATCCACAACAGTTCAATACAGACAAGAGAAGATGCGTGATCATTTGAAAGAGTCTTCATTGATAGTTTCCTCTTGGTCAGTACAGAAATTCAGCGTTCAAAACACGCAGTACATGGAACATGGAACTCCTCAACTGGAAACTATGCTCAAGAAATGATCGAACTTTGAGATAATCCTTTTGTGGTATATGATTGTTTAGCTTGCTTTTTCTGTTTAAATACATTTTCAACGGCAAACCATTTCTGATTATCATTTTCCCTCTTTAATTAATGTAACCCAAACACGAAAAATGGTGTGTAAAAATGGGAATTATCTGAACGGGAGAACTATTACTACAACCATGTTCATGCAAAAAGGCCAGGGGGAGCCTTATGCATGGTGGGATCTATTTGCATGGAACACGGGTACAAATTGAGAGTCACTGCCAACAATCACAACATTGCTGAGGTGTGCGTGCTGTGTTGCCGTTCTGTCTGCGTTAATGTCCACATCATCACCATGGTCATGATCATCATCACCATCACCATCATCATGATCATCATGATCAACATCATTATCATCATGATCATCATCATGGTTATGATCATCATGGTCATGATCATGATTATTATCGTCTCAATCATCATCATCATCATCATCATCATCATCATCATCATCATCATCATATTCATTATCATCACCATCATCATCAGGGAATGCTTAAATAAAAGACTTTCATTTCCATCAGAACAGCACCACGTTCGGGCCCTGATCGAGGTCAGCATGAACTCATTGATCATGTACAAGCTCAAAATCTAACGGCTCTAGAACTGCAGAATTTAGATGCTACTACTTTTCTTGCATATTTCTTTTTTAATATGTTCAAAAGTTTAATCACCATGTTTATCATGATATGTGTTGTTCATTTACAATTTAGTGATTTCTACATTATCCTTCAGTATGTATCAATATTTTTCAAAAGTAAGCGGGAAAAAACTTAAATAACGTGATAAGTTTGTTGCTTGGTTGTGACCACCAGCGCCTGTGCAACGCCAATTAATTGACGACAATTCAACGTCGATTTCCGAAGTCTATCAGTGTTGCACCAACGACATTGATTAGACGCCCGGGAAAATGCGGCTTTGGTTACAACCAAAAGCAAGGTGTAGACAACATTGCTTATTCAACATCTATTCGACGTTATGTCGAAGACGCTGATTAAAAGCTGGTCTGCCGTCGCGACCAATCACATAACCATTATAGCCAGACTCAGTGTTGCAGTTCGGTCGGGTCCGCGTCTCAACCAGAAATCGATTTGGATCTACATAAAAATGTTTACTGGCCATGGTTTTGCATCGGAAAGGCACAGATTTTGCCAAAACATTTTTAAAATTTAGATGAAACAATCATTAAACAAATATTGTTGATGAAGAGTGTCTTGGTCCTCTCATGAAGATAATTTTGTTTAGTTCGGGTCAACACAGAAGATTATTGACTTGGGAATCGGCCATTCAAATTGTAGCATTTCCGCCAATTCATATAACATAACAAAGGTGTATTTTGACTTTGGGTCCGCAGTATTGAACTGATTTAAAGAGCTCTTTATATGTTTTAATGAGAGTTATTCTCACTAAGCATTGAAAATACCAAATGGGGATGGATTGTCTCGAATTCTTCACCTATTTTTTTTATATTTTTGTCGCTTTTTTATAATTTTTTTTCTTCTTCCGCCGAATCGGTTTCCAGACATCTCCTCCGAGACCGCTGAAGCTAGACCAACCAAACCTGGCACATGTATGGATTGTCATCTGAAGTGGTGCATCTGATAAAAATTTTTGACCTTGACCTTACTGGTCAAGGTCAAATCGCGAAAAAGGCCAAACAGTTTTCAGACAATAACTGCAAGGCCGTTGAAGCTAGAAAAGCCAAACTTGGCACATATATAAAGGGCAATGTGATCTGAAGCAAAGCATAAAACTTTTTGACCTTGACTTTGATCATGACCTTGAAATTGCGAAAAATGTTATTTAAGAAAAACAATGAGTTATCTCGAAAACGGAAAGAGATAGAGCAATTCTGACCTCATTTTCGACCTCCACCCCCCTCTACGACGATACGTAAGGTATAACTTCCGGTGTCCTTTACCTCCAGGTCATTTTCGAGCCCCAAACCGGAAGTTGGCCTTTATCTCGAAAACGGTAAGAGATAGAGCATATTTTTGGCCTTGACCTTACCGGTATAGTTTGTAGTATTTAGGAGGACATTCTACATTTAGACATATGAAAATTGTTGACAAACTGCAATATCATCTACCTTCCGTTTTAAGTTATCATTCCAAGTGGGGCTAATTCGCTGTGCGAATTTGGGTCCAATTTGTACTTCACTCCCCATTGCATTATAGTTTTCTTTGAGGTTTTAAACTTGCGTCTTGAAGTTGTGCAAAAATATTTTTTCCATAAGCATTACTGCCCAATAAATCCATATAAAAATGAAGCAGACTTTATTGATCTTATTTTAATAGTGTGCAATACATTCAATATAAAAGTTCATATTCAAAATTCAGATTCAAAATTTAAGTTTTTATATCCCATTTTTATGTTTAAAATATTCTAGAAAGCAATAAACGTGTATCTAATAGCACTTATCAAAACAAACATGCTTGTTGCATAAAAGCCTGATAAAACATTTACTGCGCGTTTACATCAGCATAGATTTCTGTATCAACTGGCCTTTCGCTTAACAAGCAAGCCGGAGTTTTGTAGACAAAGAAGGTATGTAATAACAAGTTTTGAATAGATTTGACAAAAAAAAACAGCACATAAAATATCTACCAGAAACATATTTGATTAAACCTCCAGAAATAATTATGTCAGGTTGCCATTGATTTAGACCATAGCATAGCAAATGAAAATGTGAATATCCTCCACATGAATGAATAATGAATGCACAACATTTTAAGTCCATCAGACATCAATTAAAAAGAACGCTAAGAACTGCAAGCATGCAACTATATTATTTATAGTACTCCAATAAAAGAAGTTTTATTTAACACATATTGAGTGCACATATAAGGCGATGGCGTTTTTGTCCTGCGGTCAGCCGTTTCCATGACGAGGTTGTGAACTTAGATAACATTAATCACAGCAGATCCCGTTAATCCTGTGAGCTGATTGGACGAGAAGTTAACGGCCACCTCGCGATGTCCCTTGTGAGAAGCAGTGAGCTTAATCTTGTGCACGAAGTCTTCCTTACCTCCGATAGCCTTACTGTAACAAAGATCGCCGCCATGAGAATCAAAATAACTGAAATGACATAATTACATATCAGGTTATAGAACAAAAAGGCAATGTATCAGAGATATCAAGGCGAACCTACAGACTTTCTGCTACTCAGAAACGGTTAACAGTGGATTTCAGAAGGCCTGAACAAAAAATTATAGCCCCATATCTCGTTCTTTGTGTATTTTATCAATATTTTAGTTATTTCGTGTTGTGTGATGTACCTGAGTTTAACGGTCCTGGTCTTGGCGAAACCACGCCCCTCCAGCATGAACTTGCCGTTGGTTAGCTCTTCAGCTAAGGGGTTTGTGAATTTGATCTTAAGCTCAAACTCCTCGCCCAACTTCACTTGTTCAGGATGCTGCAGGATAATAATAATAATAATAATAAAATTAATAATACTAATAATAACAGCAATAATAATAATAAGTTATCAGTGAAACTGATGAATGTTCCCCGCCACGAACTATGGTCGAGTCGAATGAGATATCGCGTGCACAAAGTTACACTGTAGGTAACAGAAATGCTAAAACATTGTCTATTTTCAACAAGTCGCCACTTTGTCATTTTTCGGTGGAATCGAACAATAATCGACTGAGTGACGGCTACAGCATTGTAGAATAAACTGTACCAGAGAGGACTTCTGACTGACCGCTGGTACTAGTGTATTGTGACTGGTACAGAGTGCTCGGTACATCATTATGAAACAAGCTTTGATAGAGCAATTTCAACTAGAACCATATTTTCACTAGCGAAATGGTAAACACTTGACAAAAATTAAAAGGCAAAAGTACTTCCTTCAATATGTTATTTCTTGAATAATATAAAGTATTTTACATCAAGAGAACAGTGTATTATACAACTATGTAGAGAGCTTATGGCACAGCATGTATGCGCCTTAGAACATTAAAAAAATCGGACCATTGTCAAGTAAAAAACACCATATGTTGAGAACTTAATACCAGCTGCTCGCAAAATTCATATAACCCTTGCAAGCTAACAGTCAACACTTGTCAAGTGTTAATTAGCACCGAAAGAAAAGTTACTAATTCACCAAATTGTAGTCATTGCAGAAAAAAAAACAGTAGAATGACTAGTATAAGCACTGGCTTGTCCTGGCTTGTCCTCACCTTAACAACGAGTTCCGGTTTCTTCACATCAATAGTGGCAATTTTGGCGAACGAGCGTCCTGTTTGTTTTACGGTGCCCTTCATGTACACAGTCATTGTAGCTTCTGGTTTCAGGATCTTCTCATACATGTCATGCTTGATTGCGAATTTGGCAGTGTTTTCTACAACAGAACAAAAAACAATCACCTGTTGTGTTAGTATGTGCGGTATTGAATACCTTCAGTCCGTTAGTGAAATCTTAGCCTGTATGCGGCCGTTTCTAAAGGGATATATTGTGTTTCCATTGATATCAATTTTTTCGTACAACTTAAAACATCACCAATGAGTTTTTGAACATGAGTTCTTTAGCTTTATTCCAATCTTTTTTACAGTAAAAAATATATATAAAGAAATGAAGTAAAAATAAATCTTAGCAACCAATTAGACATTAGATGATTCAATTAGCGGAGTTCTTCCTAGAAGAAGGTAAAATAAATAAATAAAACGACCTTATGTGGTCTTAAAACAGTTCCATTCACTTTTTTATGGTAACATTTAACCGTTGCTATAGAAAATACACCAGATCGTTAAAAAGTGTTTATATTTGTAAGCAATTTGAGGATTTTGACTTTGAGTAATAAAAACAGAATTTGAGCTAAGAATTTGAGAGCTTACCTGCTTTTCGAGCTAGTGTTTCGTCATGGACAAAATGGCAGACCTCTTCGCTGGGTATGCCCGTATAAAATGACGCGACCACGCTGATGTTTATGTGTGCATCTCTTGGTGCATCTTCCGTATTCTTCATATTCACCTTGGGACAAATAGCGCAAACTGCGACACTAACTAATTTCTATCAGTAGCTAACCGCTAAATAGTAATCTGCATGTCATCACATGCTAAGGGGGTTTTGTTTAAACGTGTCTGCTAAATGAAGGATAACTTTTGATGTTCTCTGCCAATGAAAAGTAGCTTTTATACACAACATGAAAATAAATAATAATTTTGTGATCTAAATTCAACATTTCTTTTAATCATCACATTTATTTTACCTTGACCTTGAAGTTGTCGCCCATGTTGACCTCTGAAGGACAGTCTAAAGTAAACGTTATTTCCGGCGCCTTAACGTCATAGACACGGTGCTCCTTGCGCGAGCTGTAGCGGAACGCACGGTGGACGGCTCTGCGCTCGTCTGCGCTTCCTAATCAACAGTAACATAAACATGAGCTGTCATTACAGGTTACATGTATAGCAAAATATTAGGCAAATGAGGAAAACTTTCAGGAGAGAGAGAGTATATAATCGTGTGCGTGTCAGAGAGCAAGAGAGAGAGAGAGAGAGAGAGACAAACAGACAGACAGACAGAAAGAGAGACAGATAGAAAAAGAAAGTTTGCATGTGAGAGAGAGAGACAGTAAGAAAGAAAGAGAGAGAAAGAAAGAGAGGAAGAGAGAGATGGAGAGAGAAAGAAAGAAAAAAGAAAGAGAAAAAGAAAGAGAGACAGAAAGAAAGAAAGAAAGAAAGAAAGAGAAGGAGAAAGGAAAAGAGAAGAAAGAGAGAGAGAGTGAAAGAGAGAAAGAGAGAGAAAGAAAAAAAGAGAATGAGAAAAAGAAAGGAAAATAGATACATGGTGAGAAAGAAAGAAAGATAGAGAGAAAGAGACAGAGAGAGAGAGACAGAGAGAGAGAGAGAGAGAGAGAGAGAGAGAGAGAAAGAGAGAGAGAGATAGAAATAAATAGGAAGAAATAGACAGAGACAGAAAGAAAGAAATAAAGAAAGAAAAAAAGAAAGAAAGAGAGAAAGAAAGAAAAAAAGAAAGAGAGGGAGAAAAGGAAAGAGACCGAGAAAGAGAAAAAGAGAGAAAAGAGAGAAAGAAAGAGATAGAGGGAGGAGAGAAAAAAGAAAGAAAGATAGAAAGAGAAGGAGAAGAGAAATAAATAAAGAAAGAAAGAAAGAAAGAAAGAAAGAAAGAAAGGAAGAAAAACAAAGCCGCCAGCTGATGACAGCAAGATATAAATGCAAATTTCAAGCAATTTTAGAAGTCTATTTTAATTAATTTTGCAAATACTGCAATGCAAAACTACGATATGGGTCCTACACCCGATGAGAAAGAATAAAAAGTGCCATATGGATAAGACTGAAGGCACAAAAAATCAAGTGTAACTACGACCAAGACAATGATTTTGCAACTAATTGAGCTTATTCCAGAGATTATATATATATATATATATATATATATATATATATATATATATATATATATATATATACATATATATATATATATACATATATATATATATATATCTTTATATATATATATATACATATATATATATATATCTTTATATATATATATATATATATATATATATATATATATATATATATATATATATATATATATATATATATACCCAGAGGACTTAAAATGATTCAATTAGAATGATGTCATCACGCATTTCTACCTCAGAGAAAACTAAACTGTTGTTGCATTTGTGATAAGGAGAGATGTGATCTGAAAGAACTGAATGTTGTCCTCGGCATGCAAAACATAAAACAGGAAAATGGAATAATTTATAATCAATAATCAGCCATTGCTTTCACGGTACTTAATAAAAGGTTATTCCTTTTACAGCAACTTGGGCATAATCAGAAACTGTCTTATGCTTACCTTCCGGATACTTGTAGTCACTGGTGACGTCATGCCTGCCGTTGGAACCTACCATCTTCGTACTGATATCAACACCAACACACTGTCTCTCCAATGCAAGCACTTCCATTGTTCCATCTTTGTTGACCTGACCAAAAAATAGTATGTAAGTATTGACGGTTCTCTGCACATCATTGTTGACCTGACCAAATCGCCACTTCTACAGTTATATCCAAAACATACCCGTAGTGCTAATTTTAGCGCTATTCTTACAAGGAAGAGTTATGTCTGCCTGTTTCAATTGGTTGCATATAAGAATTGTCTTAATTAACGTACACAGATGAAAAATATATTTAAAACTACGTTTTATTCATAGTATCCGCTTTTTAAGAATCCAAACATCAATTCATAAAACGCTGTTGAGGACTTTTGTCTGACAATTTCTATTTTTCCGATATTAAGTTACAGATCATCATGTTTATTGAATTGATATTCATTTATGTTAGTTGGCATGCAGTAATATTAATATAAAACATATATGACGGCATTTCACTAACCTGCCAGTACACTTTGTCAGCATTCACCTCGGCAAAGATAAACTTGGCATCGTACGGCAAGTAAACGAGACCCTCCTTGATGGCCTTGACCGGGGCGGGTCCGCACTTCATGACCCCTTCGCTGGCCTCCTGTGGGGTAGCATCATGGGCTTGCCAGCCGTCGTTACCGTCTGGTAGATCAACACGCTTAAACCACGACTCGTTCCACACATGGTAATTCCTGCAATGATACCCCTTTTGAGTGCTGATAAAGATGAATGAGAGAAAAGAAGAAGGAGGTGGTGCACAAATAACGTATCTGACAAGTTAAGGGATTTATTTAAGACATCCCATTTAGACTTTTTTTATTTGTGTACAACGGGTGAAATCATCGTCACATTGCAAATCTTCAGATTGTCGATATTTCTGAGTTGGCCGTTGAATGTTTTCAATCACCCGATCAGTTCAAGCTTCTCGAATGTGGCATGCAACGGTGCAATGGACAAAAGGAATACTATCAATGTAGTATCAACCTGACCTGAGATATAGATCTAGCAGAGGCTTAGAGGTTGAAACAGTTGTTTAAATCATGTGTTCAAAGTGCGTAGACATGTGATTTAAAAACCAATCTGCCAAAAATAGATGGTGCTACAGCTTGACCCAGATATAAATAACGTAAAGTGCGCAGCGCCGCAAGAGACAGTAAGCTACTCTGACTACATAGTAAGCAAGGGAAAGTAAAATCAAGGAAAATGGTGACACTTTTAGTGGCCACAAAAGTAGAAGCTATGCATTCAAACCAGAAGTGGCAAAAGAAATACCAGCAACAATAAGCTACTGGTACATTAGTCCCGATTTGCACACGGGGCTGCACTTCCCTGAATAAATGGCAGATACATTTGCAAGAGACGAAATATAGAAGACGACCATAAAAAGGCAAGACAGCCAGTAGTGGTAGAATCAGCAATGCCATGAAAGAGCCTTATAAAAGCAAAGAAGTATAACCAAAATGCTTAAAAGGTGAATGCAAGGCAGCTTGTGAAACCAATGAATATGTCGCATATAATGTTTAAGATGATCATGATTATGATGATTTAAAAAAACGTTGACAGAATTAAAAGGGATGAAAGAATTACAATAACAACGGTAGTGCTGGTCTTTAAGAATTTTTGATTAAAGAAAATTGCAGAAGATCTGTCTAGAATATATGCAGTGTAACAGATCACTCGGGAAAAGATGGCAAAACGTAATCCGAAAGTGTGCAATGAGAAGACAATAATTTGGCTCTGGATAAGGAGCGAGAACAGAAATGATCAACACTGTGGCAGCACTACGTAACCAGTGAGTACAGCAGGGGATAGTTTTTTTCTGGAGCTGCGCAAAGCATTTTAACACCAAAAGTAACTGAGCATACAGTTATGCAAAAAAACTTTCATTTAAGACGACATGGTTATGTTTGCCGTAAGGTTCCAGTATATTCCATGGAGGTGATGATACATCTTCAGTTTTTTTTGGGTCGATAGCAAGTATTATCAATGCAAAAGATCATTCGCATCTGCACCAAAACACAAAATCTGTCAAGAAACCATTCATAATGTTTATGGCACTAAACAAATACTTTAAGACACTACTAACGTTGGCGTCCAGCACAGATAATCAAGGAAGCACCGGCGACAACTCACCAATCACACACAATCTTACAGATACGCGAAGGACTCTAGTGCCAGCAGTAAATAATCAGTTGAGACAGCAGTAACGCTAGTATCTACCACACAGAGTCGTTATTTCCCGCCGGCTTGCCGTCTTCGTCCCAGTGGTAGTCTATGGTGGCGCTGCCATCACAGTCGTGGGCTGACGCAAAGTTGGTGACGCTGCGTGTTCCAATGCCGAGAGCACGCAGTACTAAGCAAACAGCGAAATGTTAAGCACACTGTGTTTGTTGTATAAAGTCTCGTCATTTCAATTTTTTAAGTTTCATGCAACAAATTTATCAAAGTATTGCAAAGCTCCAGACGTAACAAACTGCTACATGTTACTGTCTATTTAATCACTGTATAATACAAAATGTAGTTCCACGTTGTGGTCCATTCAATTTTAGTGCAAAACAAATGGATTTTAAATCTCCAACTATTGCAAAATACTCAAGAAAACAATCACTTAAATACTATTAAATTAACAATCATCGGAGCATATACACTCACATGTGGTCACGAGACCAGAGAACACCCAACACTGGCCGAAGCACACAGCCTTCTTGGTCCTCATAAATTCTTCGAGAATGGCAACACTACCAACCCATTCCCAGGGCACAGTACAATTCTCAGGGTACTTTTCCGTCCACCTGCCAGCCAGCACACCTCCATCCGCGTCGTTGCAGTTGGACTGTTAACCAAACATAGATGGTGTTTTCACAGAGTTTTACAGGGTAAACATGTTGTAAAAGTATTAAGTCAATCTACTGGAGCCATTGCTAGCCAGACTCTCTCTCTCTTTTAATTTAAGAACAAGACAACATGATTAACTGTTCAGCCGGAGAATTTAGAAAAGACCACCTTGACGACAACAAAAAAGAAAGTATTTAAAAACAGAGTTTCAGTGAGTTAAAAACTTCAGTTCAAACAACAAGGCGCAATTACTTGGGAAAAAGCTCAGACTGGAGCTTGCGCTTTAACGCACTTACACCATCAGGAGAATTGTCCCAAACCAAGAGGGATTGTTGCCATGTAGTGTACGTACTATCCTCACAACGTGCTTGATTGTAGCACTGTGACAAACTACTATGTAGAAGATTGTGGTCACAACGTGCTTACTGGAAGATTGTTCTGACTATAAGAAGGGTATGTAGCTCTGTAGCATACGTACCATAGATAGATTGCTGTGACAACGCAGATTGACGTACTTAAGATATAGCAGATTGTAGTAACAACGCGGATAGAGTTGTTGTGGTGTGACGTACTTACCATATAGGAGACTGTCGTGACAACGGGGAGGGAGCTGGAGAGGTTTTATGTACTTACCATCTGTGAGATTGTCCTGACTACGAGTGTGGGGTTAGAGCGGGCACCGTCACTCAACTCAGCCTTATCCAACAAATACAAAGCGGCCTCGATAGACACAGACTCAAACTACAACCAAATGAAAGCTATGGCTATAAACATATGGATGTGATATACTAAAGTAAACAATATAAAAAATAACTTTTTGTTTTCCTACTTTTACTTTTATCTTCGACTATGTGTGTGAACAAATAAACACTTCTCAAATATATCATGTAAATCTTTCATGTTACCTGGCCGAAGTACCACGGTTCACCGAAATGATAGTTAGCTGAGCCCTTCCATATCCGGCCTGTCTCATTCAGCACATACTCTTTCCGCCAATCATCCTTTTCCATGTAGACCAGGTCATCTAATTTGCAAAAATTTTACTATGCTATTTATGCTTGTTTCACCTTGCCATATTCGGCATGATACATTTCACATGATATTTCGTGAGATAAATTAAAGACAAAGCCGGTTGAAATATTTTAAGGCACAAACATTTCCCTTGAAAATCCGAAAAAATCTGACCTTCACACCAAGGGTTGAATACAAGGATGAACGCTTTTTTAAATTCCTTTCGACCCTTCCATTTTTTGTCACCGTCCTTGACCTTTGTCTCGACATACACACTGTACACACCAACAATGGCGTCAGCAGGTGACCAAACCTGCCAAACCACAGTAATACATTTTACTCAAGACGTTTGCTTGGTTAATTTTAGCATTATTTTAAGTGCCATTGCTTAAGTTTTTGTCCAAACCAAAAAAAAATACAGGTATGGACATCCCGCATTCTAAAAAACCTAATTAATTTTATATTACTCTGTACTCTTTATATTTCCAACGATTAATTGAATAAATTTAATTAATGAAATTAATTAAATTGCTTTTAAAGTGAGCTTACAACGAGTGTGAGTTTTTTCTTGTCTACGGAGGCCACGTTTGCTTGCCACTCTTGTTTCTTGGTGTCCATCTTCTTCGTGACCTTCACTCGCATTATTGTTTCCTTACTTTCCACTGGTCGAGCACCTGCAATCACAAATGTCTTACCCATGCTTAAACATATCACGCATCGTTGATGCAAAATTAATAAAAGTTTTAAATTTAAAAGCTTTCTGCCAACCACACGCACTGAAATAGTTTCTTCAAGACTTTAGGTGAACGTGTCATGAACACGTTATATGTGTTTTATTTTTAAAAGTGTCCTTTCATATATCGTATTATTATAAACCTAAGAAGTATCGAGAAGTTGCCAATTATTCTCATATCTAGAGCACATTAAAATCCGGAATTCTGTTAGTTGAACACATTTTAAAAGGCACAAATACTTTCAAAACAGCAACAGCGTCATACCCACGACAAACTGGAGGAAAATTTTATCCGTCTCTGCATTGTACTTGCGATCGAGCGTGAGAGCCAAGTTGAACTCTTGACCTCTCCTGATCACTGGTACGTCGCACTCGTACTCGTCGGTGCGGTGAGCGGAACTGTTATCCTCAAGACATAAAGCCGTGGTGAGCAACCGAGGGCCTAGACAAACACAGCATCTGCGCTAAATATCCTAATGAGCATTTAGGGTGGCAATATCCTTAACTAAATTTAATTTTGATTTTAAACTGGAGCTTTCTAAGTCTGTATTAAACACATACTTTAATTATTAAAAATATTTCATTGCCTTCATTGCAAAACAGGCGTCATTAAGGCTCCTTCGCGAATTTTTATGATACCACACAAAAAATAGCACACATATTTAGTGAGTTACCATCCTTGTCCTCAAATTCCGTGAGCAGTCTGTTGTTAGCCACATGGTCACCATCAGACACGCTGCGCAAGCGTCCAGACTGGTCACTTCCGCCTAGGGCGGCTTCACGGTTAAATCGGCTGCTATAAAAGAGAAAGTAACCAAAAACAAAATGACCTTCAAATCTTACAAAATGTACATGCCCATATATTTTAAATAAGTTTATTTTGTTGGCCTTTAGGAAATGGTTTTTTGAATTTTTGGCATTTAAAAGATAACAAGAACTCAAAGTACCAAAGTAGATTCGGATGGACCTGAACGAAATTAACACATTCCCATTAAAAAAATTGGCCTAGTCCGATAAACAAAGGAATTTTAGGGGGTAGACCTCCTGACAGACTTTTGTGAGTTTAAAAGGAGTATTTCTATAATATTTTGCGTAAATAAAAAATTGGTACATGAAAATCTTTGATTTTTTAAAACGAGGTGTGTAGCATAGAAATAGAAACCGTTTTCGCACAAATGCGAATTGAATAGACTGAAGCTTTTTATGCTATGCCATATTTCTTGGAGATCGTAATGTAGCAAAACATACTCCTGAACTCTTTGGAAGATTCCACGTCCCTGTTTGGTTTATTGAACGAACGTAAGCTGATATATTTTATTTTTAAGCTAACAAAATATTACGTAGGTCTTTGCAAACATTTGACTCAATATAACACAGAATAATATGTGATAAGGCTAGACTTTTCGTAGAACCTCAGGACGATAACATCAATGAAAAAAAACTGCTGTAAAAAGCCATAAGAGAGCGGTGAAGTAGTAAAAGCGGACAAGAGAGCATTGAAGCGAAAAAGGCATATTTGTGCCGCTCAAAGTTTTTCGTCTATGACACTGTGCAAACTTTATCGTGCACGAACTTTTGGTGTTTTATAACGGTGTGTGGTGTCAAGTTTATCTTGTTCACATATATCAGGCGACTGAGAGAATATCGTTGGCATGACAAATCAGTTATCGCTTTGGCGAGATGACGTCACACGACACCAAATTAAACACACGTTTAGAAAAATGTGAAAGAATGTGCTTTATTATTATCATAACATTGTGAATGTGCAAAAAATTGTATCAGCCATAAAATATAATACTGAGGATTTTAACAGAATGCACGCGGCATTGAATGCCCGGTCCCAGAGCAGTAGTTGATTGACAGGTGGCACTCAAAAATTATCTTGACAATTGAAAAAAATGCGCCCATTCTGGCAGATCGCTGTGAAAACCATTTTCAAAATATTCATACCAAATGGTAAAGCATAATTCAATTAAAAATACATGCTGTGTTATGCTAATTTCATGTGTCTATGTGTCTATTTTTTCAACAAGATCTTTGAGCTATCCCAAGAAGCTAAGATGATTTTAAAAACAATATTTTTCTGAACGTAAAAGTTATTATGTTTGCATTAGTGTGTTGCATTATATATCTGTTTTCCTACTTGAATAAGAAAAAACGATTCAAAATTCTGCCATTATTTTGTACTTGTTTGAGGCGGGCGTGTCTATTTTTTCTCAGTAAGAATCATTTTGTGTTTTATATTGTCCAATATGGGGAGAGGGCACTGCTTTTGCATAAGACCACAAATACAACCCAAGAGGATCGCTTTGATGTAATGAATCATGCCTTTTTGGGATGAGTTTATTGCGAAGAAATTTACAACGAAATTTTTAATTGGGGGGGGGGGCGACCTGATGAAGTCATTGGGCAAGGTGTAATCTGCATAAGTAAAACTCAATAGGCAAATTGATTCCCTGGTACTCAGGGTATGTAGCAAAATCGCTTCTAATTGAAGAGCTCAACCCTTATTTGATTTCTTTATGTATTAAACTAGAGTTGTCGGTAACTGTAATATCTTCCGTAGCAAAATCCCAAACGATAAGCATTCTAAAATAATAATAAATCACGGTTTGAAACAAGTTCTCCATTGAGTTGAATTTCACGGGTTTTGCAAACTATAAATTATAGTCCTACATGACCTTTGTTAATTTCAACATGTCATTCACAATATGGCCAATTCTAATATGTATTCTTAATTGTACAACAAATGAACATTCTAGTTGAAAGAGTTGTAAAAACCACAAGAGCGCAGTGAAGGAATAAAGCGAAAACCGACGATTGTATTGTGCAGGCGATTTTTGCCGGTCCCAGCAATAGGAATGTTACGTCTTTGTCAAACGACATTGGTATGCTAAAAAAGCTTAAGTTCGAGGAGCAGCAGGTCACTGTCAAAGTATTTTACAACAAGCTGTTGACTGATTAATAAAAATATTACAAAAACAACGTGGGACACGTGCCGTATTTATTTATCTGTCTTAACGTGTACGAATGTAAAGCCGGTGCAGTTGTGGGAGCATGGCAAATTCTAGTACTGCGCCCTTAAGTGAAAGATTTCTTTCATATTATGAAAACACTTTGACTTAAACTTTTTGAGAGAAAAAATCTCAAGGGTTATTACAGATGGCGCTGTTTTGTTGTGCATGAGACAGATTTTGCGATATTTGAAAGCAATTTTACAGACAGGAACACTTGAATATTTAAAAAAACCTTGTGTTGACAAAAGAACGCCCGAAGGCATTGTGAGCCAAAACGATCGATGGAAAAGATTTGCAAAAGCACGAACTATATGGAGAACGCTCACGCCCTTGTCAAACTTTCAGGCTGCTTCTGAATCAATAAGTGGAATGAGCGCGTTCATTTTAAAGTTAAGGACATGCATAGTGGAAATCGTTGAAATATTTCTTTATTATTTAACAAAAAATGTGTACATGGAAAACATAGCTGTATTGTTTCAAAGTGATCCAATTACAGCTGCAAGAAAAGATACATTTTACAGACTTAAATTTTTCTGGAGTTTTCTGCTATTTTAAAACAAACTCGTTGGATTTTTGGGGAATCTCCAGTTTCTGTCCAAGGCATGCTGGTCACCTCGTAGTGCAGTTTTCTACCAGTTTCAATCGCACCATGCCTGTCTGTATGCATACATACAGACATACCTACAGACATACCTCCATTCATATATACACGGGGACACACACACATGCGCGGAGACATGCATACATGCACGGAGACATACACACATGCACGGGGACATACATACATGCACGGAGACATATACATACATGCATACACGTATACATACATACAGCCATATTTACAAACATACCTCCATTCATACATACACGGAGACATACACACATGTACGCCGAGACATACATACATTCACGGAGACATACATACATGCATACACGTATACATGCAAGCATACATACTTACAAACGTGCTTCCCCTTTCTGTCGCACTGGACCAGCCCAGACGTAGTAGGCAGGTGTAAATAATGTAATATTTCACAAAAAAGAGTAAATGTGTTAGTAATCGAATCGCTCTCTCTCTCTCTCTCTCTCTCTCTCTCTCTCTCTCTCTCTCTCTCTCTCTCTCTCTCTCTCTCTCTCTCTCTCTCTCGCTGACTCTGTCTCGTTTATAGTTCCTTGTGCTTATTACTGGACTGTTATTGCATAATTTTATTAGAGAGCGTGTGCAAACAAAAACAAGTCTAGACTATTGTCGATGTTTTTATGCACATTATTGACGTTCTGTGTGCATAGTTACAGCTGGAAAAATCTGAATATATAGTCTTATTAAATTGCTTTGAACAAAGACACGATGGCTAAGAAGTACGAGTAATCTGTCGTCAGTGCGACAAAAATGCACAGGTCCTGCGGACATATGCCGATAGCGAATCCGGAACAGAAGGGCCCTGAACAAAAGGGCCTTGGACATTAGGGCCTTTCCCAAAACGGTCCTAAATGAAAAGTTGGACAAAAGAGCCTTGGGAAATGGTTCTCAAAATTATTTTTATTTTTTGTGTAATAACATAGCAACTCCAAAAACAAAGTTTATTGATTTTATTGCCTGATTCATCGAGACAAATTTTTGCTGTCCTTTATTACTATGTCTTATATCCATTGCTGTTTGTCACAGTTCAAAGAAAGACCTAAAATTCAGAACTCATATATCGGCAAGATACTGACACGTCAACATCATCCGGCTTAGCGCGTGCGTTTAAACAGCACAGTGCAGAGGAACGAAACAAACGACAGAGATTATCTTGTGTGGCACAATTACTCCCAAATCTGGCATCTAAAGGCAGTGATGGGAAGTAATTGAGTCTTTACAATGAGTAAAATATCAAGGCAGTGATTGGTACAAACAGGGATTAACCTGTGGCACAGTGCTTCGGAAATCTCAAGAGAGTGATGGGAGCAACTGAAACAAAACATCAAGGCAGTTATCTTTAAAAACACAATGAAGTTTCTATTTTGTTTGTTTGTTATTTTATTACATATTTTATTAAATAATTAAAACTTAAAATCCTAGAAAAAAATTCTCAAGGTCCTTTTGTCCATCTATTCATTTAGGGCCGTTTTGGGAAAGGCCTTTTTGGGAAAGGCCGTTTTTGAAAAGGCCGTTTTGGGAAAGGCCCTTATGTCCAAGGCCCTTTTGTCCAAGGCCCTTCTGTCTGGATACCTTGGTGAATATATCAATCGTTTCTTACATCCCTGTTACTGAGCGACAATGAGCAGATCAATCATGCTTCATATCTATTTTAACCAGCGACAAAGAACAGATCAATCGTCTCTTAGATCTCTTTTTATTCAAAGACGATGAATAGATCAATAGTTTTTCACATCTCTTTATTTTAACCAGAGTTAAAGATCAATGAAGATCAATCGTTTCAGAGACGAAGTAGACGGGGACATCACAATTGCCTAATTTTTTAAAGAATTTTTTTCCACTAAAAAAAGGAGGGGGGGCGGATGACCATCCCGTCAAATTGCAGGGGGGGGGCAGTCGACCGGGTTGCAAAAGAGGGGGGGTTGACTGGGGTGCAGTTGACCAGGGACAGATGACCGTTTACCAGCCATAACCCATGTTACTGACGGGCAAAATGGTGGCTGTCCAGAACATAGCAAGCAAGCATGTGATAGCGAAACAGAGTGCATTCCGTCGCTATTTGGCTATTTAAGGTACGATTATGTGTGTTTATGTTTTAATAGCGATAAACCCATGTGATTAAAGAGTTGGAAATTAGATCCAGACACTTGTGAAAGGCCAAGGAACCGAACGCAAATCAATACATGTTCCACGGTAACCTAACTTGCAGTTTACGACTAAAGATTTACGGCGGAGCCTCGACATCGGCCCACCTTCCTATTGGGACCACCTCTAAAATAGGGCACATTTTTTTCGGTCAAGAATGCGCTCCATAGACTTCAATGGTTAAGGAAACTCTCAATTGGGGCCACCTCGGAACGGACCACTTTGAGCCACTTTTTTCGGTCCCGAGCACTCAAAATGCCTGAGATCGGACCACGGTGGGACAGAAGGGATATCACTGTATCTGTGAGGCACATTATTCACAACACTTAGTATGTTGCCGTCTTCGATATTGTTGCTAGGGATTATGGTAACAAGTGTGTAACCAGAAAGGGGCTTTCTTTTGTTATCTATTGTCTAAACAATAGAACCTGACAATATATAAACTCATTGCCTTCCCTCTGAGTATGGAACGCCATTTTAACATTTAATGCTTATTTTCGATATCAAAATATATTTAGAGATATCAATAAATCAATTTAGATCTCATTAATTTATATTTTGCTATCAATAATTGAATTTTAGACGGCAAAAATTTATTTTGGAGATCAAAAAATCAATTTTACAAACCTAAAAAATCTTACAGGAGACACACATTCAAATAAAAAATAACGAATCTTCAATTAAATTTTGGAGATGAAAATTTGAATTATTGAGACAATAATAACAACATAATTTTTGATCTCAAGAATTGCTTCTTTTTTGTACATCGAAAAATTAAAATAAAGATTCTGTATACAAGGACAGCCATTATTTATTTACAGATGTTCGTTTCTGAATTTTTTATTTAAAAAACAGACTGATATTGTGATATCAAGAATCAGTTTTTGAGATCAAAAAATCGTTTGCAGATTCAAAATACAAATTAAAACGTTTGTCACTCTGAAATAATGATATCTGAAATAAATTCTTGGTCTCAATATATATAAAATCAATTAGTGAGCTCAAAATTAATATTTTGCTCTCAAATATTTCATTTTGGCTCACAAGAATAGAATTTTTGATCTCAAAAAATCAATTTTAGATATCATTAAATCAATTTTGATATCAATAAATATTTCTTGATATCTCTAAATATTTATTGATGTCAAAACTTATTTTTTGAGATCAAGAATACATTTAGTGATATCAAGAATACAATTACAGATAGCACAAATGAATTCTTGATATCAAAATATGGATATTGAGATCAAAAATTAATTCTTGTTATCAAAAAATCAATTTTTGAGATAAAAAATTAATTCTTGATGTCAATGATTCACTAATAAATGTGAAAACGGCATTCCATATCTGAGTACTCCTTGCGCACTATAATCCTTAAGCCATGTTACCGCCCCCGCTAATTCTTTGAAACATGATGTTTAAAACTTTTCTGGAGTTCAGACAGTCTAGCATGGATAATTTATGAAGCTATATACAATGGACGCGTTTGCTAAATATAGTCGCAAAAAAGTAGATATTAGATATTAGATATTATTGTAAATGAATATTACTTTCGTTTTGTTTGGACATCAAAGTTGAATCTATGGTCAACCCACAACATTTTACCCCAGAATGACCAAACCTCCCAAATGGGACCACCTCTAAAATAGGGCATATTTTTCCGGTCCCAAGGGTGGTCCGATTTCAGAGGTTCCGCTGTAAATGGCTTTAACTTAAGGAGAGATACAGCACTCATGTTACTGGCATTGGTAACACTACTGTGTAAGAAATATGGTCATTTATGGGTTGAATTGCTACGCATCTGTTTCACGACGCTGTTCATCCGGTTTTCTCCAAGATGAACCACACTCCTAAAAAAAGTGGTAAAAAATACTTGTTGTAAAAGATCTCACTTTTAAATTCAGAAACTTGCATTTTTAGCAAGGATCCCGCTGACTAAAACACTGCCATTTATTGAGCAAGGCCCCCGCTGACTAAAACACTGCCGTTTATTGAGCAAGACCCCCGCTGACCAGAACAGTTCCATTCATTGGGCAAGGCACCCCTGACTAAAACACTGCAATTTATTGAGCAAGACCCCCGCTGACTAACACACTGCCATTTATTGAGCAAGACCCCCGCTGACCAAAACAGTTCCATTCATTGGGCAAGGCACCCCTGACTAAAACACTGCAATTTATTGAGCAAGACCCCCGCTGACTAACACACTGCCATTTATTGAGCAAGACCCCCGCTGACCAAAACAGTTCCATTCATTGGGCAAGGCACCCCTGACTAAAACACTGCCATTTATTGAGCAATCCCCCCCTGATTAAAACACTACCATTTATTGAGCGAGACCCCCCTTTACTAAAACAGTTCCATTTATTGAGCAAGACCCTCGCAAACTAAAACATTGCCATTTACTGAGCAAGGCACCCCTGATTAAAACACGGCCATTTATTGAGCAAGATCGTCGCTGTCTAAAACACTGCCATCTTTAACGAACCTTGGTCTTCTGCCACACGTCTTGAATAGTTGAATATATTTCTAGTTGAATGGACATTGAATAGAGAGGGGGGTTAGTTTGATGGAAGTACCTCGCACAGGTCATTCATGCGACGTCTCTATAGCGACCTTTCACGACGTCTTTATAACGTTATCTCAGATGTCTATCAAAACGTTGTGGGGTAGGGGGGAAGACCTTGTTTCGACCTCACAGCGAAAGTCGACGTTCATCCAACGTCGGGTTACGAGTGTATCCAATAAGAAGAAGAAAAATTACAAGAAGACGAACATGGACAAGAACAAGAAGAACAACGACAAGAAGAAGAAGAAGAAGAAGAAGAAGAAGAAGAAGAAGAAGAAGAAGGAGGAGGAGGAGGAGGAGGAGGAGGAGAAGGAGAAGGAGGAGCTATTGATACTGGATAGTGTTGCCAGCCGGACTGACTTATCAAGGAGCCAGCAAAGAAACTATTCAGAAGGGACCGGACTTTGCCCTATGTCTTTTCCAATTCTGGGGAAAAGTATGGGGGTTTCCTGTTAATACAAGTAAGTACAAGAACTTCCTGTATATTATAAAGCTGTGTAAATGATTGATCAAGAATTTTTTTAATGCATTGATCGTTCAAACTTGATTGATTCTATTGTCGATATTCTACGAAAAATGCAGCTTATAAAAGGCGCGACGACTGAGTCGTAAAAACCCTTCAGCTGCTCCCGGGGTAGCTATCTGAACACAACCTCTCACAACCTCTGTCTCATTCTCACTCCGTTTTTTTTCACTCTGCTAACACCACCAAGTGTAATGGAACCGCTTGAATATGTGTTTTTTTCTGTTATCTGTCTGTGCTTGACGTTCGACCCAATATATCAAAAATATATTATTTGAAGTTTAAAGGGTTAGTGGAAGGGGGGGCGGGGAGGGCGGGGGGGGGTGTTACATTACCGCCTCGCCGAATCGATATCATGCAGACACACGGAGTCCGTTCTGATGGTTTAAGTCTGGAAATGTGTGGGGTTTCATCCCGCATCTGGCTTTCTTTCAGCCCTGTTTTCTCCAAGAATGTATAATAAAATGGAATATTTGAAAACGCTGAAGTTATTGTAGGTCGATTTTCCTAATGTATATTTGGTTTAGCGAAATTCACCAGGTACTTTGGGCGTGTATTTCTTGGCCCGTTTGTTCTTTTTTTTTTAGCACGAATTCTTTAGCTCTGCGTAATATTTTATTGTCTCGAGAGAGTGGATCACTTTCGATATGAACTCACTCCGTCAACATTCCAACGTCGATCCAAAGTCGACTTTAGGTTGCGACGTTGACCCGACAAAAACACACAACATTAACTCTGGTTGCAGTTTGGTTGTGATTGGCCACCTCCATACACCATAGACCAACGCCTTATCAATGCCTCACACGCCGGTGAATAGACGCTGGATAAGCAACGTTGTTTAGGCGTTGTGTTTAGTCGCTGAAGTCTAATCAAAGTATTTGGTGCAACGTGCAAAATTCATGGGAAAATCGACGTGGTATAGCCGTCGGACTCCCCCCCCCCCCCTCCCAAAAAACAACATGCTCAGATTGCCGCTCACAGGAAATGATAGCCATTACAAGTCACTTGGAAAAGAAACCAAACAAACACGTAAAACACGGCAAATTTGTGGAGCGCGCAAGTTTTTTCAAGACTACTTTCGACAAATATATATGGAAAAATGACTTAAAACATATCCTGCGGTACCGGATGGGTGACGCTGTGATTGTCAAGATAGCGATCCCAGATTAATATTGACCTTAAATGTATGCATCGTCGCTTTCTCGACGTTGGTTCTACGTCGGATAATCGACATCCACCTAACGTCGGAAAACAGACGTTTCACTTTTCATAAACATCCAAAACCCGACGTAGAACCAGTGTCTGGTGCGACGTTTATTAAACATAATCCTACGTCTCAATGTTTATTGGGTGTATGAAAAAAATTGAGCTGGAAGTTCTAATCAGCAGGTTCGAGGATCTACTAATTTCCTTAGTTAATACAGGGGAACCAACTCTACAAAAATAACCACCTCGCAAATAGGACCTTTTTACGACTGTCGCGTTTTAGGAGCCTTTCATTACGATCTCTACAAATAGGACCACCCCTGAAATAGGACTTCTTTAGATCAGATATATTGGTGTTTCTTTTTCCGGGTTTCCACTTCTTATAACACGGTAGCACATTCAACCTGAGCAAAAACGAGGATAATTGCACTCCAAATGTTTAGCACTTCGGGAGGGCCACTTGCTAAACATATCTTTTGCTATGCATGTCCCAATTAATAAAAACGCTTGCTTATTTAAGGGGCAGACGCGATGCGACCGGAGTGTCAAACAAATGTAACAGAAGGGGTGGTGCTTTTTCAGTTTGTTGTTCGCGATTCTCACTAAAGGAGTTCTCTCTTTCTCACTCACTCACTCAATCAATCAATCAATCAATCAATCAATCAATCAATCAATTTCCGTGTCTGCTTTCTTTTTTCGCCGATACATTCAACACTGCTAATTTTATAATATAAAAAAGCATTCTAGTGGCTTTCGTTCGACCGAAGGCACCACCACCATTACTTTCCTGACAGTACACACACATACTGGAGGGAAACACATCCAAATAAAATCTCTCTCTCTCTCTCTCTCTCTCTCTCTCTCTCTCTCTCTCTCTCTCTCTCTCTCTCTCTCTCTCTCTCTCTCTCTCTCTGTGAAAGAGAAAACTGAGAAGTGGCAATAACTTAGAATTGATTATGATCCTTGTTTATGGCTTTTCTAAACGACCCCTAAACACAATGCCAAGTGCCCCTCCCCCCACCCAACGCCCTAGCACAGCATCAGCACTCCGTGAGGGCGGCGCATGACCCCCTTTTTCGCATTTTTTGGTACCTACATAGTAACACATATGTTATCAAGTGTATCCGGTTCGTTTGCAGTAAAAATCGTATCACACAACGCTGACATAAAATAAACTGGACAGAATTCCGCCAGTTAGAGGAATAGACCCACTTGCAGAAACCGCTAAAGAAAATATTTGTATTAAATTAATGCCCAAGAAGTCACGCAGTACCTATTCTTTGAGCTAAAGGGTTAAAATGAGCTCAAAATCTTTCAGTCTCTAACCGTTTTCGAGATAATAGTGAAGTTCCGATTTTTGACCTTGACCGTGACCGAGAAGGTCAAGGTCACAGCGGTACCTCTAATGTAACGTTGTTTAGGCCCTAAGGGTCGAAAATCAGCTCAGAATCGCCCTATCTCTAACTGTTTTCGAAATCAATCGGCCTGTCGTTAACGACACATGAGGTCACGTGACCCTTGACCTTGACCCTCAAGGTCGAGATTCGGAAGGGTGGGTTACCCCGTACTGAGTACGGTTTATATGTTCAAACTGGGATTTGAGCACATTTATGGCCACTTTTCGTGATTAATAAGAGTTTAAAAATATTTTGACCTCACTTTGACCTTGACTTTTGAGGTCAACGTAAAAAAGTATTTGCGGTTTCACCCAGACCTGATGATTGTCTACAAGTGTACCAAATGTAAAGCTCCGCTGGCTCAAAGGCAAGGAGGAGTTTTATGGAAATCATTTAATGGAAAAAATAACTTTAGCCTCAATCTGACCTTGACCTTTGAGGTAAAAAAATTTGCGAATTCACCGAGACCTCGCCACCGCTACATGTGTGCCAAATTTTATCTCCCTCTGTCAAAAACTGTGGGAGGAGTTTTCTCGAAACCATCCAAACGGGAAAAAAGAAAAAAAAATAGGACAGAAACTTGCAGAAAAACTACAAACTTGCACCCAGTTGCAAACGAAGTTGCCAGTTTGAATAAAACAAAACATATAACAGAGAAATTTCATATTTAGCTCACCTGGTTCGGTTTGCCATAACTTTATGTGTAATGGAACGTTAGAAGCGAATACAGTAAATCCTCTGCTTGCTGTGATATAAAAAGCAACAAGGTCGTCGATTTATACGGCCAGGGAGAATGTTTGCTTAATCATCAGCCTACTCACAGTGCACACAGTATGTTTTTAGTACAAAAAAGCATTATGAATAGCATGCAGTGTGTCTGTTAAAAAACACGGATATTTTAATTATGTATACCCCACAATTCTTTTTTTTTCTCGAAATGCATGCGGATATCGGGAACATTAACATTATTGTGTGCTGTTTTTTCTTCGCCTTAGTCTTAAAATACCTCACAAATACACATTCAGGAAAAAAATCCCAAGGAGTATTCTAAAGGGGCGGTAAAAAAGTAAATCTTTCATTCAAATAAGAATTTGATTTTGATGAAGCCTTTTGGAAATCGGTTTTAACTAGACCGAATTTCGCTAAACGTAGCGAAATGGCACCCACTTGCAATGGTACAATCTCTCTGGTCAAAGACACATTTTTCAGTGCGTCGACATAATTATCAGCTTCCGAATTATTATCTTGAACGAGGACATAGAATGAAATATAATGGTATCTCTTTTGGGTACAAATAATCAAATTCAGTTTTGTAACCGTTTTCGAGATAATGGTAAACTTCCTGTTTTTACCTTGACCATAACGGAGAAGGTCAAGGTCACCGAGGTACCTGTTATATAACGTCTTTTAGTCCCAAAGGGTTAAAATGAGCTCAAAATCATTCAATCTCTAACCGCTTTCGAGATAATGGTCAACTTCTGGTTTTTGACCTCGAGGTCAAGGTCGCCGAGGTACTTCTTATGCAACGTCTTTTAGGTCCAAAGGGTCGAAAATAAGCTCAAAATCGTTCTATTTCTAACCGCTTTCGATATAATGGTCAACTTCGAGTTTTTGACCTTGACCATGACGGAGGAGGTCAAGGTCACCGAGGTACCTCTAATATAACGTCTTTAGGCCCAAAGGGCCGAAAATAAGCTCAAAATCAAAATCTCTAACCGTTTTTGAGATAATGGACAATCTTTCTCTAACGGATTACGATATACAAAGGTCATATGACCTTGACCTTGACCCTGAATGTCGAGATTCAGTCCACGATGTTACTGCCTACTGACACCGTACACGTGTTGAAACAAGGATTTGAGCGCTATTTCCAGCAATTTTAGTTGATGAGTAGGGGTTTGAAAAAATATTTTGACCTCAATTTGACCTTGATCTTGAAGGTCGAAAAAAAAAAATTTGCGGATTTCACGACAGCTCATTACTCTCTATGTCTCTGCCAAATGCCGTCTTTCTACTACAAGCCCTGCAGGAGGAGTTTTCTGGAAACCATTTTGAGGTCAACAATATTTTGACCTAAATTTGACCTTGACCTTGAAAGTCAAGGTCAAAACAATTTGCTGATTTCACGCCATCTCATCACCCTCTATCTCTGTGGCAAATTTCATCGTCCTACGTCAAATAGTGTAGGAGGAGTTTTCTGGAAACCTCCGAGATCGAAAAAAATAAGGAATAAACAGCCGGAATTCTTAGCAAAGCATACCCATTTGCAAACTATGTTTGCAAGTGGGAACAAAACGGACAAATCCACTCCCATGTTCTGATTGCAAGAAAAGCCTTTCGTGTATTGAAACCTTACGCCAGATAAACTTGGAAATTCAAGTCAGCTAATTTCTGTTCTCATTCGCGCTACTCTGTATAATCCGACACTTGACAGTTCTCAACATATGACTTTTCCGCCTTTAGATTCACAAAGAGTTTTAGAAGCACCGTTTCATGTTTGAACTGACAGTGCTCTCCCCAAACTGAAGTCTCACTGGGGCTGATGTAAACAAATTTTTAGATAAGTTAACAGTAAACCACAAAGCTTATATCTGGACATTTTCAAACGGAACATTTGCCAACCATTTCTTGCTAAACAATTTTCAATCGGCTATGTTCTTAGTTCAGAAAAAATATGACATTTCTCAACCGCGGTTGTTACTTTTTTAAAAAATAAAAAAGGTGATTCTTTGCCCGTAAATGCTATTGCCGTCAATTATGAACATTGGTTGTGAAGGCTTAAAGAATTTTGAATTTGGCCGAACTCATTATAGACTGGAGTATTTAAATTTACTTTGCCTCATATGTTAATGTGGAGATATCAATTCAGTGATTATGCCCGTCATAATAATTACGTGCAATGCGCGAGTAGAAATGCAAGTGGAATTTAAAAATTACAAACACACACACACACATACACACACACGCGCGCACACACACATATCTTGTATGAAGTTGCTAAGATTTCTGTAGTTGAATGATGTGGCTTGTTCAAACAGTAGAAAAATGAACGCTCTGAAGTGATCAGAACCCGCCCACTTGATATCAAATGTATTACCACGCGTGTCTAAAAACAGAAAGAAAAAGATATAAAAAAGAAAGAAAACGCGGAGATGGGTGGGGAGGAGAAGTAATTTTGAGGCCAGAGTGCCAATGCAATTTTCCTTAAAAATGTCGCTAAATTTCGTTTCATTCAGTGCTCCGCATTTACCACAAAAATGAGCCATTTCGGAATATCATTCCGCGTTAAAAAAAGGAGTGTTATTTCAAAATTAGCACTCCGCGTTTAGAGGTTGTTTTAAAAAGTCATAGCCACGCATGATAAGGAGTTGATACGTGAGTTACTGCCACCCCCCCCCCCCGCCCCAGCCTGGGGATCAGCGGTAAGGGTCAGTGGGCCCGTGACGGACTGGATACATATCCAGATGGAAAATGTCTCCGATTCAGTGTAAAAACTATAAAAAAAATAGCTGAAAAATACGAAAGGTTTGGATGATGTGGAGAACAGTATTTGCCCTCACGAGACTTCCAAGAGGCATTGCTAAAATTTATCTAAATTCAAAGATAACTGACGTTTTATCTCCTGAAACGAGCATGCATAAGCAAAAGCCTCATTGGAGTTTTCCACTTTTAGGTTCCGCTTCATAATTATGGAAATCACGCACAGCAGAAACAGTTTTTTTCACTACAGTTCGAATACTCTTGGTAGACTGATTAGCCAATCGGAAAAGAGCGGGAAGTCGGTCAATACGACAGTGCCCTTTCTGTCACCAAAGACAAACACACCCATGGCTGAGGGAGTATCCTTTTAAAAGTGGAAAAATGGAATTACGCAAATTACGTAAGCCTTACTTCACAAAAGCAAAATCGCTTTTCTCCGCTTTTAGATAGACTAGGGATCAGAACGTCATAGCCCGGTGAACATTCTCGGATACCAAAATAAAACGTTTTTGTAGAACCTTTTCGAAACGTTTTCAGGGGGAACTATTATTAAACCAAAATCAAACGTTTTGTACTGGAACATCATGAAAAATCAATATTATTGGGTGTCGTGTATTGGAGCGTCATGGGAAACATGGGGAACCATATGTACTGAACACCATTTTCAATAATAATAAAGATTTAAATATATAACTTTAATATCTAATATTGACTTTTAGGTATCATTCATTTGATTTTAGTTATTATATTATTATATCAAAATCAAATATAATGAGGTCACTAGCTAAGAATATCATTTGCCTCGATCAACTAATCCTAAGCAAATAACCACTATGAAAGCAAAATACACGGCTTTTTATTAAACAACTAATTTTAAAAATGCCACTAAAAACGGGAAAATGTGAAAAGTAAACTGTTGGGGATCACATAGAAACAAGATATTGGTGACCGAATAATTCGTAACTGATCGGATGCGTGGTGGCGTAGAGGTAAGGTCGCCGCGTTTGGCAGATTGGTGTGTTGTAGTGTTGTTTGAATGATCAATGGACGTTACAAATGATTATTATTTTTTATTATCGCAAAAAAGGGTTTCGGAATTTTATTGTCAAAACCCCGTCAAAATGGATCGGAAAAGGTTTCATTTGAAACTTTCAAAAAACGTTCCCAAAAAACGTCTTCTAGCATTTCATATATAACGAAAATAACACGTTTTTTGAAGGTTTTTTAGGTTTCACAAAAAGCGTTTATAAAACATTTTCCAAACCAAAAAAGCTTACCGGGAGCCTGCATTCTGAATTGCGTAAGAAAAAAATCTTCATGAATTACAATTTACTCCTGGAAGCCCGTATACTGAATCTTTGTGAAACAGCAGAAAGAAATCTTGGAACATCAGTTCGATGTCTTTATCCCCCGTGTAACGGAGGGATATAGTCATGAACTTGATCGTCTGTCCACCTTGCCGTCTGTCTGTCTGTCCGCACTTTTTTGTTCGCGCGATATCTCTGTTACTATTTATCGGAAGCAAACCAAATGTTACAGGAAGCAAGTATATATAGTGAAGTTGTGCAACGGCAGGTTATTGTTCGATTTTGTAGAAAAATGTGAAAATGTCGAAGTTTTTACAATTTTGGACTTAGTTGTTTTTGTATCAATTTTATTCACTCAATATCTCTCTTACTATTTATCGGAAGCAAACCAAATGTTACAGGAAGAAAGTATATATATAGTGAAGTCGTGCAACCGCAGGTTATTTTTTGATTTGGTAAAAACATGTGAAAATTTCGACGATTTTACATTTTTGGACTTAGTTGTTTTGGTATCAATTTTGTTCGCTCGATATCTCTAATTTTTATCGGAAGCAAACCAAACCTTACAGACAGAAAGTGAAGTTGTACAACGGCAGGTTATTATCCCCCGTGTAAGGGTGGGATATGGTTATGAACTTGTTCGTCTGTCTGTCCGCACTTCTGTTCGTGCGATATCTCCGAGGCATTTTATTTCGTAGGCATAAAAAGACCATCAATTGTACATGTGCAGCGTCAGGTTATTTTTGAAAAATATTAAAAAAAGAAGAATTGGTGCAAGGTTGAAAAATATGCTGTTATGAACTTTTCTTTAGGCAAAATGTAGGAGGTTTTTTAATGTCCTGTTACACGGGGGATCCTGCCTCACCAAGGCTGTTGTTAATCGAAAGACGACACGGTGACGCATCCATGTGTACAGATGACGAGCTACAATAACCTAGTAGTAAGAGTACTAAGAAAAACCAAGAATTGCTAAGTATTACCCAGAGTTACCAAGAATTACCAGTCTGGTAGTGGCCAGTACTAACCAAAAACCTTGCTACTGGTGAACTGTGATGGTCGGTTTGTCATTGCCAAGAGTAACCAGTATTTGAAAAAGAACGACCGAGCCTGACACGGCACTTGCCAAGGGTCGTTACGATCGCGGTTACCAAGGTTACGAAGAGCTTGTTCGCGTGGTTAGGTCCTTCTCCAATCTGACGCCCTAGTCACTAATCCTCCCCCTATCCTCCCAGTGGATGGAAGCCCTACAAATGGCAACGAAGTTTCCTGGGGTAATCAAACGCTTGCATTTATTGTCAGACAGATAACAAAGGAAATCGTTTTCCAAGAGACCCGTGATGGAGCAGCACCTTCTAATACTGCCGGCTCTTACGACTGAAATATATTAAATGAACATTTGAAATGTCTGACTGACGTGCCCTTACCAAACACAGAATGAAATGACATATGACACATATAAATGCCGTCTTAAGATACTACCGTCTCTGCTGCTACAAACGGGGGTAAAGAGTACAAGCCCATCAGTTTATTCTGAAGAATTCTTTAAGATAATACTTCATAAACGAATTGATAGGTGACCAGCAATCCGCTTTAAGAATCTCGCCTGGTGACACATTAGGCAAGACTGTTAAAGAACTATTGACCTGTCTTAAGTGATAGGCTTTAACTTTGCATTCTTAAAGCACGTTTTCCCCAGTCTGGGCTTTTTCAAAGGGTGTTAAGAAAACACCTTTAATTGCTTGCTTGACCGCTGAAGAGGGTTTTGCTTTGAGTTTTTAGTGCATTATTTGTTTGCTTTGACAGATCTTCATTAACATTCGGCGTCTATGAAATGATCAGTGCTTATTGGTCTTCTGTGTTGGCAAGATACCTGTAAGCACATACGCAATGGTTTTATAGCACACAAAGAGAGCAAATCTTCTGCTGTCGGCTCTGTTTCTGCAGCTGGGAAAACAATAGTAGTAGCAGAACGGGCGTTCTGGACCACCCCCTAAGACATGCTATTTCGGACACCCACTCGCCAGGACAGGAAATTTTAGTAACATTTTGTTTTGGATGACATATTGTGGTTGGTTGTTGGTTGGTTGTTGGTTAGTTGCGTGGTTGGTTGTTGGTTGGTTGTGGGCTGTGGTTGGTTGTTGATGGTTGTTGGTTGGTTGGTTGGTTGTTGGTTGTGTTGGAAGATGGGAAGTGATAATTTGAGGTAAGTGAAATTCTTTTTTATGCATATTTATTTTTTATATTTTTTTCTTTGGTTGCTTGAGTGGGAAGACCGCGCCATTCAAACATGTGGTCGAATGGCACACTCATGACTTCACTTCCAGTCAGCGATAATACCAGTTTTTTCTATCATTTATTCATCTATCAACCATTCAGTCCTTCTGATCCAGTCATGGGGATATATGTCAGGGTAGTTTGCTTATCACTGTACTGGCAAACAAGTCTTGTTCAAGAAGCCCATGGCAGTCGAATTGCTCCTGAGTGATATGATTAGTCTGCTTAAAGTTATGCATACCAATCTGAGTTGTAGCAAGTTTAAAGGAAGACGCTGGGGCGAAGGAAACATACCGCCACATATCGTAAGTCATCTCGGTAGTGGATGCCGTATCCCTGTAATATGTATTCTTTTTGATCTCCACTTCTGGCAGAAGGTGATGGAAGATGGTGTATTCGCTGACAATCAGTGGGTCGCATTACCCAAAAGGGCTCGAGAGAATGACATCTTGGCTCGAAAGGTCACTCCTGCTGTTGGGTTTTCTCGCCTGCCTCTGAAACGGCAGTGTAGTATTACTTGCTCAGACGTATCGTATTCTCTGTTGTATTCAAGCATCCAAACAACGATTCCATGGCTTATAGAGATATCTGGTCATTTTGGAACCGACTTACCATTTTGATTATCAAATCTACCAGTATATTGAACCTTATGGACAGTATGCTTTCGTGCCATGGCTTGGGCTTTTAACCGATCGTACAGGTACTGAAAGACCAGGACACCTTGTAGCCGAGCCACCCTTCTGAGTATTTTCATAATTTTTGAGAAGCTTACGGAGTCGTGCAGAGGAGGGAGAGCAGAGCCAGAAAGCTGGGCAGTACATTTGTTGGCCGAAACTCGCATGTTGCTGTGTCGGTCGCGTCTCGGTTCGACCACTGTTAGCTGGCTCAGAACGCTGGTACGATGGCTACAAAGGGCCAATCGACTTGGGTCGTAAGGAGTACGTTTCTCAGAATCGGTCGTCTTGCAGAATGCGGTTCTCTCCATTTTCTCTGACCCTTGTCGGATTGCGAGATGCTCTCATTTTACTTCCGTTTTCGATTTAGGGCTACTCGCTAGCACCAACAGGGAAGGTGATACGACAGCTGTGGAACTGAAGTCGCCAACGAGATGGCGACGGATAACGAAGCATGTATCTCGGTTGCAGGTAGGTTAGGCATAGTAGCTCAAGCAGCCCCTTGAATGGGGGTACGCTGTCTCTGGACTCTAGGCTTTTAGCGCTGGAGTTCTGAGACCTGCTCTTGTACCTGAGTCTACAACATCGTCAGAAAACACTTCAGCTGTACGTTTTCTGGGTTTCTTTTTCACCAACCCCGTGAACAGTATTATGGAAGAAACTTGAATCAAAATAACACAGTTTGTCTTCGGTATATCTTCCGAGGACTGGCATGGATGAGTATGCTTTGCACCTATCCCAGCGTTTTACGTCCTTGAGGCGATTCTGACAGATGTACTGCCAGTCCCTTGGTGAAAGATGGGCAAACACAACACACATGTGTGCCTCGTCTCACAATGGTAGACCCTTGTTTCTCCTGCAATGATCATAGAGCTACTGTGGACTGTGATCAGAAGTGGATGTATGCACTGGGGGTTAGTGTACAGGTTTAAGACTGGCTTTGGCCATGACTGCAAAAACATATAAATAATTAAACTTAAAGTGATATAAACAATCAACAATTACAGTAAAACCTGGTTAATCCGGACAATGTTGGGACTGGCAAATTTTTTCCAGATTTGCCAGTGTTCGGATTAATCAGAGTCCACTATAATGGCCTAATTTTCTCGATAAATAAAGCAACCACTGTCTGTTCGTACCACTTGTATTTTTTTTCGTTCACTAGCTATAAATTACAATTTCACACTCACATTTAGACATATTATTTCTTGGTGAAATATTGTCATAGAGCCGTATTTAATTCCTTATTTGGTGTTCTGACACAAGGCCTTTAAATTTCTGAATTTTTGTACTCATCGTACACTTTTAGCAAAATATCTTTCTTTTTCAAAATGTCAGAAACAGTACATTTACCAAGACTGAACTCAACAGCTAATTTTCTGATGGTTTTTTCCTGTGCATTTAATTTTACTATGCCACCAAGACTCAAATCATTCGTTTTTCTTTTTGTCGTCATTTTCAATTAGCCTTTATTCAACGAATTTTCCTTTTAATTTATAGATACAACATGAAGCCCTTATATAACCCCATTTGTGGACATGGCATGCGTTCTGTGATTGAGACGTTTGTAAACAAAAGCAGTCATGTTTGTTGCGGCAGTCTTATTGACATTATCTGAGGCAGACTGCAAACAAGCCACAGAGATTAGGCAATTAACTTGTCCGAATTACACGGACCATTCAAACAGTAAAACCTAGAGCTGGGACTGTCAAATGTTTTCCGGTGTCCCGACTAGGGAGGTGTCCGAATTTCCCAGGTTTTAAGTGTACAGAAACCAATGCGAAGTTAAAAGGGACTGAAAAAATCTGTCCGGATTAGGGAGATGTCCGAATGGTACAGGTGTGTCCGGCGGGAGGTTTTACTGTAGTAAATAAACACTCCACACTAATTGTGACTCAACACAGTTTGAGATGGCACCTTACGTAAGCTTTCTGTCTCGCTTGCACTGCTGTTTAACTGTTGATTAAGTAGGGCTGTTTGTTATGCATTGCCGCTAGGCTTGATCTGTTCAGACAATTCGTTTATGTGTCTTCATTTCAGTAGAGTTTATTGAAGTAAGACAATCGTATAACGGAAATCAATTAAATTTGTAATATCGAATTAAAAGAGTCGGTTGCATATGTTAACGTCTAGAAATAAAGCAATAATCGTGTAGGTGTCCACAGAATTGCAAATAGCATGCATATTTTAATTTTGAGCATTAGCGGGTTTTTCGGGCTTATGAAAATCCAAAACGAACACACACTAGAACAAACCGAGAGACTCTTCAGAGTCCTTAAGGTGCAAATTAAAAATGATGTCATCAAAGGGGATTCGTGGCTAAGAAATGTCATGCACAGACAATGAGTGACGTCACAACTTTGGTTTAATTTATTGGAATTCATAATATCTATGCATCTCCATTAAACAAATGGTCGTAATTCAACTCTAAAATTTAAGAGGAATGCAAAGAGGTTGTGGAAAATATTAAAAGATCTAATTATAGCTAATTTAAGGTGGGATATGCTGGGAAACTTGATATACCAAAGCTATAAGCTTAAGCAATCATTTGAAACTGTTTTATGCATTTATTTCATGGGAGAGGGGGTATATGTTGGACAAGACTGGTATTTGCTTTGGGTTCTAAGTGATCGTACTTCCAAAATTATTTGTGCAGTTCATTAACTCCGTTAGCTATTCCGTCAACAAACAGAACGTCCTGAATTAATACATTTGACCTATTTAACCGTATATGTCAGTCTAAGTTGTGAATACTGACATACAAGGGCCGCCAATGTAAAAGTATATACGAGACAACGATGCACTATTACATAAGCATTACATACAGGAGTTAATTACGCTTCTGTTTCATTTACCGTTACACAATTTACCTTAATTGATGGGGTGTTGAGTGCTTAAGAGCTTTGCAAGCCTATTGGTGGAGTCCGGCACCAACTTAATATTTTCATTCTACCCCTTGACCAACCCCTTTCGCTTGTCTTCTAGTCATTTTTCAGCTGCTGTCTTACTTGAGCACAAAATGGGAACAAATACTACACTGCTGTTTGTATTTTATGCAACTTCAAAGCAGATACATATGATATTAATTATTTCTGTTTTACAACCCAATCTCAAAATGAAAAAAAATGTACTAGTTAGCAAACGGAAAGTGCAATGCACAAAAACATGCTGTGACCCTTGCTTACAATCCTTTTTATTCCCCCTGTAATATCTTCTGCTTATTTCGCCCCAAAACCACTCTCTACCTTCTTAAACAGAATAAATGTGCCAGATGTCTCAGCATCGCACTGAGAAAATGGTATAAATGTTACGTGACAACACTACACTATTTGGAACAGCATCTAGGAGTACTGTTCTGTGCCGACATTATGCCATAATGAAAGTGCTGTGAAACCTTGCAATCATTGTACGGCAGTAAAACTGGAGAGGACCAATCAGTGCGATGAAATCTATGATAAAAATGGATCAAGTACTCAGAGCACCTGAAATAGGATAAAAAACAATAGCATTTACCATGAAACCTGCCCTTTTCAAAGTCCAACTGAGCCACTGTCCTCGAGAGAATAAGGCTCATATGCATTAGTCCATATACTAGCTATATCTCAAATATCTTAGCAATTGCGAAAGGATTGTAGGCTGGAGAGTGTTTGCAAGCCAAATATTAATGGATGGACGGACAGGCGGACGGACACGGCTATAGCAATAGCCTTTAGCCATTTTATGGCTGAGGGCTAAAAACTGAGGGTATTAATACAATAACCAGGCAAATATGATCCTTTATTTCAAGTAACAGGAAGGAGAGACGTTTTAGCTCAGTATCTGCACTGACTGAACAGTTCAGTTAAAAACATAACATAGTAAAGCGTAGATGTGTGAAAATCTATATCATGGTTTATATTATAGGCAAACCATGTGTGAAGTGTGGCACAATATTGTTTTCGAGTAGAATCTGTCAAAGAAGGAACTTTGCTTGCTGACCGATCCCCTGATAGTTGTTTTACATTTTCGTATGTTCTCTGATAGAGTAACAATAGAGGAGGGGAGGGTGTGTAGTTTGGGGTCAGTGCACGAAAAATCATGGAATCAGTTCGATTCCAAAACAGGGACGGTTCATCGTTGACGGGCCAGTGAGGGGTGTCGTGTCAATAAGAACCACTTGGACAATGACACAATCTATTTCATGATTTTATGATCAGTGTCCATGGGGTTGAAATACACAGGAAACTGGATATTTGAGTCTGCTTTGAGTGTGCACTTTGTCAATGACTATGCGTTTTTCTTTAATTTTAATGTGTTGTTAAAAAGGAAATAAAACCAGAAGTTTACAGTTACTGATTTATTTCCTAATATACTTGCACTTCGGTTTAAACGCGTATAATACTTTTTTTAATAATTAGTGAATTTCATTTATTTGATAAATATATTATCTGTGTTGTTTTTACAACAGACACCTGAGAAAGTATTCTATGAAAAATAGTCGGTTTTAATTGACACAAATTAACACCAATTCACGACGCTTTTGCAAACATATTTTTCAAATAGATATTAATAGAATTAAAAAATGTCTTTCATAGAATTATTTATTCATTTCGTTATTTCTTCAAGCTTGCAAAAATTCTTTTTAAAAATAATCTATTCCGCTTTTCTTTTAAATAGAAAAATATAAGCACAAGCATCATTCTTTCATCATATGAACATAACAGGCAACGACGTCACAGCCATGATCACGTGGCTTCTCAAGAATAACGGCTTCGTACCGGGAATATAACTCATCAACAATAGCATGTTTCTCCTCAAGTTTTCTTGTATTACTCAATCCCCCGTACCACGTATGTTCATTCCAGCTGCGAATATAACGGACGTATTCTTTCACGGAATCTTGTAGCGGCTTGCCTTGCATCGTGCCATCTGAAAAGTGACCCACTTTTACGCGTGGTATTATACTGGTTCCAAACAAGGATCATAAAGACATAAAAAGTCATTAATCTTTGCTCTCATGTTGTAACATACAACATTTCTCAACCAATATAAAAATATTATCAGTTATTGTGCTTTACCTACACTTATTGCCATGTAGTGAAAGCAGTGACTTTTAATATTAAGCAAGTCTGTTTGCCTATCATTTTGTCTATATTTTCGTCTGTCGCCACTTTTGTACATAACATTATACTGCTCATGTCTCGGAAACCACTGATATGATTTTTTATCTTCTAACACAGAGCAGTACCTTACAGTGGAGCGAATAGGAAAACTTACAAAGCTCCTTGAACTTAAGTTTCAAGGAAAACATGCGAACAATTACAATGTAATATTCTTACCTATCCATTGTGTATTGAAGGGGCAACGATTGATCTTTATTTCAATATTTAGCAGCCGCAGCCCACTTTTGAACACTGGTGAATTTGGATCCCTGAAAAGAAAAGAAAAGGAACAATAATAAAACCGAAAGAATGACACGGCAAAATGCAGAATAAGACCCGACATTTCAATTATAATTATAAAAATATTTCGGTTTTTAGTATTTTATGTCATACATACTTACAGTCGTTGTAATAGATATCACATACCTGAACGGCTCAGTGACTTCTTCGCGGCTTCTCGCATACCAGTGCTTTGTTGTGTGGATGAACTCATTCTACAAAGACAAGTGAGTGGGAATTTTGAGCATCAGCATAATGTTATAATAGCGTATTGTTTAGCATATTGTTTTGTAATGGATAATTTCTGAAAGAAATGGAATCAGCATGGCGAAAAATTCTGCTCAACCTCACAGCAATAACAAACAATGACTACCGTTGTGGTACATGATCAGAACAATAACATACAATAACTTGCATTTAGATCCACTGCCACAGCAATCATAAACAATGATTGACATTTGGGTACAAGGTCACTTGAAACAATAAGTGACGTTTAGGTACATGATCATAGCAATAACGTACACTAACTTACAATTCGGGACACGATCACAACATGCGCAAACAATAACTGATATTTGTATAGACTTTCACACAATTACAAACATTAGGCTTTTAGGTGCACGTTCACAACAAACCAAACAATAACTGACATTTGTGGTCACAGCAATCACAACAATAACTGACTTTTAGGCGCACGTTCACAGCAATTACAAACAATAACTAACATTTAGGTGTACATGCAGGATATTTTCTTTGTTTCTTCATAAATTTAATTTTGATGTACTCATTAAAAGTCATTTTCTCAATGGCAAACGACAAGTAGATAATTATGGATCACAACATCTGGCCCGTTCTTAAAGTTGGCTCAGATCAACAGCAATTTTAAAAGTCCACACTTAGAAACCTATGCACATAGCAAGTTTTTTGCCTTGCAATTAAACTTGTTTTTGTGTACATTGCGTCCTAGCAAATCTTCGGTAGGTAGTGAGGTGGTGGAATATTCCACGATAAAGCATGTCACATTTTTAATAACCTTTCATTTCCATTTTTGCTTTACATCTAGATAAAGCTTAGGGTCTTTTCTTATCTTATCTTATCTATCCAGTCTCTTGTTGAGAAATTGTTTGCTTAAAATTAATAACAATTATATGTCGGAGTTCAAGTAAGCACTGGAAACTGCACATCAATGTTAATTAAGCATTCTACTTGTTTATCTTTTAATGTAATCTTTTCGCAAAAAGCGTAATTCACTGTCGATACTCAGTATTTTACTGAAACCCGCACCAAAAGCTATTTACTTTTACAAACTTAAGTGAAATCTCTTTGGACAGTTTTAAAGAAAATGTCGGGGTCGTTCTTTGCATATTATAGTCCAATTCAAAATTTTGTCTTCTTTCACTGCATTTGCATATAAATACATTTATCCCCAATAATGTCCAAATCTGATTAAATTTTCCATAACCTGTCTATACCTTCGCTGCACTTTCACTAAACAAGCCTCAAAAAATAATAAATAGAAACAAAAAGAAAAACAGTTCAATGAATGAATTAAAGTGATGTTGTCCAAGTCTAATGTATCTCTAACCTTTGATATTATGCCCTCCTTGTGCATGCCATGAAATAGCTGGTTTATCAGAATGGAGAAATTTGTTGGAATGTTAAATGTACAACCGCTGTATTCATTTGCTTCGGTTCTACCACCAAATTCTAACATCAAATGGCCACCTATAATGTTTGACGAATAACATTAATAATTCTAGGCTTTTGCTGCTCTCTACTTTGTGTTTAACAGAGCTACGAGAAGCATCAATGAAATTTAAGACGCTTTTGTTTAACTTAAACCCTTGCATATGTCCTTCTATATTCATGTTAGCAAATATCAAGAAACTTTAGCAGGTAAACATTCAAACAAACAAAATAACACACTTGCAAAAACATACAACAACAACAAACACTTCGGCCATAAATTCATTGTCATTCTTCAGAAACATCTAACCCTCTTTTGTGTCGTAAAAACACATCACCATGTCAGAGGATGTGGAGATGTATAAGGGTGTAGTTAGAAATCACCCAACAAGAACTTGCTTAAAATAGAAATATTATCGAAATATGTCAGGTACTTTAAATTAACTTAAGAACCAAACCATTTTTGCTAGTGAGTAGCAAAAATTACACTTGGGGCCACAAAATAGGATTTTGAATATTTAAATTTCTAAAGTGGCTTAGTTAAAAGTTGTGTCAAATTGCCAGTTGCATCAAAACTGCACGTAGCACAGTGTTTGACATGGCATATCCCACTAGATAGAAACCACAGAGCAAAGTCCTCGAAACAACGTTGAATAGATGTTGGATAAGCAACGATGAGTAGACGCTTATTTTGTTCGCAAGAAACGCTTTCGCAACATCAAATCTTTTGACGAGACGTTTTCGTCGCCCGACGCTTAATCAACTGTAGATAAAAGACCCCCTTCATCAAATTTTTGCCCTATTCAGACTTCTTTATTCAACGAAAACCCGAAAATGATGAAATCATAATAACGTCATAAACAATAGTGTTGCGCCAAATTGTAACATTAGTGCAAAAAATGGACTGATCACCCTTCGTGTATAACAGACTTTAATTATTTATTTTTGGGGCAGCTAAGGAAGTATAGAATACGTATTCAGAAATAAATCTTTTCCTCTTTTGAAAACAAGGCACACATAATTAAATAAATAATAATCGCAACAATGACAACAATAATAATAATAATAATGATAATAAATGAATGAATACATAAATAGATTGTATTGTGAAACAGGAGATATCCGTCAAAAGAAGTATTCATGGCTTTCAATCATTTATAATATGAAGAGAACTTAAGAAGAAGTGTGGATGTGAGCGTCCCTTCTAATATTGGAGACAAACCTACGCGCTGAGATATTTGCTATTGAGCCTAGCGGCAACATACAACACATGGCACACACATGCGATATATTCTCACGTAGTGTGGAGTGTTCAGCACATTCTGCTGATAGCTATTATATATGGACTTCAAGGACAAAAGTTCAATATCCATTTTTGCATATAAAATGTTGATGAATTTGTAAAAAATATTGAGGTGACCAGCAAGTATATTTAAAAAAACTGAAGTGGCAAACAAGCATATTTTTGACAAATTTGGTCGTCCGAGCCCCAAGTGTCTCAGAGTAGATCGTTTGACAAGGTTTTGAGGTTTTGGTAAAATTGAATCATATGGAAACACCTTACCGAATCGCACGATTTCAACAAATTATAGAGATTAAAAATCCTCAAGTTTAAATATATGAATGATTGTACACAGTGGCCAATTAGATGTGTTTGCTTGCTATTACTTTACCTTTAGCCAATTCTTTTGCTCTTGAAAGCAACAAAGTTTCCCAGTCGTTTGCGGCGTGTAACTTGTATTTGTTTTGTATTTCTTCGGATGTCGTTGTCCATGCGTTAGGGATGTCTTCAATATGGCAAGGTCTATAAGGTATACAGACTCAGACTTAATAATATGTCTGGTAATATATGTACTCAAAGCTACCATTTACAACTGTAATGTAATACATTAAGTAGAATGTATTTAAGAAATAATTTTTCTGTTATAATCTTGATGAACTGATATTGTTTTTGTATTGATTCTGTATGATATTACGTAGCGGACAGCCAATGCATCGATGAGGCTGAGTAACCAAAGTGAACGCTGTTGCTAGGGGCGCACTGATCGTAGAAACTCTTTGCTGTAGCCATTGTAAAAACTCCATGGAAATCAGGTGAAGCATCTCTTTCTTCTGTGGCGTTAATATCATAAAATAGAACATAGGTTTATAATAAACATTTGAAACGCATTAGCACATGCGGCTTCTCCTTGTTGGACAAATATGTGATGGAAAACATGAATTGATGGATCTGAGGTCAGAGTATATTACAAAGCAATATCGAAATATGCAGCATCTCTGTGTGAGAATAATTCAGTTAGAAACGAGATACAAAGAGAGTGTAAGATCACCATCAGCAACATCATTATCAGATCAAAAACATTAATTAAAATTCCAATGATTCTTGATTCTTTATTTAAGATAAATTTTAACGAAAGGAGAGAATATTTTCTTACTAAGTATCAAACCTTGTGTGTACAGAAATACCTTTTATTGCTCGAAACAACCCATTAAAGTTGTTGCTCTCGAGATCGCCATAGATAATCATGACCTCCTTGTCACTTCCACATTTTTTTCTTATTTTTCCTTGAAAATTTTAAAACAGCTTATTTATAATATTCAAGAAAGTGTTTAAGAATATAAGGTAAAATTAAATTACAACAACATTTTTGAAATGACCATTAGACATATATGGTTAGGGTGTTACATCTGCTTCAACCCGTCTGTTTAACAATAGCATACAGTCGGTTATTTTTATACTTACTTATTATTTTGGTAAAAACGTCGAAGGATCCCAGTCCATTGGCGGCTCCATACTCACAAATAACAAACGTTTCCATGTTGTCTAGTTGTACCATGTCTATACAAAAGTTTAAAAGCAGCATTCTACCAGTATTACTCCAATCAGTTTGTTAAATAACTTGGGAAGTTGAAATTAAAATATGATTTTCATTAATTGAAGTCGTAGTAACATGTGATAGTTTAGAAAGTGTTGAGAAAAACTGGCGTGCAGTAGCATTCTTCTTAGTTTTCCGAAGAAACGGGGATAATGAAAATGCTGTCCCTGAGCTATTTCAAATCACTGCAATGGTATGTGGAAAACTTAATGAGAACTTTTTTAAATAAAAAAATCATTATGAAACATGCATAGCATATTTGCTTTATTTACTTTACAGTGGCACACAGGAAAATTTTAGTTGTAGTTTCAAAGTTGTTGAAATCAATTCATTTCTTTTTAAAGGCGATTTGCTGTTTATTTTATTACTGGCTGAAGATTGCTTTAAAAACAAATTGATTTTGACAGCTTTCGGATTTTCAACAATCAGTGTTAAATGAAGATAAAAAAAGATAAAAGAAGGAAGCTATAAATAAACTCATGTTTGTAAGGACATCATTACAGACACCGAAATCGACCAATTTGCTGTGAAAAAATCTCAACTAAAGCGTAGTGTCAGCAGACTACAACGTTAGTCTTCCGATTTTGTCGATATAGTTGGAAATATGCATAAACACTGATTTATTCTGTGTCAGACTTTTTAGTCTCCAGATTATGTAGATTTGACTGTAAAGTTGATGTAAAAAAATGATAATTTTTTCTGGTCAGATTTTTTACTCTTCAGATTTTTCGACCCACATGTGATCAATAGATTGCATCTAAGAATAAAGCTGATGATTTTAGAACAGAAATAGGCGTTATCATTTCATTTCATATGGGTACACTATTAACATAACAAAAATGCACCCTTACGTATCAAATTTGCTCGAACCCGGGAAATTGGACCACCCCAGAAATCGGACCACTTTTGGCCAGTCCCGTAGGTGGTCCGATTTAAGGGGTTCCGGTGTAGTTACATAAAAGAATACTGTATACCAATGGCATTCTCAACGTACTGCCAGGAGTTTGCGTTTGTGGCCTGCATTCCCGTCAGCAGTCCGTCGATGTGGCCTGAGTAGTACGATGTTGTACGACTTATAGCCTCGCCATTCCCCTCTCCAGACATTGCTCCCTGCACATATGGTTTCTTCGCTAAAGTTTCACACGGCTAGGCTACATATTCCCATAGGTTTTCAGGTAATTGAATATCAAACATTTAATAACTGCAAAATCTTATATTTTATTTTCAGTTTTATTGTAACTAGCGGCAATTAATTTGTATTTCAAGAAAGATTAGGTCTTCATTTAATAAAAGATTAGGTCTTCATTTAATAAAAGGCCTCAGATTACTGTAGGTGATACTTACATGAAAATGGGTTTCCTGGCAGAAGAAATGCCGGAGTGCTTGAAACTGTAGCTTAAGTTATGCCTAAGTAAAAATTTTTAGTAATTATTACTAGGATTATAATAATAATAATAATAAAAATAAAATAATAATAATAATAATAATAATAATAATAATTTTTGCTATTATCAGCAATGCTATCAATTTTAGCGTTTATGCCGATAAATTTTAATTAATTTTGCACACCATTTTGTGTTATATGTCTTTAAAATGCTGTGAATTATTTGAACCTATATGCCCATTTTTGTCCTCTGAATCACGATTTTGTTATGTATGGAATGCCGTTTTCACATTTATTACGGAATTATTGATATCAAAAATTAATTTTTGATCTCAAAAAATCCATATTTTGCTATCTGTAATTGTATTTTTGATATCTCAAAATGTATTCTTGATCTCAAAAATTAATTTTTGATATTAATAAATATTTAGAGATATAAAGAAATATTTATTGATATCAAAAATGATTTAATGATATCTAAAAATGATTTTTTGAGATCAAAAATTCAATTCTTGATAGCAAAATGAAATATTTGAGAGCAAAATATCAATTTTGAGCTCAGTAATTCATTTTCCTTTTATTAATATCAAGAATTTATTTCAGATATCATTATTTCCGAAGGAGACTTTTCAATTTGTATTTTGAAATCTGCAAATATGTTTTGATCTCAAAAATTGATTTCTGATGTCAAAATATCAGTCCAATTTTTTAAATAAACATTCAGAAGTACACATCTGTAAATTAAAAATGACTACTCCTTGTATACAGAATCTTTCTTCAATTTTTTTAACTGTATAAAAAAGAAGCAATTCTTGAGATCAAAAATTGTGTTGTTATTATTGATCTCAATAATTCAAGTTTTTATCTCATCTCCAAAATTTAATTGACGATTCGTTAAATTTTATGTAAATGTGTGTCTGCCTTAAGATTTTTTAAGTTTGTAAATGTGATTTTTTGATCTCAAAAATAAATTTTTGCCATCTAAAATTCAATTAATGATAGCAAAATATAAATTACTGAGATCTACATTGATTTCTTGATATCTTTAATTATATTTTTATATGAAAAATAAGCATTAAATGTTAAAAGGACATTCCGTAGTTATGACAACCTTAATTAGATCAAAAGATGGCCTGCTGCATCGCTTCTTAGTTGAATTTTTACAGCAGATTTCCCCACAAAACTGCCGACGCATAAACGACGTCGTTAATCTCTAAATTGCATCGGCAGCGTTGGCAGCGGATTTGAAACATCGTTTATACGTCGGATATACGGCGGAATATATACGCATTTTTAGCTACATGGTATATGCATCGGAAATGCGTCGGAAAAAAGATGCCGATATTGCCAACGAGTATTATACGTATTTTTTAAGCGTCTATAAAACGCATATTTTCCTATGTATAAACGAGGTCGGAAATAATCGGAAAAAAGATGCCGATATTGCCAACGTGTATTATACGTATATTTTATACGTCTATAAAACGCATATTTTCCTATGTATAAACGACGTCGGAAATACATCGGAAAAAAGATGCCGATATTGCAATCGTACATTATACGTATTATTTTATACGTCTATAAAACGCATATTTTCCTATGTATAAACGACGTCGGAAATACATTGGAAAAAAGATGTCGATATTGCAATCGTACATTATACTATTATTTTATACGTCTATAAAACGCATATTTTCTATGTATAAACGAGGTCGGAAATAATCGGAAAAGACAATACAAATAACTAAATTTAAAAGCGCAAGCGGTAACAAAAAAAAAACGAAATGTAAGAGTAAACTTTTTGGAACGAAATAGAAACATTAGGCCACTTAATTACACAGCCGAGGCAGCCCCAGCCGCCGTGGAGTAGAGGCATGTTCCGCGCCTAGAATGCAAGAGGTCCCGGTTCAAACCCGAATAAGTACTAGTGTTCAGATGCAATATATAAATATGCTATGTTGTATATTAATATGCTATGGTGTATGTATGAATATGTGAATTATGAATGGTTGGTAAGGGTTCAATAGGTCAGTTAAGGTTAGAAACAATTTTTTTTCAAATGCGCACACGCATTTTTTATACGTCTAAAAACGCATATTTTCCGATTGTCACTTGGTCGGAAATGCGTTGGAAAACCTAGGAAATATGCATTTTATACGTATTAAAATCATCGGAAGTTCGTCGGAAATACATCGTAATATAAACGTATAACCGACGTATAGCCGACGGTTGGTAATACGTCGGATATGCGTCGAATTTTTGCATAAAAAACTTCGTCGGAAAATATGCGCATAAACGACTAATAAACGATGAGCAAAACGGAAAAAATATGCGTATATCCGACGTATGTTGCCGATATTGCCGACGCATTTTATATGCATCTCTGACAGTAGTTATAAAACGAGAGAACCACTGCATTTTTTGCATGGATACGTAAAAGTGGACGAGAGAACCACTGCATTTTTTGCATAGCAACGAAAAATGGACGAGAGAACCACTGCACTTTTTGGCGTGCAGTGGTTTATATATGGGTGCGAAAAAGGAGCGAAAGTTGACCAATGAGAATGCAGTGTTAAAGGTGGATTTCTATTGGCTAGAGGATGTGAAAATTTCGCTCCCTTTGCTCAGGCATATAAAAGGGAGTGTGCGGGAAGAAAGAGTGAGTTTGGCATGTCCGGTCTCCTTTGGTTTAAGGTTTTTTTTTGTTAGAGTATTGTTAGAGTATAGTGTGACGAGGGGAAAACGTTATTTGATGGGAGTTTGCATGAAGGTTTTGTACAGTGAGTTGATGACGAAAGAAAACGTCATTTGATGCAGTTGGAAGGATTGCGAGTGAAAGATGTTTCCGGTGAAACGTTGTATGGGGATGGTAGGGAGGGGGTGTGCCGTGAGCGTCTCGAGTGAAACGGTGCGGAGACGGGGTTGGGGAGAGAGAGAGGGTATTTTTTTTTAAGAAGGCGCGCGCCGAGACGGTGAGCGAGACGGTGACTGAGACGGTGACTGAGACGGTGACCGAGACGGTGACCGAGACGGTGGCAGTATGAGAGGGGGGGGTGTGCCGTGAGCGTCTCGAGTGAAACGGTGCGGAGACGGGGTTGGGGAGAGAGAGAGGGTATAAGAGTTTTTTGGTGTTGCCACCGCCGCCGCCACGCCTTGAAAGGTGTGGAGACGGGGTCGAGAGAGAGAGGTCCGCCGCCGCCACGCCTTGAAAGAAAGGTGTGGAGACGGGGTCGAGAGAGAGAGAGAGGTCCGCCGCCGCCACGCCTTGAAAGAAAGGTGTGGAGACGGGGTCGAGACGGGGTTGAGAGAGAGAGAGAGAGAGGTCCGCCGCCACGCCTTGAAAGAAAGGCGGGGAGACGGTTTTTTTTTAAGTTTTTTTCTTTTTAAAGCATATCCCACACATTCTCATGCATACACTAACACGATAGGTTTGTTTGCTTATTTTGGAAGAATGGGTGGCCGCTGAAAAGCGGCCGTGAAGGGATATTCAGAGTCGTTTTTCTTCTTTCTTCTTCTTCTTGGTCTTCCTCTTACTGTCAGTGTCTGTTGCCACTGGTGCTACTTGGCCGCTGGTGCTGGCTACGCTACCGCTAATTTCACTGCAGGCACACTTTCTTTTGTGTGCTGCGACCCCAGCCCTGTGCGAGTCGAAAGCTTCACCTCGGACACAGCAATAATAATGTTCATATGCCATGGCTGCTGCACATTGCTGTTCATGCAGACGCATAGAAGCGCCTGCAGGAATTGAATGATGACAGAAGTCACAGGATTGAACGCCGTTTAAGTTGTCCACGAGGAGCATAAGACCCTGGAGACCTGTTTGGTTTGAGGTGGTCTCCAGTTTCGACTGCCTAGGATTGAAGCCGTAGTCAGTGTTGAAAGGTGCCTGCGTTGATGTATTGGAGATGCTAGCGATAGCGGCCGCTAGCTCATTATCAGGAGTTGATGTTGTTGCGACGATGTTGTCCGGTTGTTGTTGTGTAGTTGGTGTCGCCAACACCTGAACATCAACTGCCTGCGAATGGGCTACCAGCGAAGTTGCCAGCACGGTTGAGGCAGTTAGCACAGTGGCAGGAGTCACTTTGGTAAGAGGAGCCGTTGTTGTCGTTGTTTGTGCTTCTTGGCAGGGCGGCGATGGGGAGCTCACTGGTGACGGCAGCGGTGAAAACGGCAGCGGCGGCGGTGGGGAGCTCACTGGCGACGGCAGCGGTGAAAACGGCAGCGGCAGCGCTGGGGAGCTCACTGGCAGCGGCAGCGGCAGCGGCGGTGGGGAGCTCACTGGTGGTGGTGGTGGGGAGCTCACTGGTGGCGGTGGCGGCGGCGGCGGATTCTTGTTTAAGCGTTGATGGCTTTCTTCAGCCGCCCTGCCAAACCGGTTGAAATCTTCTTTTGGACGAGTCTGAAAATCCCTCCACTTTTCGTAGAGGAACGCCTGATAATCTATATAAACCTCTTCAAAAAGATTTATATCTTTTTCACTAAAATGATAGGTTCTCAGGCGTTCCTCTGAGAAAAATTCGTTTTTGTATTGCATTCTGCTTGTATTCGTGTCTGAGTCGCGTTCGAAATGGCAACAGCAGCAGGCAGGCAGAGATGACGAAATGTGTGTATGTGACGAAATGGTGTGGAAGCTAAACGTTAGACCACCCCCCCCCTGTACAGCGTACAGCGCACGGCACACAGTATGTCGACGACGACCCCCCCCCCTAGTACAGCGCACAGCGTGTCGACCCCCCCCCTACCACGAAAGAAGAGGCAAAAATCATTTCCCAAACAAAAAGAAACTTATGTGAGGGGTTTTAAAAGCATTTTCCACACATTTATCTTGACGAAATGAATGGTTATGTAAACGAAATGCCATTTATGCAGTTGTTAGCGTGATTAAAAGAGTTGAAATAACGATGGCTTTAGCGGTGGCTTTAGCGGTGGCTTTAGCGGCGGCTTCCGCGCTGAAGTGTAGAAAAAAAAAACGACCACCCACCCACCCCCCCCCCCTCCCTCCCTCCCAATTTCAGCATCAAAACTCATATATAAGGGTCTGTTGTCGAGATGTGGTCAAAAAATCATGGAAGCGTTGCTGAATACACCTCCTCTTTTTCCAGCTATCAACATGGACGATTTGTTTGGGTATACTTTTGATGTCATGCCAGTATTACCAGTGGAAGAGATTGATGCATTCCTGGTGAACATGACAGAGGCTGAAAAAGACTTGGAGGAACTGTTAGACATTCCATTAGACGGCACAGTACAGCCAATGCTAGATGATAAGGAAGCGTTAGGCGCCGCTACTACTGCTCCGTTAGATATACTTCCAGTGCAGCAAGGGATACAGCAAGGAATGGAGCAAGACATGCCAGATCCTGAGGGCCCCGACTACCCAATCTGGGTTGCACATGCACTTGTCAATGGTCGAAACACACACCTCAGCACAAAGTTAGAAGCTCATTTGAAGCAACTTAAGGAAGAAGTGAGCGACGACGAGTCCAGCGCTAGCGAGCCCGAGGAGGAGGAGCTTGAGGAGGGAGAAGTGTTAAGTGATGATGAAGAAGGCAAGCATTTGAAATTTGAATCGAGTAAGACCATATTTGTGACTGAGAAAGATGTGTCGCTGTTGAAAAGAAACTTTCAAGCCGTGCTTCCTCTGATTGATAGCAACATTTTTTGGCTCTTATGTGAAGAAGGCTTTTTCAACAAGCACACGTACGCGTACCTAATGGAAGAAATGAGCCCTGTCATGATGCTCATGTTCATGCTAGAAGGAACCCACGAGGATGTTCCGGCGTCAGAGCCAAAGATCACCGAAGCCATGACTCGGCGTTTCATTCAACTGTTTAGACTCTTTCATGAGGAGCAGTTTAAGGCGTTGTGTCTGCCAGAGCCGAAGTGTGTGAATGAGGGTTGCGATTCCAAATGTGCAAAGGTCATGCTGCATGGTTTCAAATACCTTGAAGAACGCATTCAGGTGTATGATATGATGGCCTACCTCTATGAAAAAGGACATTTCACCATGTCAATGCTGTTTCAATGGATACTAGGGCATCGGACCCCAGGAGACTTTTTAGTGATTGTCATGAGACAATCTTTAACAGGTGGTTTACCAACAGCCTTTCTGGATGGTGTCAATGAGATGACTCCGCGATTTTACAAGCATCTCATGAAAACTTACATGTAAAAGGTATAAAAGGGGGCGGCGGCAGCGCGCGGCGGATCACAAAGTCTGCAATCCTTCACCGCAATGTCTTCACCATTTTACAGATGTGAGACTATGGATGATATCTTCAAAGTGAATTATACTAACTATGTATTTTCAAAGCTTCCTGATGTTGAATGGGAATGGATGGAGCAAGTGAAGAATTTACATCTGCATTGGGAAGCTGTTGGAAAGACTATTCCAAGTGATTATTTCATCGACTCGTTTCTACGTGACTGTGAAGATCTACATATACTATCAGCTTATGACATTGATTCAGCATTTATCCACGCGAATACAATTTGGGCAGAGGAGCTCATGTTAGTTGTAGCTGCAAGAATCATTTTACTTTATGATGATGATGTTCCATTGACGACGAATGTATCAGACCTTGTTCGATTCAACCATGGACGAGTGGAAGTGAATTCAAAGCTTTGCAAGCAGTTTGAAAAGCTTGACTCAGCGGATGGTTGGGTATAAAAGGGGTGTGTGTATGGACCTCATCAGTACAGTGTAGCAGTCATGGAGAACAAGACAAGCAGCAGTTTTAAAATTAGTGCCAACTTAACCATTACTGTGGAGCATGGACAATATGGACCATTTCTACGCATCAAACGTGGAGAGAGATGGTGTGCTTATTCCCCATCTTTGTGGAAGATTGTGTGTCAGAACGTGAAAAAATGCCGCGACATTGGCTTCAAACTGTACTTAACGGAAACAAAGTGGCTTGAAGTCATTTCATACTTGGACATGCGCTATGTGAGCTTCGTGCGTACATCACGGTTTGAAGGGAAAGAATACACACATCACATCAACATGAATGATGGTGAATGGGAGGCACTGCTTCAGGAGATGGATCACATCGACTCCGCCTTATCGGGTGAACCGTGTACGGAATGCCATGGCAAGAAAACGATCATCAAGTTGCAAAAGGATGATCGGATGAAGGTGTCAAAGTTATCCAAGAAAAGACTGGCTGAAGTTCGGTTGGAGAATATGGATGTACAAAATCAACTTGGACTTACCTGTGACTATTGCGGTGCTTGCGGATATATGGAGGATTATTATTGCCACTGCCACAAGTACAATTGTCAGATGTGTGAACCAAGCAACTTCTGCGGCAAGTGTGGAGTACTTAAGGTGTGTGAAGCACAGTAGAAGCCCTCACACACACACACGCACAGCAAACAAGATGGATGCATGTTTTAGAAAAGCTTATGTTGACTTGATGATTGCTAAACTGGCTTGCTGCGGCACTCCAGACTATCAGCTTTATCACTTGGACGCTTATTGGGATGTTGTACATCACAGTCTTGATGTGATTGAACTACATTCACGATTTCTTGGAGAATGTGACGCAATTGGAGTAGAAGAAGATCCTGACTTTGACTTTGATGCTGCCCTCTATTCTGCTCGCACTGACGTGGAAGCATATTTCACCGTGGTGGATTATTTGAGAGATTGCTGTGGACTACAAGAAGAAGAGGAAACTGAGCAGCCTTATCAGCTTTGTCAGGTAAGCCCCTCCCCCCCTCCTTCTCCCCTTTTTTAACACTCATAACTCTAAAAAACCAACAGCAGCAGCAACAGCTAACAATGTTTTTCTTTCTAGCAAATTTAATTTTATGTGAGTGGTTTCAACGTGAACAAAGAAAGAAGATGATAGAAGAGGTAGCAGATATATTCAAACATATTGTATTGCAGGAAGAAGGCATGTTAGAATAAATCAAAGTCGCCATGGAGAATCGTGTACTATTTAGCGGTCATAAGGATGTTCTTTCCAACATGTTTCCAGCACGCCTTGAAAAGTATGGACATACATTCAACTCGAGTGAAGCGTTGTATCAATATGAGAAAGCCGTGTTTCATCACCGTCCAGATATTGCTTCAGCTATTGTGTTATCCAGAAATGGCTATGAAGCAAAACGTATCGCCCAAGTGATAAAGCCATGTCCTTTATGGCATACAGTGAAGAGAAGCAAAATGCAAGAGGTGTTACAAGTCAAATGGAATCAGTGTGCATCGTTTCGCAACAAGTTAAAAGACTGCAAAGACAAGACTTTAGTGGAAGCCACCTATGATCCTTGGTGGGGAGCTGGTGTGAAACATGTGTCATCTCGTGGATATCCTGGTCAGAATATCATGGGAAAGTTGTTAGAACAGTTGTGTGTGACGGGGGGTATAAAAGAGACTGTGCCTCCAACATCATCTTACTTGCCGTTGTCGTCGCCGCCGCCGCCGCCGCCCAGCCGCTCGCCCAGCCGCTCACCAGTCCTGGTGTGGAGACGTGTTTTTGTGAACCTATGAACTCCCCCCCCCCCCGCGTGCTGAACTTGACAGCGTAAAGAGTGAAGTTCTCAAGAGTATACAGACATGGCAGATATGACACTGAGACAATATATTGTGCAAAAAGCTTATTGTGAAGAAATGTTATCGGCTGTAAAAAAGTTTGCATGGTTAGTATGTCCTGCTTGCCAACATGAAGAGTGTCAAGAACATACTTGTTATTTTGCATGTGTCTATACATATTGGAATGAAGCTAAATATTATATTCATTTAGATAAAGTGTTAGAGAATGCAAATCAGCGTTGTGAGAAATATGGTGTAGATCCGATTACACTCGATGAACTCAGTCAGTGGCTAGTATTCATTGAAGACCAATGGTCTCCAGTTATTCACACCATTGTATCTATACTTGATTTGTAAAACTTGTGAGTTAAGCGATGTTGGTTGAGTTAAATAAAAAGCTGTTTTTGTTGAGAAGGTGGATTTTTTTTTTTGGTTTTTGGCCTCATGTCGTGATAAAACCGTGTTTAGCCCACGAGACGACCTCGTTAAAAAACTTCACATATCTACTGCCTCTCCACCCCCCCCCCCCCCTAGTGCAAATAAAAAAAACCCTAGTGTGTCCCGTAAGCAACCTCTTTCACTCGAGACGTCAAGCAAGTGCTGCTGCTGCGCTGCTGCTGCGCTGCTCGTGTTGTTGCTTTTCATTCGGTGTGACCATGTCGACGTGGAAAGACTACTTGACGAATATATACTTCAAACCTGGACAGCCCGGGGCATTTGCTGGTCCTTACAAACTGTATCACATCTTAAGAAAGCATGATCAACCAGTGACACAGTCGCAAGTGAAGAAATGGCTACAGGATCAAGACGCATTCAGTTTACTCCAACCTGTCAAATACAGGTTCAAAAGACAACGTGTGATTACACGGGGCATTGATGACATGTGGGATGTGGATTTGGCTGATATGGGAAACATAGCTCCCTATAATGATGGCACACGCTTTTTACTCATTGTCATTGATGTGTTTTCCAAATATGTGTGGGTGCAGCCACTACCTAATAAATCACATACCAGCGTCATACAAGCTTTTCAAAAGATTTTTCATGACACGCGCCGAAGACCACGCACTCTAAGGTCCGATAAAGGAACGGAATTTAAAAACAGATGGGTCAAAGCATTTTTGAAGAAGGAGGGCATTCATGCTTATACCACAAAGAATGAAACCAAAGCCAACTTTGCTGAGAGAGTCATTCGTACTCTAAAGGGGATGATGTATCGGTATTTTCTACATAATCAAACTTACCGTTACGTAGACATCCTTCCAGACTTGGTGTACAATTACAACCATAGGCCTCATGGCTCCCTTCCGAATAAGTATGCTCCAGCCGAGATTCGTAAAGACAACGAATCGAAAGTGTGGAAGTATATGTATGTCGACAAACTCAAATTGAAACCGAAGAAGAAGAAGAAGAAGTATAAATTGAACATTGGCGATCATGTTCGCATTTCCCACATTAAATATGTGTTTCAACGGGATTATCACATCAAATGGACGCAAGAAGTCTTTATAGTCACACATCGGTGTAAGAAGCAAGGAATCCATTTGTATCGTGTGAAAGACTTTTTAGACGAAGATATTGATGGGCATTTCTATGAGGAGGAACTGCAGAAAGTGACCAAAGATATTGAATCTGTCTACAGAATTGAAAAAGTCTTGAAAACCCGTAAAAGGCGAGGAGGTGTGAAAGAATTACTTGTCAAGTGGTTAGGTTGGCCAAGCAATTTTAACAGTTGGGTGAAAGAAACAGACATTCAAAGATGAAGCATCCCTTTACATGCTTGGTCTCTGGGCCTACAGGCAGTGGCAAAACGTCTCTGGTGAAGGAAATTCTTGAACAAAAGTTGATTCACCCCTCTCCGAAAAGCATTTTATGGCTCTATGCAGCAGATCAACCTTTGTACAAGGGAATGAAGGGTGTGACATTTTACCAAGGCATCCCAGATGACATTGAAGAGCGCTTTAACCCGAAAAAACCAAACCTACTCATCATTGATGACTTAATGACCAGATGCCATAGCGATGAGCGTATGACACGTCTTTTTAGTGTGGGTAGCAGTCATCAAAATCTAAGTATCATCTTTATTGTGCATAATTTATTCCATCATGGGAAAGAGATGCGAAATATTAGTTTGAATACCGATTATATCATTCTGTTTAAAAATCCGAGAGACAGTCAGCAAGTCAGTACATTGGCGCGGCAAATGTATCCTGGAAGATCTCAATTTCTCATAGAAGCCTATCAAGATGCTACCAGCAAACCCCATGGTTATTTATTCATTGACTTGAAGCCGAAGACGAATGATCAACTGCGTATTCGTACAGGCATTTTACCAAAAGATACCCATTATATATATATTGATAAAGCCGTGTACGACCAAGAACCAAGTCATTTAACCATTCGCAGTCAAGATGTCTAAACGCATTCGAACGAACCAGCCTTTCCTTCATTTGCTTGCACGCAGTGGGCCTAGACGGCGTAAATCCTTGCTACAGCAAGCTACGAAGAAGGAATTAACGAGCGTGTTTGAAATTTGTTTGAATATATTGCGAGGACATTTACCCTTAAGCTCAAAACGGTATAAGGTATTCAAGCGTGAGCGTCATACCCTACGTACTCTGGCAGACAAGAAGATATCCCTTCGACGAAAAAAGAAGTTGGTGAATCAGAAAGGAGGATTCATTGGAGTGATTGCTAGATTTGCATTGCCCTTGTTAGCCAAGCTGCTGTTAAAATGAAGCATGCTATGAAAATGGTTCTCATTCCTGAACATGAATACAAATTGTTATTGGAAAAGAAGGGGAAACATGGTGGCGACATCAAAGCAAAAGTCAAGACACTTTTACGTGGGAAACGAACGCGTGAAAAGGCCATGGAAATGTCTCAACTCCTTGGCCGCCATCTACGAACAAGTCAGTCCCAACAACAGCGGCAGCAAAAACCAGCACCAGCACCACTAGAAAAGCTAGTGTTAAGTCATTTTCAACCGATCTATCATGGAAAAGTACAACAACTTTTAGCAGACCTGAAGAAACATGGTACGACATGGACAGAGAAGAATGAACTTGTGTTGAAAACGGGCGATGTCATTACAAATTCTAACATGGTTGATTTGATGAAAGAAGCATTGGTAGCGACAAGAAGAAAGGAACGCACCATACCACCCCATGGCTGGCATCCGTTTATCCAGGAAATTGTCGATGCTAATATTCCAAAAACGACGTTTAGTAAAAAGACCACTCGTGAAGACATTGCAACAGAAATGAACCAGCGTCAGCAAAGACAGTTTCCGAAAGGATGGGAAAATTTTTAACATGGTTGAAAGAGCTATGGTGTTGTTGCGGTGGTGGCCAGGAAGAGAAACCGACTATTCCTGTGAAGATCCGATGCACAAGTGCGTGTTGTGAAGGAAAAGTCCATCAGCATGATGATGATGATGATGTAAAAGAGGATGAGACTTTGCATACTTGGTCGAATGGCGCGCGCTATCCTGAGGTATATAGGCAACGACGACGACGCACCCATACCATTTGAGGGGTTCCCTACCATGGAGTCGACAAGCTTTTACATTACTTTGCCGAGCAATGCGAGTATGAACTATTATCCCAACAACAAGGCTTCGAATTATCAAATTCGTATGCCTCGAACCATCTATCTGAATGGAAGATATGAAGTGGCTTTAGCTGAAATTCAATATCCGCATACATGGACAACGATGAGACATGGCATGGACTATTCTATTCAGTATCGACAACAACCGCTGACAGATACTGTTCTTGACACTATCAATATTCCTTATGGCTACTACAGATCCATACCAGAGATATGTCAGGCAGTGAATGAAGAAGCGACTAAGTCTATGAAAGATGATCTTAAAGACGCTATTCGGCTAAAGTATGATAAGATTAGACGGCGTGTGTTTCTATTTCTCGATTATGGCTATGAAGTGTCCTTTTCCACTGGATTAGCTGAGATTTTAGGATTTATCCCAGATCACTGGTATACTGAAACGTGTACAGCTGACCATAAAGCCGATGTGAAACAGGGGTTTTATACACTGTATGTGTATTGTAGTATTTGTGAACCACAAGTTGTTGGGGATTATTATGTGCCTTTGCTACGCTCTGTTGGGATACAAGGCCATGATGGCGACATTGTTATGAAAACGTACGGTGAACCGCACTATGTCCCTGTAAACACATCCAAATTTGACGTGATAGAGATGAATATAAAGGATGACACAGGCCATACTGTTCCATTTCAAACTGGAAAGGTGATCTGTAAACTTCATTTTCGACCAAAAGCATTATGAAAGCCTACACACACGATCCGTCTGCATATCGCAACCATTTTCTTCGTCAAGTGGGTGGAGAATTACCAGGATTCAAAGGAGCGCGAATACAGTATGGAGATGGTATTGGTTCAATACTGGGATCATTGGCTCGTAGAGCTATTCCACTACTTAAGGCTGGGGCTAAGATCGTTGCGCCACATCTTAAGAAGGCTGCAAAGAATGTTGCGAAAGATGTTACGGGTCGAGTAGCACAGCGTGTGTTTGGTGGTGGTGATGTACATAAAAAGAGAGTGCAACCGACGAAACGTGCCAGAAGACGAAAAACAGCTAGACGGATAACATCAAAAAAGCATAAAAGAGATATCTTTTGAAAATCATGTCTCTCATTCACAATCATTCGTGCGAATGCAGTCTTTCTCCATTGGAATGGTTTCACGTACCGCCGACGCAAACTGCTGTAGAGAAAAGTTATAATGTCGACTATCAACCACTGACTACCATTAGAGAGGGGGCTCCCATAGAATTCTACATTCCTGCGAGTACAGAAGAATATCTGGATTTAAAGAACAGCAAACTTCATATTGTATGCCGCATTGTAAAGGCCGATGGAACAGCGTGTGGCCCAGAGGACAAGGTCTCTTGCATCAATGATGTGTTTAATGGGTTATGGTCTAATATTGAATTGTTTCTGAATGATCGGTTGGTTTCGCATAGTAACAACACCCATGGCTATACCAGCATTATCTCTCATCTCATCCATGATTCGGAAGAAAGTCTCCATTCTGAGCGCTCTATGCGGCTCATGTACAAGGATACTGCTGGGTCGATGAATAGTTATGAGGTGAAAAGACCTAATCATGAACACTATGTATCCGGGTTTCATGTCAATGCCGACGGTGGTGATCTAGCTGAGCAAGGAAACAATGGTTTGCATCATCGTTATTTGCATACGCGTCTCAGCCGTGAGTTTATGCTCGCAGGTGGTTTGAGGATAGATTTGTTTGAGCAGGATCGCTATCTTCCGAATGGCATCAGTTTGAAGTTGCGTTTCCATAGACAGAAAGATGATTATGTATTGATGGCTGCAGATAATACCTATAAGGTAGAAGTGAAAGAGGCATTTTTAACCATTCGCAAAGTGAGGGTGAGTCCAGGGATTCAGCTAGGGCATACAGACGCATTGCTGAAAAGTCCTGCCAAGCTCATCATCACTAGAAAAGAATGTAAAGTCTTGGCCATTCCGGCAGGATTTCGGTCTTTTGTGAAAGACAACATCTTTTTGGGTCAATTGCCAAATCGCATTGTCATTGGTCTGGTTCATAATGAAGCCTTTGGTGGGTCAGTCGGGAGGAATCCATATGATTTCAAACATTTTGATCTGAACTATATGCAACTGTACACGGATGGTGAACCAGTCCTATCCAAACCGCTCAAGCTTGACATTCCACAGAACAAGTACCTAGACGCTTTTGAAACGCTTTACAAATCGTTTGATCGATTGAATGGTGAGAAAAGTTCCATTATAAAAAGGGAAGATTGGCCTAGAGGGTATTCTTTATTTTCGTTTGACTTAACACCGGATTATGATGGAGCTGATCACTTTCCCCTGATCAAGCATGGGAATTTGCGGCTAGAAATGAACTTTGCTAGGGCTTTGCAACCTACCATCAATGTCATCGTCTATGCTGAATTCGACAACATTATTGAGATCAGTGCCAATCGTAGCATCCAATTCGACTACCAGTCATGAACACGAAGCAGATCGAAGCTATCCTGAGCCATGATGCCGCGACCAAAGACTTGTTTCAAGGTGTGTTTCCCATGGACCAGTTACCACCGTCTTTACAACGCGGTGCCTATGTCATCAACACCGACGATCATGATGAACCAGGAGAGCATTGGGTGGCAGTGTATTATGACAAAGACCCTGCGGAATACTTTGACTCTTATGGACTGTTACCTCTCGATGAGCGTTTAGAAACATTTTTAAGAAATGACTATATGTATAATTCCATCTCATTACAAACGCCGATATCATCGGCGTGTAGTTTTTATTGTGTATATTATATATGGCATAGAGCTCGAGGTCAGAGTATGTTTGAGATTGTGAATATATTAAAAAGAAAGGATGGGGATTTTATTGTAAAGGATTTTGTCTATAGACATTATAAACCATTGTTTTATTAATGGTGTAGTTAAGCTGTAGTTAAGTTGTTAAAGAATTGTTCAAATGTTGGAAAAAAAACTCTAAGTTTCAAACTGGTCTTGTTTATTGGTATTTTCCAAACTCTCCCCTCTTATCTACCAACTACTTTTTTACAAGTTCTCTCTCAATACATTGATCAATGCATGCCATTCATTGCAATTTAAATTAATATAGGTATCATAGACATTACACCCACGTTTGTAAATGCTATGAAAGCTCACATAACACACATCACCAAACTTTATCTCTTTAACAGTTTCATGTTCAGACAGTTTCAGTTCATATCCTTCTTCTATGTCCATCAGCCGCATCAGCCGCATAGGCTGTGTCACCTCAATGGATTTGGTACCCCGCTTGAGTTGTATTCCATCCTCTTTGAATTCAAGCAGAAGATTCTTCCCAATCCAATGCGTGTAACAGCGCGTTCCATTCCGCTGTGCTGAGGGTGATGATGTCGCAGTCTTCTGTAAGCTCGTCATATTGGCGAAATTGTACAAACACGTCTAGACCGTTCTCAGTCACACGCACATCTAATTCATTTGAGACTGCTAGGAAAAAGCCGGGTATTCTCAACTCGTCTAGGTGATCCTTCAACACGGATTGGTCCTCAAGCGATAGGACGAGATACTGTCCAAAATGCCGTAGCACAATGTCATCACATAAGTTTCTCAGATAGGAGAACCCATAGGTCATGGGTTCATAATCCATCAAATAGTCGTCTTCCATCGCGTCCATGTATTTATACTCGGATGATGTCGAACAGTGGATGCTGTATAGCTTCGAGGAATCGTAAGGCTGCGCGCCAGTTCTTGATATCAAAGAAGATCAACTGTGCATAGGGTGTATCTGGCACAACTCCCTTATAATCCTCTGGATAATCCTGTAAAAGATTTCTACAGAATGTCACACGTATGTTAGAATTATATTCAGCCACCGTCACTTCCAGTTTATTTTCAAGTCTGCGTTTAAACCCAGCTTCAAGCGGTATGTTTTTAAAGTCTTTCCACACTTCAGGTTTAAACCGATAAGCAGAAATTCTCTGAGAACCCATCATCACTTCATTCCTCTCATTGACAGTAAGGTAAACACCATTGTTTAACATGAGTGCATTCATGATTGTTACCTTGGTATGACTGGTCGTCTTGTCTGCGAAGCCTTTTATCCACTTCTTTCACCTGCTTCTTCAGCATTTTCCATTCAGGTATGGTCAGCAAGATACCCTTTTTCGTCGGACGGTTCCTTCCAGTCCCCTCATCTCTGAGGTACTTGCGAATGTTCACCACACCTTCATCGCTTTGTTTCATAATCTTGATATACTTTCCATTGCCTAGAGAAAGCATTCCATCCCACGACTGTGGTGTCGCCGTCGTCTCCACTTTTAATTTCTTGATAGTGGTGGTGGTGGTGGTGGAATTGTTCACGTTCAAGTCTTTCACTGTATCTGCTAGAGTATCCATATCCGTTGGTGCAGATCTCTTCATGTTCACCCTCAACTCACTCTGAAGTTTGGTGAAAGTCATCCCCCCCTTTTATACTGTTGCTGCCGCTGCTGCCGCTGCTGCCTTGTAATGCCCATGCGCCAAAGTGGAATAGCCATCATTTAACACGTATCGCTTATCATCAAAGGGGGAGAGAGCTACTTTCCTCAACTTCTCCGAGAAAATCTGGTGGTTATGACTTCGAATGGTGTGTCCTGTCACCATCATTTGCGTTTGGTTGAACAAACTGTCTTTATATTGCTGATGTTTCATACGTCTTTGACACGCATGAGTAATCCCTTTGGCTGTACGTTTTTCTTTCCCACCATACATCATACTGTACATTTTCGGCCGAAGTCCAACAAACTCTTCAATGGGGATACCTGCCGTCTCATCTTTCATTTTCCCAAGCACTTTCTTGTTCACGGTGGAATGCAAGAAATGATCGGGGGGATAGTCACTTGTGTCGAACAAGTCAGCATCTTCCTGCATATCCTTGTAGATATCATCCGTTTCTATGTCATAACATAGACTGTCGGTGTCACTGAACAACAGCTTGGCGTCAGGATACTTGGTCATGATGTAGTTGTAATGAAAGTCAAACATGAGCACTTTGCTGAGGTCAAGAATGGTGAAGCCGACTTGAATGGGCTTATCCAGAAGCAAATCCACTTTGTGTAAATGTACCGCGGTCAAATCGTCATTTAAAATTCTAAATTGGTGGAATGAAGGTTTGGCTACAAGTTTCTTGAACCGCTTTTCCTGGTGAACGAGTTCCACATTGATGCGCTTTCTCACATTTTCCATGGTTTTGCCAAATACAGAGTTATTCATCAATTTGAAAAAGTCTTTCTCAAACGGGTTCTTAGCCAACTTTCTCTTTTCCGTGTTCAACGAGATGTATTTCGCCAACCATTTGCTCTGTGCAAACATGATAGCCCGATGCACCTTCGTGACTTTCAATCCCAGTGACACATATTGCTGTAAATTTCTATAATGAAGTACATAGTTCTTCTTGTCACACAAGTTGGGAATGAGCTTTTCACTGGGTTTATCTTTCATGTTCAACTCTTTCCGTAGCTTCTGACTATGCTTTGATAATTCTCCCACCTTCACACATTTCCGTTCTGGAGCTACTGGGTAGTGATTATGACCATCATGGATTGAATATGGATATTCCAAATCCACCTCTAAAATGTATCCAATCTCATCCTCTTCATCCACTTCCATGAAGTCAATGGATTCTGGCTCGTTCACCCACATAAATCCACTTTCTGGCATACTTTGTGACATGGCCCAGCCGTACAAGTTGTTTGCGTCGAGGTACATCAGGTAATGGGTTGGTTGCATAGGGTCATACTCTGCTACGTAGGGGTTATTTGCTTTCGCATACTTGTGTGTGATGACAGATATTCCTCCACGTAGACCTTGTTCAACCATTTGGTACATGTCAATGTCATTGATCAATTCCAACTTCACCTTTGTCGCTTTTAACATCGCATCCCACGACAGTCCTGGCGCTGTATAGTAGTGGGCAGGATCCAATTCATACGTGTTAAGACACACTTGACGAAAATTTTCAAACACGTCAGCCAACAGCAATACATCCGATTTCAGGTATAAGTCGTGGTATTCACCAAATGTAGTGCAGTGGAATGTCTCCCACACCTTCTGTGCATGCACATAATCCTCATCGCTAATGCCTTCTTCACTGAGCAGACTGTAAAACTTGTCCTTGGACGGCAGTTGTGTTTCAGCAAACTTGGATGGCTCATCCACGTAATCGTAGGGGTACACTCCCTTTCTCAACAGTAACTCTTGCTGGTCGCTATCGTGAATGTGAGAGGTCATGTTATAAAAGGTATCTTTCCCTTCTGCCGCCAGGTTGGATACCAACTTCTGTAGAGAAGTACCCATGAACTGATAACTGTCTGTAAATTTCAGATTGCTCATGGTGAATGCAATATATTTCTCAACGGTGTTGGGAATAACCGTAAGCGTTTCATCTTTGAATTTGCCAATTTCCTCCATGATCAAATGGCTGTCATAGCCTCGCAAATTGTGGAAAAAGACAGGGATGATAAACGAATCTCTAACACCCTGCTGATCCTTTCGAAATCGGAATTGCAAATTGCATTCACGATGTGCAGCACCGCGATATTTGCCATTGATATGGTCATGATCTCTCACACAATCTGCTCCTAGAGGCTCATGACAAATGTAGCAATCCACAGCAGTCCTGAAATCCTCTTTGTCTTCACGAGTCATGACCAACTTCTTTGGCTGCTGTAAACCCTGCACAATACGATCACGCTCATTCACCATATGGTCTAAAAAGACTTTCACAGCATTGTCTCCTCGATACACGACTGGGGCACGTGTGTCATACTGGCTCACAACCACATAGGCGAAGCTGTTTGGACGATGATGTTGGTACTTGTCTCCTTCTTCATGCTTTTGCGTGAAACATTCAAAGTCTGCATAAATCACAAAAGGTGCTCGCTGTTGTTTGGCTACATTCTTGAACTTGATAAACGGTTCCTTGGGGAATGATAAACGTTGCGCTCCATGCTTGCCACACACTTCGCGATGCTTGTCTAACAGATCTTGTCGCATAAACCCGTGAAGACAGTTGAAACAATAAAATGCACCTCCATTATGCTTTGATCGATAAGCCATCAGTCTGCTGAAATTCTTGATGAGACAGTAATGTCTTGTCCTGTCATTGCTAATCAAAAGTAAGTTGATTTCTCTCGCGCTGTTGGCGCTGGTGGCGCTGGTGTTTCGACTCAGTTGTATCGGAACAACGACATCCTGTTCATATCCAAACACGTTGATGGATACATCATTCTCCTTTTCAAACTTTGGAATGGCCGTAATCGGTGTGGGAAATGTCATGCCTTCCACCTTTAATTCGTTCTCAAATGGCTTGTATCGATGCACACGCTCTGGGTTTGCATCTGTTGAAGGGTGAAGGTGAGCCAGTACCGACCATAAGAAACACTTGTTGTCTTTATTCTTAATGTTTAACACACCTCCTGTATTCTTCACTTTCTTCGGCAGGTCCATATAACAGCTTGCTTCCAGAGGTGCTGATGTAGCTGTATGCACTTCAATATACAGGATGTTATCCAACACCCAGCCAGAACCTTGTCGCTCATGTTCATCAAACTTGGTAAACAATTCTTTATAGGCTTCTGGCAAGTCCTGCTCAATATCCCCTGGATTGTAGGCTATATATGTTCGACTGCTGATAAAAGCATTATCCACTTGTTCTACCATCACCCCTTCAGCATTCGCTGTCATTTTCTTGAAGCGTGCATGTACGACAATGTACCATTTCATTCCATCATTTAACGTTTCTCGTAAATGTGCCTTAATCCGATTCTCTTGTTGCCGCATTTCAAGTAATAAATCCGATCCATCTTCAGGCTCAAACCGTCTTTCCTGCGCGTTTTCACCAAGACTCACTCTTCTCCCTCTCCCTACTTGCACTCTCTTTGGTTCTTTGCATACATGTGTGTCAAACGCATCCATAGATGGAAATATCTTAACACATCCATAGCAGAGGAACGGATCAGGTCTGATAATACTATCTTGCAGCGTCTTTTGTCTCTTCACTTCTATCTGCTGAACAAGCTCTTCCCGAGCACGTTTCAACCTTGCTAGTTTCGTGGCCATCCTTGTTGTCGCTGCCGCCGCTGCCATCAACTGTTCTGATGTTCTCCCCTCCCTCCCCTTTTATACGCGGACGGACTACGAAAGAACTGCTTTAGTTACTGTAGTTAAACTACAGCGTGGCAGCGAGAGAAAAAAAAAGAGCTCTTTGAAGTTTAAAAAATCATTTTATTTACAACTATTTCATATTCATATATTCATATATGCTTTCATATATACATTCGAAATATGCTATAAAACACTAAAACACTAAAACACTAAAAACACTAAAACACTAAAGTTAAAAGTTAAAAGTTAAAACACTAAAGTTAAACCACTAAAGTTAAACACTAATGATTTTCAGTCACCATTTTTTCCACGTCAGACTCTCCGCAGGGCTCTCCGCAGGGCTTTACCAGCACGTCGGCTCACCACAATCGCACTGGTAGCGATAAAATTGATTCATGGTGAATGGTCTCTTGGAACATCTAAACGGGTGCATGTTATAATATCTAAAGTTCTTCAACGCTGCTCCGCACCACCAACAATCCAACAACGGTTCTGGTCCTGCCAATAATGCTGTAAAGTTATATGGCAGTAGTCCGCCGCAGGTCTTGCAACAATAATGCCGTGGAGCATCATGCTTTACTGGACAATTATGTGACTGTCCTTCATATTCCAGCAAGCAGAAGCACTTGAAGCACTCGGTTGTTAGCGTGATCATGCCGCGGCCTTTCTTCCACACCCTGAAATTGTACCTCTTCTCCTCCTCCACAGGTGCTACAGTGGAAGGAAAGTGTAAAGTTTCTTCTAAGGCATACTTCATCTCTGCCTCCACCTTTGCTTTCTCTTCATTCAATGGTATGGTAATAATCACTGCCTCATTTGGTTTGAATTGACTCATATCATCTATAGCATCTGCTGACGAGTTCATCTTGTGTGTGTGTGTTAAATGGCATCTCCTCGACTCACTTATATATAGTGAGTTTTGGGGGAGGGAGGGGGGAGGGGGGTTTAACTCTTCTTTAGTGATAGGGGTGGGTCGTCGATACCCTGTTCTTGGGGCGGGGTGGTCGTGAGCTGTCACTCTCGGGAGGGGGGGGGGGGCTAGTACAGCGCTTCATCAACGCTTCGGCGGAAGCTGTTATTTCAAATCCCGTAATCACATCGACAACTGCACAAAATGACGTTTACACTACCATCCATTTCGTCAAGAAAAAAAATGAAACCTAACATAAGTTTCTTTTTGGGGGGAAAAAAATGATTTTTTTAACTCTTCTTTGGTTGTAGGGAGGGGGGGGGTCCTCGTCGTCTCTGTAGTACTCTGTTCTAGGAGAGGGAGGGGGGGTCGTCATCGACACGCTGAGCGCTGTGCGCTGTGCGCTGAGCGCTGTACTAGGGGGGGGGTCGTCGTCGACACGCTGTGGGCTGAGCGCGCTGTGGGGAGGGGGGTGGTCTGACGTCGATCGGCTGCAGAGTATATAATGCCCTCCGCGCCTCTCCAGCTTTTACCATCATCATCATGGAGCTCTATTTCCATTTGAATTGCGAGAAGCGTATCAAGTCAGTTGATCACTGCGAATTTGAGCCACAGCGCCTGCGGGAGACACCGTACAGAAAACAATTTATACAGATCCTGCCCGACCCAAAGAATATGGAAGTGGTTGGCATACCGGTTATGTTTAACCGCAGCATCACGATGGGGAAGAGGATAGAGAACATTGAAGATGGCAAATACAATCACGCCTACATGAGAACATACATGCTGGGGGAACAGATACCAACCACCATGGAGGAGGAAGAATACCCGGAATGGGCAGAGTACTTCCTGAGGCGCGATTTTGCAACCTGCCCCGGATGCAGCGTGTTTATGCTATTTGATAAGAGTATAGCTCTGGAGTGTGGGCACACAGCATGCCTGCATTGCACTGTGGTGGCAGCTTTTCTAGAAGCTATTGAAGGCCATTACACCATGCATTGCTTGACCTGCGGAATTAACTCAGACATCTTCCTGTTTGGCTCTCAACAGATGGCACAATGTGGCAGGCAGGCTCGTGATATCATCAAGTTCAAGTAAAATAGCATAAACACAACTAAAACAATGCGGAGTTCATCTCCTGGCCGCTCCAAAGCGGCCGCCAACTATTAAGAAATAAGCAAAACAAACGTGTTAGTGTGTGGGATATGCATGAGAATGTGTGGGATATGCTTTAAAAAAAAAAAAACTTTAAAAAAAAACCGTCTCCCCGCCTTTCTTTCAAGGCGTGGCGGCGGCGGACCTCTCTCTCTCTCTCTCTCAACCCCGTCTCGACCCCGTCTCCACACCTTTCTTTCAAGGCGTGGCGGCGGACCTCTCTCTCTCTCTCAACCCCGTCTCGACCCCGTCTCCACACCTTTCTTTCAAGGCGTGGCGGCGGCGGACCTCTCTCTCTCTCTCAACCCCGTCTCCACACCTTTCTTTCAAGGCGTGGCGGCGGCGGACCTCTCTCTCTCTCGACCCCGTCTCCACACCTTTCAAGGCGTGGCGGCGGCGGTGGCAACACCAAAAAACTCTTATACCCTCTCTCTCTCCCCAACCCCGTCTCCGCACCGTTTCACTCGAGACGCTCACGGCACACCCCCCCCCCCCCTCTCATACTGCCACCGTCTCGGTCACCGTCTCGGTCACCGTCTCAGTCACCGTCTCAGTCACCGTCTCGCTCACCGTCTCGGCGCGCGCCTTCTTTAAAAAAAAATACCCTCTCTCTCTCTCCCCAACCCCGTCTCCGCACCGTTTCACTCGAGACGCTCACGGCACACCCCCTCCCTACCATCCCCATACAACGTTTCACCGGAAACACCTTTCTTTCACTCGCAATCCTTCCAACTGCATCAAATGACGTTTTCTTTCGTCATCAACTCACTGTACAAAACCTTCATGCAAACTCCCATCAAATAACGTTTTCCCCTCGTCACACTATACTCTAACAATACTCTAACAAAAAAAAACCTTAAACCAAAGGAGACCGGACATGCCAAACTCACTCTTTCTTCCCGCACACTCCCTTTTATATGCCTGAGCAAAGGGAGCGAAATTTTCACATCCTCTAGCCAATAGAAATCCACCTTTAACACTGCATTCTCATTGGTCAACTTTCGCTCCTTTTTCGCACCCATATATAAACCACTGCACGCCAAAAAGTGCAGTGGTTCTCTCGTCCATTTTTCGTTGCTATGCAAAAAATGCAGTGGTTCTCTCGTCCACTTTTACGTATCCATGCAAAAAATGCAGTGGTTCTCTCGTTTTATAACTACTTCTGACGTCGAAGAATTTGTAGGGTTGTTGCAAGCCATTCAGTCAGCAGCTTTAGATTTTCCTTCTGTAATGATTGGCATTTATTTATTTTTAAGATTTCATGTTCTGTCAAACGCGTAAGAAGTGCAATCAATCTGTTGATACCTGTTTCTTTGCATGCCAAATTCAACAACGGATTTGTAATTCGAAACGATGTGGTAATGCTGCGAGCATTAGAGTAATTTTTATTCATGTTGTTACAAATCAGCATAAGGGCGTCAGTTTCGTACAGGAGTCATACATGTGTGCGTGGTGGGTGCGCGCTGCCGCGTATCTCCCGTTCTTTTGCATCGAAAACGTCACGTATTGCACCACTAAAAATGTGTAACTACGAAACAGAAAGCATCGTAGAATAGTGCATAAAATTTCTAATTAATAAGTTAAAACTCTTATACATGCCAGGCCTGGTGAAAAAAATTTCGAGTTAAAAAAATGAAATCGACATGCTAACTGTGTGTGAAAAAAAGTTTATCTGGAAAGCGATAAAAAAGATAATAACTACTGAAAATGGCCTTTCAGAGAAGAAATTTATCTCAAACTTTTATACTGTCACAGCATAATCGCGGCGGTGTCAATTATAACTGGACTGTTTTTTTTTTTTTTTTTTTTTTTTTTTTTGCTAGTGAGCGGCTACACATGGGGCCACAAAAATGAGATTTTGAATATTTAGAACTTCAGAATAATTTTAAAATGTTTGTTAGAAGTCATGCCAAATTGACAGTTGCATCAAAACAAGTTTTGACCTGCTATATTCCAGTGACCATTCTGGCGTCGATAAAAGGTCGATTTGGTGTTGCCAAATCACAGCATTAAATCTAGTTGTAATTTGGTTTTGATTGGTAGCAACAGCAGAACAAAGCCTTTGACACAACCTGAAAAGATATTGGATAAGCAACTATGCTTAAACGCTGATTTTTGCTCCCAAAAAATTCTAGGTGTTACTTGCTTGTAAGTTATCACGACCATAGATAAACGTCTGGGCAACGCCCTTGGCATCAGTCAGATGAAAATGCTGTTTAGATGTTGCAAACGAATTTTTACAAACAAATTTAGGCACTGTAGAAAAAACGATCTCGCCTCCTTAAATTTTCGCCATACCCGGATTTTCGCCATGTAGACACACACATACACACACACACACACACACACACACACACACACACACAATAATTGTTCACTTATTGCGGAAAGGTGAATATACTGTGCTATCACATATATACTATGATATTGACTACAACGGTTCAGTTCTCTCTCTCTCTCTCTCTCTCTCTCTCTCTCTATATATATATATATATATATATATATATATACATATATATATATATATATATATATATATATATATATATATATATATATATATATATATATATATATATATATATATATATATATATATATATGTTACAGTAAATCTGTGTAATCAGTAATTTCACGTAATTCCTAAAACTTGTAGGAATTACGTGAAATTACTGTCGGGGCCAGGAATTACGCGAAATTCCTAAAATCTTCAGGAATTTCATGTAATAACTGAAACAGGAGGTCAGTAATTACACGAAATTACTAAACTGTGAATGAAACAAAAACAATGTGTTGGCATTTATTTAATAAACCTCAAGACTTGAATCAACACTGCAGTGCTCAAATACATCGCTTCTACCATGGTTTCAAATACAGAATGCATGTCTTTACTCAATTCAAGTACAGAATGCATGTCTTCACTCAAATCGAATACAAAATACATGTCTTTACTCAAATCAAAACAAACGCATCATAGTCAAATAGAGTTCTAACAATGTTTCAAATACGGAAACACATGTCTTTACTGAAATGAAATGCTGATATGAGCTCAATTAACCCAGGGGACTTTGTCAGACTGGGTTAGTCGTATCACTATAGGGGGCTTGAATGTTTGTGCGTATGTTAAACCTTTTCTTTAAAATGCTACTCCTCCTACAGTTTTGTTCCAATCGTTTAATATTAAGCAGGAATGTTCCCTGGGTGGTCCCTCGTATGGCTATTACTTTTTTTTTGACGATTGACGCAAAACTGACAGAACGGCGGCATTTTTTGAGCCCGTTTTGATCCATTTTTAAAATGCTACTCCTCCTACAGTTTTACTCCAATCGTTTAGATGTTACGCAGGCATGTTCCTCAGGGGTTCGCCTACCAGGCTATTACTTTTTGGCATTTCGCCAAAAACTGACGAAATGGCTGAACTTTGAAGTTTGGCAAAAACTGGAATAAATGGCAGCTTCTCCACCTGGACTTTGCTTTTTTTCGCAAATGAAAAAAAATGCCGAAATGGTGGAATTTTCAAAATTTTGTAAAATTGTGTAAATGTCGGTAAATACGTGAATCGTCAAAACCCAAACTCTCCAACATCCCTTTTCGGGTAGCTTCCAAAAACTCGTTTTTGTGTATTAAAGTTATGAAAAAGTTACGTTCAGAAACAGAGTTCTTCATTTTTTGGCCTGATAGTATTCCTTTCAGAGTTTTTCTCTGTTTCCTTGTTTGGTAACTCGGCTGGGTCATGTCCTTGGACATGCTTGTTTATTTTTGCATGCCAAACTGCTGTGACATCTGTTCGCTTAACATCGTTTGCTGCCCAAGCAGTTGCATTTAACAAAACCCTGCCCTCCAGATAATCCCCTTTCAAGTTTTAAATCACAATACTAACAATAATTGGAGATGAAAGCAAAGGCCTCAATATGTAATTCCATCTCCGGCAAATGACACCAAATCTCACCTCAGGTGAGTGAGTGCACAAATTGCAATTCAAGGTAAAAAGGGACTCGAGAGTGATCTTAGCTTTGTAACATTTGCAATTCGAGATGAAAACAAAGGTCTCAATATGTAATTCCATCTCCGGCAAATGACACCAAAATGACACCAAATGTCACCTTATGTGAGTGAGTTCACGAAATGCAATTCAAGATAAAAAAGGACTCACAAAGGTCGAAATAATCTGTGGCAAGCTAAGTTCATGTAAGCGTGTTCCTCCAGTTTTTGCCATCGTTTAACTTTGTTCGACTTTAATTACGCATATTTACTTACTGAGGTTTAGGAAATTTGTGAAATAAAACACCCTTGAAAACAGTAAATACATGAAATTCCTGAAGATTTTAGGAATTTCGCGTAATTCCTGGCCCCGACAGTAATTTCACGTAATTCCTAAAAGTTTTAGGAATTACGTGAAATTGCTGATTACACAGATTTACTGTAACATATATATATATATATATATATATATATATATATATAAATAAATATATATATATTATTTTATTTTAGTTGACCTCAAGATCATATTATAAGGTCAAAGTATTTTTTTATCAATAAGTGGTCATGGCCAAGGTAAAACACTGGATTTTTTAAGAATTGTGAATTTTTGAGACTTCAGAATCGTATTTTTTTGTGGCACCAAGTTTGGCTCCGGACAAGTCAAATTTGTTTTGAGAAAAACGATTCTCCTGCCTGGGCGTATAGTAATAGTAGTAGTGGTAGTAGTAGTAGTAGTAGTAGTAGTAGTAGTAGTAGTAGTAGTAGTAGTAGTAGTAGTAGTAGTAGTAGTAGTAGTAGTAGTAGTAGTAGTAGTAGTAGTAGTAGTAGTAGTAGTAGTAGTAGTAGTAGTAATAATAATAGTGATTTTTTTATAAACCGATCTTCAGACAACCTGTAGTACCGGTAGTGGTTGTGATTTCGTCGCGTTATATTTTGTCAACCTGTCCCTCCCCCCTCACTCCCCTATTAATTTTTGTTGAGACACCTTTATAATTCTGTCAAGGTTAAAAGGTGAAAACAGTATATGAGCAAAGAATGCACGTTAAACATTAAGATCAATGAAAAAATTGCTGTTTGGTATTTATTTCTTAAAACCAAATACAAATCACAGTCAATTACAAATCACGGGAAAGGTCATCTGTTCAAGACATTATATTGATTATTGGAAATGTGTAGAATATGATTTATATAATGTTTTATTCTGCCAGCGGACCTCCGTTGTGTAATGATTAAGGCGTTCGCTTGGTAAGCGAAGGGTAAACAGTTCAGCTCCATCTCGCCAGATTTATACCAGCCCGCAAATTGTTCACTAACTCTTACCCCCCCCCCCCCTCCGGCCCCTGTACGGCTTCCTCCCTGGAGGGAAGCTACACTAGGCTATCTTCCCCCCCCTCCAGTATATTTAGCCGACCCCCTCGAACTTTTTGGCGTGTAAATATATTTGATAGTATTTGTTCATTTGCGAAATGCTAAACACTTGACAAAAATTAAAACGCAAAAATACTTCTTTCAGTGGGTTATTTCGTGAATAATATATTGCAAACAACACAGTTTGAATACGTCTTATAAGTCGGGTAGTGTTTGATTGTTGTTGACTTAAAGTTTTATTGACTGATCAGGCATACGCCGTGTTACCTATTTACGCAGTAAGAGCTCGCACAAAGCTCACTGAGCAAATGTGTATTCTGTGCTGTCGTTTAACGCTACGCATGTACTTGCGAAAAATACACTCTTTTCACATAGCGTTTCAACAAATAAAACGAAATCAAAGACGAAAATAAAAAGTGACATGCACATGTTCAGATCAAGCTCTTCATAAGTCCCACGTTTCATGGTCGTAGGGCCCACAGTGTCAGAGAAGAAGAAGACACAACTGTCAAGAAGAAAAAAAAACTGTCAAGAAGAAAAAAAAGGACGAATTTTGCTCGCACAAATTCATATAACCCTTGCAAGCCAAAGGCTTGTCAAGTGTTAACAAGGTATCCTTGATCAGAAAGTTCTTTATTTTTCTCTTACTATCCTTTTCAGCATTTTAGAGAGCCCAGGTGGATACTCCTGATCGCCAAGATTATCATAAGTAACATCCACATTATCCGAGAAGCCCTGTTGTATTGAAACAGCCCATCCGTAATATGGGCCCATCCAATAACAGCGAGGTATTGATTTACCCCATCTTCGTTGTTTTGCGCTTCTATAGTTTCAGCCCATATTTGGCTATAGGAATAGCACATATTTTCTTCTCCCCTGAAGAATGGGAACAAACTGCATTGTGTTGTGAACAGGATGGGCTGTTTTAATGCTTGATGGGTGTAGAATGGGCCCATCCTGTAGCTGTAAGCCACAGAAATAGCACATATAGAATCAGTATGTGCCAAATCTACAGACAGATGCATAGGAATACCCCATCCATAGAAGCAAAACATCTGATCAAGAATATGGGCCAAATCTACAGACAGTTGCATAGGAATACCCCATCCATGGAAACAGCACATGCAAGGCCGGTGTAACAGACTATCTTGCCCCTTCCCGTATAGCTTCAACCCCCCCGGGGGGGGGGGAAGCTAGACTAGGTTATCTCCCCCCCCCCCGGGATATTTTTCCCCCTCTCCATAAAAAACCGAATAAATGAAACAAATAGTATAGCTTAAAATACAATTCAAAAAAATTTTATTTTAGGGGAGGGGGCAAAATATCCCAGGTGGGGGGGGGGGAGCTGAACAGCGGGCAGAATATCCCAGACGGGGGCAAGATAGCCTAGTCTAGCTTCCCCCCCCCCCCCCCCCCCAGGGGCAAGATACACTGTTACACCGGCAGAACTGTACCTAATATTTGAGGCGGGGTCGTATTTTTTACTTCAAAATGTTAGATTAGGCGGTTTAAGCTGAAAGAAGCGCTCAAAACCAAAACAATGCTGTTCATATTGCTGCTTCGATCAAGCCTCTTCAAGGCTTTAATTACAAAGCCGATGGGAAAGGCAAAAAAAAAACCACAATTTGTCTTTGCTGCGTGGGAGGGTTTGGGGAGGGGAGTGGGGGCTATATATAAATATTATATATATATATATATATATATATATATATATATATATATATATATATATATATATATATATATATATATATATATATATATATATATATATATATATATATATATATATATATATATGCCAAAAAGAGCAAGTTTGCAGCTTTTTTCTTGAACAATTTGTAAATAGACATGTGTATTTATATATATATATATATATTATGGAAAAAAACTGTAAGATATTGAAATAAACATATTGGGTGGGGGCGGTGGGAATACAAGTCATTGCTTCGTCAATTAACAATTTTAACAAGAAAAAAATATCACCCAAATCTAAATATAAGACAAAATGTTTTGCTAAGGCTAGAGACGAAGTCCCTATGCGCTGTGTTTTCCTTCACCGAGTCATGTTTTATGGGGAGAAACTGTATCTGCTGTTTCAATAGCCCCTGTATTGATTTAGCCCAGCCATTGGATGGGCCCATACAAGCCCTTTCTTGCATGCTCAACTTCATCTTCCTTTTAGAAAGTAATACCAATAGGGAGGCAAAAAATACGAGGTGTGGGAAGATAGCCTAGTCTCTCCCCCCCCCCCCCGGGGGAGGCTGTACAGGGGGCAAGATATACTGTTACACCGGGGCGACGAAATTCAATGAGACACCGTTCTTGTACCAGATTGAAAACTCGTAACTCCGAAAACACGCCAAAGACAATGGAAAACTCACAAGACTAGTTCATACATATTTGCACGACATATGTCGACATGAATTACAGCGAGTGCGCCAGTGCTGCTAAAAATACTGCAAAGCCAAGGCCGTTATCGGCGTGGTTTGCATGCGTGCGGTTCGCATTATTGACTTAACCTTTTAATATATTTTCATAGCTAGCTGGTGAATTTCTGTCTCTCTCTCCCCTCCCCACACCCTCCTTAGAATTGCAAGATATTTGTTCTGCGTCAATAACTTTAAAACGTTTATGAATGTGAGATCTTGCGAGTGATCTGCTTCTCGTTGCAGGCGAGCTTTGGTTCATTGTGACGCTACAGTGTTCAAAAGTGAAGCAACGATCGGCCTGCCTTTGTCACTGCTTCACTGCTGGAACGCAATTTATAACAAATAATTATGTTGAGAAATAAAATATAATTCATCTTCAGTCTCTTTAATCGGTGCACAATGAAAACTTATTCAAATGAAAACAGATAACGATTTATAAAAAAAGTGGGCAAGAACACGATTTAATAATAGATTTATATAACATAAATAATTCATCGAATCAACTCAGTCCCAATTGTCCCAGTCCCAATTCCAGTCCCAATTGTCCCAGTCCCAATTGTCCCAGTCCCAATTGTCCGGATACCCTTTTAAACACATTGTCAAATTTAATTTAAAAAGAAACATTAAAAAGGCATGTATTTTCTAGTTAGAAGCACATCTGCAATACACATCATGAACAAAACAAACACATTAAAAAGACAGTGAGTACAGCCTTCCCTCTTTCTGGTGGGCTCGGAGCGCAGTATTGAATCCCCCAACCCACCCACCCCCCACATCCCACCCACACCCCACCCCCACATCGTCCCTCACGTTGAGAACTGAATGAAAGATTCCTCCTTCTTCAACGAAAGCAGCACGGACTTCGTCTGACGCCGGATTTACCAGTCTTTTCACGCGGTTTTTTTATTTTTATTTTTTTTATTTTAATACACACGCGTTCTTCTGTTTTCTTGTTCTGATTTTCTGAAGCACCAGATGTGCAAAGCACTAACAAAACAGGGTTCAAGACGAAAATTCCTAATAAAAAATTTTCGATATTGCAGATCAATGCACTGCTATTTAGTGGAATTTTTTGTTCACAGAATAAAAAGAAATAATGTTAAGCCTAATCTCCTTATTTTTCTGTTGGAATACTTGCGATAAATTGTGTTATTCGAGAGTCCCATTTTATTGGATCGATCTGTCTTTCAGAACTTTTTGCCTTGCTTATGTGACTCTTTTATACATATTTTATACATAAAGTCGTCACTAAATCTTGTTCAAAATACAACCTGGTACAAGCTACGCCATGTTTATGTTTTAAGAAATCAAACATTTCAGATTTTAACTCGGTTATATTTCTGCTCAATATTGTCTCTTTGCAGATTTCCAGCGTAGTTTATTCTAATTCTAGTTTTAAAAAAAAAAATTGCTAGCTACGGTCTTCGTGGCATCCCAGACAATTTTTTAACCCTTCGCAATGACTCAGTGACAGCTAGTTTTTTTCTTTGTTTTTCTTATTATTTTTTATTTATTTTCTACGTATAAATGATCAACTGAATCCAGGGGCCACCCATTTGCACATCGTTTACCAAGTCAATCCTGTAAGCTTAAGAGCAACCCATTTTGTGGGAAAACGCGGCGGCACAAATTGGCACCTCACCCCACAGGACACATTACAACGTCGCCTCGACGAAGGTTGCTTGTAATTTGGTTCTAATTAGTGGCGACCATAGACCAACCTCAGCTCAACGTAAAGATTTGGTTGTGTGTGATACAGTAAAACCTACAGCCGAACAAACCTGTACAATGTGGATAACTCCCTAATTCGGACAAAATATATCAGACTCTTTAATTTTCCATTGGTTTCTATATAATATCAGAGCCTGTTCAGGACACCGAGCATAATTTTTCAGGCTCAGTTATAGGTTTTACTGTATGAAGAACCCGTGTAATTCAGAAAAGCAATGGCGCCATCTTTTCAGGGTTGTGTGCTTATCTCCCTGGTAATATCAACAAACATAAATCCTTCTGTTTGCGAATTGTTTAATCCCGTAAGGCTTGTTAAGTCCCAAGTGGGTTGCGGGGTTAAGGGAAACATAACTATGTACTTTTGTTAGTTAAAGATGAATAGATGTTTGTAAAATGGTAGTTCAAATGATTCCCTTTTCAGACTTTTGTGACCATGAAAGTATGAGCAAGATAGATGGAAATTGTAAGCTTACCCCTTTGTAACTTGAGCCGTAATTATTCAACGCCTAGATTAATTACCACAAGAGCCATAAAGAAAGCTATTAGGAACACCTGCAAGGATATCCCTCTCATTAATTCTTCAAATAAATTAGCTTTATGGCGGAACCAGTTTATCTTTATGTCAGGTCAGTGAGTAAAATTACCCCGTGACAGGCCATAACCATAACTTTGGACATCTGCTTTCTCCCAGAGAAAGACAAAGAGCCCAAACTCGAAAACAAGCCCATTAACTTACGTCACAGCCTCGTTCTCGAAACTATGTCACAAAATGATATAAAAGAAACCGCCGCTCCTCTGCCCCTCGGAGTTCGGTCGAAGACTACTGACAACATCACTCTGTATTAACGCTCTTGCTCGTGCTCGCTGGACTTGACACTTTTAAAATTCGATGGTTAACTAATCATCAGCCTGGAAAACTTATAAAGCATTAACTAAAACACAACGCGAAGAAGAATATTGGAACTTTAATGTAAAAATGAGATATTAATAAATGTAGTTTAGTTGTCAGTGGTACAGCTTTTTATTGTCTTCATTACCGACCGGCTCTCATTTATGGAAAACCCGTAGCACTCTGACCAACCGTGCTACATAATTTGGTGCCGTGACCAGGATAGTTTTGAAAGAACTCAAATAACAAACAACAAAAATAAATAAACAGCGAGCAATTTGGATAAATTAACACCAAAAATTAAAAACAAAGAAAGAGAAGAGCGCGTTTCAAGACAGCAAAATCCAAGACAGCTACAAGGAAAACCTGAAGAACCGAAGAACAAACAAGCCTGAAGGAAGCAAGTCCCGATGTCGGCCCGGAATCATTGAGCTAGGCAAGCAAACCTACAGACCCAACCCCGAAGATCAAGATCGTCACCCTGCGGTATTTCAACGTCAGAACTGAACTGATTTATAAGTTATCGAGGGTATTGTTCATCTATTTTCTAATATCGCATTGTAAGGTTGTTAAAGATACGGTATTTGGCAATGTAATGCCCGGTATTTCAGTCAAAGGTTTATGGTCAAAAGTTACGGAAAATATCACATAGAAAATTTTAAGGGAAAGAAAATTAGTGGGGACATCGTTAAATAAGTATATGGAAATTCCAGTCCTAACTGACACCCCTTGTACCCTATCTAGTGGATGCGTTGTATATTTTAGGAACATTTTACTTACCCTTTACCCCCACCTTTTTCTGAGCAGGCCCACTAACGAGATATTAGTAACCGCTAATAGTACAAATTGTTCTGACCATACGTGGCCCAGTATTTGGATAGTGTGGCGGTATCTAAAATTAGCTGCACATAGTTCCTCCTGAGCACTCCAACAGTTCTATGTCGGGCGAGCCTAAAATTCAGTGTTTACCCTGCGGTTGCAAAGTTACAGAAGGGTGGTTATTAAAAGCGCTTAACGCACAACCCCAGTATCTCAAAGTTTTGGCTGAGACCACCTCTGGTAAAGAAAATCCCCAGAAGTGTACCGTACATAAACCAACGGCTCGGATGCATACCGGCCCTTGGTCGCAGCTTGCAAAAGCAGTGAAACGTCAAAATACACCATCTTCCACCGCTCAGTCGACCTCGAAATTTAGCTCACCTCCCGCCAAACGGCACGAAATCATTGAAATTTCCTCCGATAGCGAGTAAATGGAGTTCTCTGAATCCCACAGTACGATTAAATTCCATTTTGGTTTCTTTGCCGAACGGTTTAACGATAGTGTACAGACAGTCGTCAACAAATTGGTAGACTTTGCGTTGGATAGAGATTGTGTTTGTATGGTAGACGGACCCGATAAGTGTATTTATATTACTGGTAATTCTCTGTCACATGTCCTTCACGTATGGAAAAAATTTTATAAGCGGTACAATAGTCTTCCCTATTTTTAATTGTTTTAATTGTGTGTTGTAAGTCACGTGCTCGAGGCTTTAACCCAACCCAAAAATTTTTATCTTTAGCTGTTAGTGATATCGCTACAGGTCTTTGGCTACCACTGATTTGAATACCTAAATACCTAAATCAATTGAGTCGTGAAATATATATACTTAGCCATAAAATTCAATAATGGCTGAGGCAGGTCAACAACAACTCCAACATGACGTCCCGATACAAGCCTTACAAAACTCCTTCCGACAGCTTCAAATGGAGCTGCGGGCAGGCAGACTTGGCAAACGAGTATGCGATTTTAATGGCGACGGCGGACGCCGTTTCCGCGAGTGGCTGAACGATATAGAACGTGTGGCGCAAGCCGTTAACGCAGACGACAACACCATAAAAGCCCTCTGTTTTGAATCCCTTAAAGGCCCAGCAGCCGATCACCTATCCCGTACCCTTAGAAATAACCCCCACATTAATTGGCAACAATTACGCCAGCTATTAACTGCTCAGTATAGCGACATTAGTGACGCTCATATAGCACTGCAAAAGTTGAGGCGCCTCAAACAGAAGAAAGGTGAGTCGATACAGTCCTTTGCGGAAAGGATTAGGAGCTTATCCGAGGAGGCATACCCTAATCTGGACCGTAATCAACCGATCATTCAAAATTCATTGATCGAAACGCTAATCGATGGTGTCCTTGATGACTCTATCGCTAAGCGTTTGATTCGCACGAGGCCACAGCAGTTCGATGCGGCTGTGCAAACTGCTGCACGCGAACAGCAGGCCGGGAAGCATTTTTCGCTTCGCCGTGGGACCGAGGAGCCCATGGATGTCGATGCTGTTGCTGGTCGCAACAAATCAACCGATTTGAGTCACAAGGTCGAACAGCTATGTAGCTGCCTCGAGGAGATAATGAAACCTCCACCAACGCAGCCTCCACCTCCCTGTATTGACGATAAACTCGACTACTTGATAGCAAAAATCGACCATAGAACGAACTCTGATCATGCCTCCCAGCAACAAAGACCTAGCCGACCCGGAGCCAGATTCAGCCCGAATCAGTGGACATCGGACGGGAAACCTATTTGCAATTACTGCAAAGTTGTGGGTCACGTCTACAAAGAATGTAAGAAACGGAAACGTGACCAGCCGACGACTAAGTTTTCTTCCAGACCTGAAAATAGGTTTTCCAGAAAGGAAAACAGATTTTCAAAGTCGGAAAACTAGTAGCACCTAGCTCCGCGACGCAGAACTCGGTTCTGGGTGCCTACGATAGTTCTGCCGGAGAATCTAAATGGGCAAAAATGTGCCCATTGCGTTTCGGAAGAACTGAAGTCTCTGCTCTCCTTGACACTGGAGCTGATGTTTCACTAATCTCCTTGAAATTATTCAAAAGCTTGCCTAAGCAATTTAAATCCGCGTTAGATCGTAACAATGGCATCAGTCTTACGAGTGTCACCGGACAGGAACTGTCAGTTCTAGGTAAATCAACCCTCAGTTTCGTTGTCGGAAAGAAGCATATATCGCATAGCTTTATAGTTGTGTCGAGCATGCGTAAACCGATAATATTGGGGAGTGATTTCCTCACCCAGCACGATATTAGATGGGACTTTCAGAGGAAGACCATAAGTGTTGGGTCTTCTGTTGTCATGCTGAAAGATAAGCGAGATGAGACCGACTTAGTCTCCCTAGTCACAGCAACACAAAGCGTTTTCGTACCTTCCCAGTCCTCTGTACTTATCCCAGGTACTGTAGCGAGCGATAAAATCGGTGAATGTATACTTACCCCGTTAGATAATAGTTCCCCCTTCGTTGACCAACCTGGCCTCCTAGCACCCAATGTTCTGGCGGACGCCACAAAAGGAAAAAAAGTGGTTCTATTGGTCAAGAATGACACCACCCGCACATTTCGTGTACGAGGTGGACAGGCTATAGCGGTAGCCGAACCATTTCTAAATGAGGAAAAAGAAATAAATTCAGTTGAAAAACAAGATATCCCAAAAACCACCCAATCGAAAATGAATTTTGATCTAGGACACATCCCTAAAGAGGAACGCCCCCGTTTTCAAGCCTTTCTTATGAAAAACATAGATCTATTTGCTGAAAAGGACCTTGAACTCGGAAAAACTAATTTGGTAAAAATGAAAATCGACACCAAGGATAATCCACCAATCAAACAGCGACCCTATCGCACCCCATTTTCCCAGCGACCTCAAATTGAAAAACAGCTTGATGAAATGCTAGACGCCCGGATTATACGTCCAAGCACCAGCCCTTGGGCAAGTCCTATAGTTATTGTCCCGAAGAAAGATGGTAGCAAGCGCATGTGCGTAGACTACCGGAAAGTCAACAATGTTACCCACAAGAATTCGTACCCCTTACCCGATATCTCTGACATCCTTTCCTCCCTCAATAACGCAAAGATATTTTCTTGTCTTGACCTCAAGAGCGGCTACTGGCAAATCGAAGTAGCTGAGGAAGATAAAGAAAAGACCGCTTTTGTGTGCCATAGAGGTTTATACGAATTCAATGTCCTACCTTTTGGACTTTGCTCAGCCCCGCCTGTCTTTCAGGAACTCATGAATAAGGTCTTAGGAGACGCTCTCAATCGCTTTGCTTTCGCGTATCTGGACGATATAATCGTGTACTCATCTGGCATCAAGGAGCATATGGAGCACCTTGATATCATCTTTCGAAGGCTAAGACAAGCAAACTTGCGTTTGAAGCCATCGAAATGCAACTTCGTAGTCAAGAAAGTCAGCTTCTTGGGCCATGTTATTTCGGAAGAAGGTCTTGAACCAGACCCGGAGAAGGTTGAAGTCATCAAAAGCTTGAAATCACCCTCAACAGTTAGAGGTGTTCGCTCGTTCGTAGGAATGGCGTCGTATTACCGCCGCTTTATCGAAGGGTTTAGCGATCTAATCCGACCCCTTACACAACTCACGCGTAAAAACGCACGTTTTGCTTGGACATCCGAATGCGAAACGTCCTTCAATGCTCTAAAAAGTGCCCTTTGTCAAGCCCCTGTCTTAGCACACCCCCAATTAGATCAGCCTTATAAGCTATATACGGACGCAAGTTTGTATGCTGTAGGTGCTGTTCTAAGCCAAGAATTCCCCGATGGTGAGAGAGTAGTGCAATATGTGTCTAAACAGCTCTCCCCTGGCCAACAAAAATGGGCTACTATTGAGCGCGAAGCCTATGCCATCATTTACGCTGTGAATAAATTACGTCACTACTTGCTCGGTACCAAGTTTACCATCTACACAGATCACAAGCCACTTCGTTCACTATTCACTTGCGAGATGCGCAACGCACGAATTCAGCGTTGGGCAATAATGCTGAGTGAATACGGCTGTGATATCGAATACAAAACTGGTAAAACCAACATCACCGCCGATATGCTGTCACGCATCACGAAACAGCAGGTGGATGAAGAAATATGGGTACTCGACACAACCGAGCGAACCGGATTCTCCAAGGAAGATCCACTTCCTGAGGTAGAAGAACAGCCACAAAAAGAACCAGATGAGGCAGAAACTCTTCCCGTAAACCTCGCCGATTTCGAAGAAGCACAACGAGAAGACGAAGCCATCTCCCATATATTCGAAGCTCTAGCAGGTGATGACCCACCTAGTGACTACATCGAATTAGATGGCCTGCTATATCATATAGCAGCGCCCACAAGGAGGGATAACAACCGACGCACGCAGTTGGTAGTTCCCCCTAGATACTCAAAGTGTGTCTTCGAGCACTTTCACGACTCCGAATTTGGAGGGGGTCATGTCAGTGCTGCAAAAACATATGAAAAGCTCAGAACACGGTACTACTGGCCCAATATGTACCGAGACGTAGTCCAATACGCCACTTCTTGTGATGTATGTCGCGCGAGGCGTTTGAAAAAGGATCATGCGCCAATGCAAGACATGCCAATACCGGACTACCCCTTCGAGATGATTGCAATCGATACCTGTGGACCTTACCCAGTCACCCAAAATGGAAATCGATACATTGTCACCCTGATAGATCATCTGACATCGTGGCCTGAGGCTTTTGCCGTCCCCGACAAAACTGCCGAAACAGTCGCCGCCTTGCTCTTGAATCACGTCATTCCCCGACATTCGTGTCCTCGCGTCATTTTGTCCGATAGGGGCACTGAATTCGTAAATGGAATCATTTCCACTTTGACAGAGAGGATGAAAATCTTCCATGTCAAAACGTCCCCGTACCGTCCCCAGACAAACGGACGAATCGAACGGTTCCACCGTTATATAAATGACGTCCTTGCAAAGTATGTCTGCAATGATCCTACTCAGTGGGACATCTATCTTCCCGCGATGCTGATGCCTATCGCATGTCAGTTCATGAGTCTACCGGATTCACACCATTCCTGATGCTTCATGGGCGTGACCCAATTCTTCCTATCGACACCTTGCTGCAACCGAAATTACGCTACTTAGGTGACGAGTACGTCCCCACAATGTTGCAGAGAATCCACGATGTGCATTTGGAAGCAAAGGACAACCTAAAAACAGCCCGTGAGAGGAACAAGGAACGTTTGGACAGAACGGCTGTCGACAAACAATTCGCGCCTGGTGACGCCGTATTTTACTACGATAAATCCGCTAGACCCGGAGAATCTACGAAGCTCAAACTGCAGTGGAAACCTTTCTATCGCATTTTAGAGCAGAAGTCTCCTGTAAACTATGCCATCAAACATCAGCATACTGGCATAGTCAAGGTAGTCCATGTTGACTACCTAAAGCCAGCCAATCCCGAACAGGTTTGGGATAAAAGAAGGGATGACTATGGTACGCTCGAGTCCACTACCAAAGGAACGAAAGAGACCGAGGAAGAAGACCTTCCCATGCCCCCTCGAAGGCAACCTGTGAGAGCCACTCGACTTACGGCTCGACTAACTAGGAATGAGGACACACCATCGTGTAGCGCCCCAAAGCGACCGGCCTTGAAACGTACCGCTCCAGGTCCGAGTGATTTGGAGGATACAAATGCCAAACGACGGACGGGCACTTGGGACGATGACGGAAATCTACATCCACTGCGTCTGAAAAGACGACCGGGATCCCCTCTGTTATGGGATGTAGTGGTAGATGATCGAGTCAAGCGTCAGAAACTTGACTGCGCCGCGATAGGCCAACCTTACCGGAATGATGAGGACATCGGTAAGACATATATGAGCGACTCGCAATTGATTTGGGAATTATTGAATCGTTTTGGTCTCGTCTTTGACGACTAAATGTTATTGCCCGTGCACGTACTTCCAACACACTAAGTATCAATCGTACAAGGAACTGATACTATGATGCGGTTCTGTATTTATAGAAAATACAGACATGACGTTCTGGAGAACTTTGCTGGTGACGTACCTTTTGCTCCATGGATCAGCCTGTGAGTCAGGAACCCTTTTCCTATATGAGAATTCAGCATATGCATCGTATAGCTCCTGGATTGTTACCTACTCGGTAGAGATGGAACCGTATCAAGCTCATCTTAATGGGTTATTGGTACAGATTAAGCAGTTTAGTGACGCTGTCGAGATGCTGGCTAACAACAAGCCTTCCGACAGCTACATGAATGATTCAGCTATTGACGCCACAAGAATTATACGAGAAGATATAATAAAGTTGGTGGCGCAAGAAGCAACCCAGTTTGAGGAAGAATACCGAGCTATTGGCGAGTTATTTGATGACACGCTAAGTCTAGCTGTACTTCCCTATTCTAGACCCCGCTCAAAGAGATCCGTTATACCTTTAGTTGGTAACTTGTTATCCTCCCTATTTGGTGTGGCTACTGAACGTAACGTACGTCGACTACGTGACGCCATCGTAAACTTCGGACGTTCGAATGAGCAGGTAGTTCATGTCCTTTCCGAAAGTGTTACCCTGATCAATAAAACCAATGCGGAATTACGCGTCAATCGCCAAGCTTTGTCAAAAATCGCAAATGCCACTGCCCGCCTTAAAGATGAATTATTTGTACTATATGATAAGGTATCTATGGTTATCATACCTGAATTAACCTATACCCAGCTTGTCGCACGACTCCATGCAATTTTTAATCTGGTCTCTTCCACTATTAGACAAATTCATCGGACGTTTACCAATCTGCTAACCCAACTACAATCATCTGTGCAAGGTCGTTTGTCTCCATCCCTAATTTCTCCACCTGATTTGACTACGGTTCTGAGAAAGATACGCCAGAAGCTACCCCAAAATATAAGACTTCCATATTCTCTTGACAAGGAAGGACTCATAAAATACTATAAATTCCTATCACCATCTGTCCTTCCCGCCAGAAATGGATTTCATGTTGTCATGGCAATTCCCCTTATGAACAGGCACAACGAGTATGAAATATACCGTGCTGTACAGGTTCCTATGCCAGATCCTGAACAACAATTAGGAGCTCAATACGTTCTTGAAAGTAACTACCTTGCTGTCTCCACTGATAAAACCCATTTTGCTTATTTGCAACCCGAAGAACTGCCCCATTGCTCTGCAACTCCCATTTGCAAATTTAGCTCACCCCTGTTTAAAGTAATCGATTACCCAGTTTGTGTTACCTCTCTATTCCTACGTGATGAAAAGCGAATCCAATTCACATGCAAGAAAAGATTCCTATCAATGACACGTGCCCCAATTGTCAAACATCTCTTTGGAAGAAACTGGCTCGTTTCAACTATTGACCCCTTTGAAGTTGAAATTCGGTGTAACAAAGGTGAACGAGAGGTCGAAACAACAATGATCTCCGATATTCATCTCATTACCCTAGACAATGACTGCGAATTAACCTCCTTTTTCTTTGATATACCATTACAAGTCTCTGGAACCATTACCGCAAAACAACAGGTTAAGTTTGGGGCACAGGTAGAAATCTCGAAATTGGCCCCAAATATTTGGAATTCCACAATGGCATTTAAGCCACCTTCTGACTCTATCGACGCTGATTTGGCCGCTGTCCGTAGTGAATTGACCACAATAGAAGACATACCCATAGATCGATTACATAAGCTCCTCGAAAGTTCCCTCCATCACGAAAAAGATTTTGAAAAGCTTCAGTCTATGTTAGCATATCCTGCGTGGAAAGAACGCCTGATCTTTAGCGGTATCCTGATGGCCTTGATTCTCCCGATCCTCTTATTTCTGATCCTTCGTAGACGCCGTCTGTTGTGCAAACGACAGAAAAGTCTTAAACTTGTCTGTAGTGAGCACCCGACCTCATTCACAAAGGTCAAATTCGTTAAAGTTCCCCAAAACCAACAATTGGACCCAATGGAACCCTGTCCTGAAAGCCTCGGACACTTGACCATAACGGGTGACGCGTGCACGTCCACCACTTCACAGTGAAGTGGTTGTATCATGATTATGGCCATATTGAATTCCTTGATTATTGAATTGATTAAAACTCGAGTTTGTAAATAGTATATAGATGGCAGTGCTTGCTGTTGGATATTGTATGTGTAATGAATTAAGTCGACTTACTGTATTATTGATGTATTATTCGGTGTATGGCATTGATGTTGCTTAATAGATTAGATGATGATGATTCTGTATAATGTATTGTGTATTTTGTGAAAAGGTGAAAAGAGACTAATTTGAACACCAAATGTATAAAATATATACTTGTATGGTAATTAAAAGATTCACGAAATCTTTTCCCCGGGATGGGTAGGAATGTAAAATGGTAGTTCAAATGATTCCCTTTTCAGACTTTTGTGACCATGAAAGTATGAGCAAGATAGATGGAAATTGTAAGCTTACCCCTTTGTAACTTGAGCCGTAATTATTCAACGCCTAGATTAATTACCACAAGAGCCATAAAGAAAGCTATTAGGAACACCTGCAAGGATATCCCTCTCATTAATTCTTCAAATAAATTAGCTTTATGGCGGAACCAGTTTATCTTTATGTCAGGTCAGTGAGTAAAATTACCCCGTGACAGGCCATAACCATAACTTTGGACATCTGCTTTCTCCCAGAGAAAGACAAAGAGCCCAAACTCGAAAACAAGCCCATTAACTTACGTCACAGCCTCGTTCTCGAAACTATGTCACAAAATGATATAAAAGAAACCGCCGCTCCTCTGCCCCTCGGAGTTCGGTCGAAGACTACTGACAACATCACTCTGTATTAACGCTCTTGCTCGTGCTCGCTGGACTTGACACTTTTAAAATTCGATGGTTAACTAATCATCAGCCTGGAAAACTTATAAAGCATTAACTAAAACACAACGCGAAGAAGAATATTGGAACTTTAATGTAAAAATGAGATATTAATAAATGTAGTTTAGTTGTCAGTGGTACAGCTTTTTATTGTCTTCATTACCGACCGGCTCTCATTTATGGAAAACCCGTAGCACTCTGACCAACCGTGCTACATGTTTTATAGGACGCTCCAGTTGCACCGCGGACCCTACATTGTACTTTTCAGAACTTAACGCCAGAGCAGTTGCATTATCAAGCATTTCAGTTATCCACAAACGTATAACAACCCCAGTTCTAAATGCCCCAGGCTGCTATAAGGTGACGGTTAGCTTAGTTGGTTAGAGCGTTAGTCTGGTAATCCCAAGGTTTCGAGTCCGATCCCAGCTCGGGGTGGAATGCAGGGGATTGACGTCGGCTCCAATCTCCTTAGCTAAGCGAATGCGGATCTGTTAGCTCATTCAAAATTAACGACCACTGAGACTTTCGACCATCCCTTTATAAAAAGGCCTAGATAGAATGTGCGCAAAAACTCGCCCAAAATAGTATCAGACAAATCCTCTAAGGATGAGCCCCACTGTTTGTAAGCATTGGAAAAGATGGACCAGAAATGTGTTATAATCAGACTGTCTCACAATATATTATTCTGTATAATCGCAGTCTATGGAATCTCACTCAATATTACTTCGTAAAGATTTGGAATTCGCTTATCTTCACTTTCAGATGGATCAACCGGTTCAACGCAATTTATGGATGCCGTCGGTCAAAACCGATTCAAACATTCCACTAGCAGAGGAGGACGTCATTGAGGTATCTTCTCGCCACGTCTTGAAAATTATGTCCTTTCGGGTCCATATGCCCAAGGCCCTTAAATACAGGTGGGACAATTTGCGACTCGGTGATCCCGTGTCTGTGAAACTTCTGGACAGCCTGGCGATAGGAACACGGGACGTCTTCAAGTTGTCCAAGTACATTATTATCATCAATGATCAATTCAGGGAGAGACGTTTTCCTGTAGCTTTGCTGGTCCACTGTGAAGGGCGTACGTAAACTGCGTAATACTCTTATTCTGGGCGAAAAGGAACTGTTTTCGCCAGCTGAGAAAGAGCGAGTAAACCAGGACTGCGGTTCGACGCCGCAAGATTCCACCTTAATGTCTCTGATTTCCCGTGCCCCCTTCCACCAGTCCAGCAAGCGCAGAAGGCCACAACGGTCGTCTTCGGACCAGTCAAACGCTAGTTTTCAGATACAGTCCCCTCATTTCCATCGATGCTTTTCTAAACTCAAGCGAATTGGACAATTTACTCTCCTGTGAGGCCTCCTTACCCGTAGGATGCAAGCTAGGAAAGTTATGTTAGTCTTAAGGAAAACGGGAGCGTCGTGTGGGCAGTACGCTGGATCAAAGACCGGTACGTTCTTCATTTCAAACGGGGACCGGGAGGTCAAACTGGTCCTCTTACATCTCAAAGTGCCAGACAGCCTAGACACGTCAAATCAACCGGGCTCAGAAAAGGACCGTGCCTTATAACAGAACAAGTTGCGATAGAGGAGGTGCCAGAAGACTTCCCGGGTTTTTTCAGCCATATCTTTCTGGTCTCCAAGAAGAGGGGGTTGGAGATTAGTAAGCGACCTCTAAGCCCTCAACCAGTTTCTTCACGTGACCTCGTTCCAGAGGCATTGCCTAGGTCATAAAAGAGACTCTAAAAGAGGGTATGTGAGGCATGTTGATAGATCTCCTCGACGCCTGTCTACTATTCACCACTCGGCCAGAAAGTATCTGCTCTTCCAAATAGGGCGAAAACGCTTCTGGTTCCTGGATCGGCCTGTCCGCAGTCCCACATGTGTTTTTAAAGATCATAAAAGTACTGAAAGCATGGATCGGACTACAAGGTATGTAAGTATGCCAGTATCTACCCCTCCTCCAGCTGTGGTTCGAGTCCAAAATTCTGAACGAGTGCTTGCCATCATGAGCATATTACTCTCCCAACCCTATCAGAGAAGCCGAGCTGGTCTCTGTGTCCTGTTACAGTCCTACGTTGCTGTCTCGAAATTTGGAATCAATATAGACCTGCGAGCCACAAAGCTCTAGTCATCTCTTTTATGCCAAATTTCAACAAGGACCTGTGTAAGCAATCGGTCTCTAATTGTCAACGAATTATGAGAAGCCAAAGACCCTTTTCAGGGAGAGTAAGGTTAAAGCAAACCATGTAGTCAGATTGCCAACTCTCTAAGAGCTATCCGTAAGATGTTCCTGTTGGATATTCTTAAATCAGGTTGCGGCCCATGCCGAATTCTATTATCAAATACTATCTAGTAATTTCTCCATTATGGACCAATAATTGACCAACATTGCTGATAATGCAAGCTTAAGTGAGATCTTAAAGAGTTTTTGAGAGTTTTATTTTCTGATAGTATTGGATTATAAACGTTATAATTGTATTGGCAAGAGCTTTTGTGCTAAAAATCCCAAATTTGGGTTGTTTTGAGTGCTGATCTTTGTTTTTATGTGTGACATTTGTGTTTAGATGGAACTGCATTTATTTGTTTTTCCTGTCTTTTGACCCAGTGAAGCCAGTCGATTCACGATTGTAAGTGTTACATTTTAAGAAAACATGTGATTTCATTATAACCTCATCAAGTGTCGCCGGTGTGATCCATCAATTGGGAGGAGGTAGGGAGATGAATAGGTTCATTCGGCATCGGTTAGTCTGTTAGCATGCACCTCAACCAGACAACTCTCGTGTTTTCACATTTTATTTTTTCTTTTTATGCAAAAAAAATGTACATTAGTTTCGGTTCAGGAATGTTCCTCTGACCCACTTCAGATTGATCATTGAAGATGGAACTGAGCTTGACGCCTTTTCATTTAGACTTAATCTCAGCACTCCTCCATTTGTGACATTGGACATTGTCAATGGGCTGTCACGTGTTTAGCGTAATTCGCGACCTTTTCCGAGCAGTTCAAAATGGCGGGCTCTCCTGCTCCGGACTTCAGTCCCATCTAACAGTGGGAATAGGCAAATTCAGAGGTTTTAAGAATCCTAGAGTGCAATACCACTGGGAAGGGTATAGATTATTTCTATGGACACATTAGACATGTGGTATAATATATTTCTGTAGCCTGCATACTCAATCTGTGAGACATAATTGTCCAGCATAGATATCAGCGATGGTACCTTTCTACATTTTTGGTGTAGTAAAAGTAAAAATAATGGCTCTTTATGGGTTGTTCCACTGTTCTGAAGACCTTTTGACTCTGAGGGACCACTCTTCAGACCAGCGTATATTTATTTTTTAAGTGGACCAGCTCGATTCCTTCAGGTTATTTACAACTACTGAAGGTTTAATATAAATTAATTGCTGGAATGTTTCGGTATCGAAAAGTGCAGTTAATCGTCAGCGATATTACATAACACATAATCTAATTCATTTAAAAAATCCCATTATATACGTTTTGCAGTATAAAGTAGTGCCAACATTCACTTAGCAACAAGCCTTCTGACGTGGGAACAATGTATCACATCGATCAGCGGTCTGCTGGGGATATATCAGTACTAAAATATGAACTGAAATCTTAAGGTTTAAAATGTTTCGTGCTTAGAAATTGCCCTCAATTTATTTGGACTATGATTAGAGAAAACAAAGACGTAAACAATAAATGTGAATGAGTCTCGTAAACTAACCCCAAAATGTGTATTAAAATACCTCTTTTAACTAAACAGCGCCATCTCATTAATGTTTTTACACACATGAGAAAGCACATCATGTGGCAGAAGAGTTATATATCTAACAGTTGCCTTTCACTGTGTGTTAGGCATTGCTCCCCCTTTTTTGGCATATAATAATCATCTTGCAGGTATGGGCATGACTGCCAGTGTTACTGTAACGCTTAAAACCCAATACCTAAAAACTCGTTCCGAGACACATAAAAGGACAAAAATTTTACCGCTGCAAGGTCGTTTTGAATTTTGAACGCACTTTGGCCCAAAGAGGAGGGGGAGGAACAATAGCGGGGCAACCAAAACGCGAAACGCAAAACATGTAGCGTTTCCGTTATATTGTTTTCATTAAAACTGGTTCAGCTTGCGGTAAGGATATGCAGACGTTACATACATGGCTCCACACAAAGGCCGCTGCTGTTGTGTATAACACTCAGTCACTCTGGAGACACACTAAGGATCCCCCGAAAATGAGACTCATAAACGAAAGGAACTATTTTTTAAAATATCCATCCTCTCTGTGTTTAGATATAACAAATAGATCTCGCTAGGTGTCAGCTGTTTTATAACAACGCACAAAAACAGCTCAAAGTTGGGCTTTCTTACTGGAGTCGAAGCCTCTGTTCCTTGATTTCGGTAAAGCAAGTGATATGGACCGCTGGCAAAGGACATTTATAAAAAAGTCACTCTTGACCGTAAAGCATACCCCACACTTGGGTCAACCAGAAACGCTGGATAGTTATGGGGTAATTTTATGCATATTTTCAAATACCAGGCAGGAAAACTGCCTACTCCACAAATTCAAATATTTTGCATCCTCACATTGACTGTTTTGTCAGGACCTATTTTCTAAAAATCTCATCATTGCTCTCATTTCCAGTGAATATAATATAATCACATCGTTATTTCATCTGTAAAATGTTTTCTGATCTCTATAAACGTCCCCGTTCCAATACTTCCACAATTTGTATTATGATCGCAAAGAACAACAAACAAACTGCTCCTTTGAGACAAGTCTGTTTTTGGTTGGTCGACATGAATTACGGTTTACTTAGTTGGTCACGGACTTTGCATTATTTAAGGTACGCTATTGATCCGGGAAAACAATGCGGAAAGTCGATGTGTTGAATAGACACAGGAAAGCAGCTCAGAAGATACTGCCAAGCAACAGCGTAGCTGCGTTGCTGTTCTACATCTATATAAAGGTTTCATAAAAGGCGCGAAACAGGCGTCGAAGATAGTAATAAAGACTAAACAACGAAGTCTGTGCAATATTGCTTACACCATATCTTTTCATTTTTGAGGGAATGTACACATGATTATGTTCCCCACCAACTTGTGCATATAATTAAATTATCCAGGTTTGCATGGAACATTTATTAACCCATACGTGAAAAGACAGAAATTCTTTGTTCGATTTTCCATTGGCTTTTAAATCCCATTTGTAATTCAGTTCTAATTTCTGCAACTAAGCATTTTACGTACAATCAGTCTTATTTCAGTTACACACTGTTGTGGTTTTGCACTTGTAAATGCCATAACTAATATTTTAAAGAAGTGATTCAATAGCACTCATTGTATTTGCCCTCTCATGGGAGGTGTATTAAATTCATATTGTTATCTAGCATTTTAAAGACTTCACTTCAAAACAGAATGCAGGCCTATCAATGTTTCAGAGGCGCTACATAAGTAACCAGACCTAATCTATATTACTCCAACAAATTACAGACTGTTTTTAAACAAAAGCATAGATTCTACCATTTATTGATTTATCAAACATTTTTGTCTTAACAGCTCTACCGTCTCGAAATCAGCAAATGTAATTGGAAGATCGGACATAATTGACTACCGCAACTTAAAGTGTGCGGGATATCTTAAGTGTACGAGATATCTTAAGTGTACGGGATATCTTAAGTGTATGGGATATCTTAAGTGTGCGGGATATCTTAAGTGTAAGAGATATCTTAAGTGTACGGGATATCTTAGGTGTGCGAGATATATTAAGTGTACGGGATATCTTAAGTGTACGGGGTATCTTAAGTGTACGAGATATCTTAAGTGTGTGGGATATCTTAAGTGTACGAGATACTTTAAGTGTGCGGGATATCTTTTTTCTCCCTATTTGGAAACGCCTGAAGCAGACAATCAGTTTTGAATGGGGTTAATTAAGCATTGATCGTTTTTGTGTGATTTGAAATTTCACGACTGTGATTATTTCATAGAAGTAATTCTGGGGGGGGGGGGGATTTCTAACTTTCTTTTTAGCATTTTTCTCAAATGCATCATATCAATATTAATTTAATATTCCTAGCTCTAGCTTTTCTGCTACTCGTATTGAATCAAACAAAGATGACAAATATGAGACGGAGGATTTTAAAACAGTGATATTTAACTATAACAATGATAATTAAATGAGATTCACAAAGTAATTGGAAGAGGAGTTGTACCCCCTCTTTTCCCAACAAATCCTTCAACAAGATCTAAACATTATATGTACTCCCTTTTTGTCTCTATTTTCAATTTCGATTAATAACGTTAAATATCCAGACATTTTGAATCCACGGTTTAAGACTTTACATATATAACCCACTTTGGACTTGGCAAGCGGGTTAAGTAATTTGTGGGATCATGTAAAATGTAGCCAGTTGGTTTCGAACTGTGGACGTCTTGCTTACCAAGCATGCGCCCTAACCACTACATCACTCAGCTAAACTATCAGAAGGGGAACTTTGAAATAAGTCTTACTCTACACATTTCTAATGATCAATAGCATACCCGGAAGAGATCTGAAGACTTTGCCCTTCAAGTGTAATTGATTATTTCTATTCATTTAGAGAGCAGGCAATTATGAGCAGTCTGTTGTTATATTGAGCGTCATTCGCAGTTCACTCAGAGGGTGTATTCTGTTGTCATAAAACCCTTGCTAATATACAACTCGGGATTTCGGACCACAGAATACACTGTTTTTCATCTTTTAGCGGTAACATAAAACATGCTGTTAATAATAATATTATACTAGGCAGTGAAATAATAAGAGCGATTCAAAGTACTGGTTTTGCTCTAGCCTTGCACTTTAAATACTTCTATCGCTTCAAAGTAATTTGCTATTTGTGGAAAAAATAACGTTGTTTCTCATCCCCAGGACTGAGTCAATAAAACTGCAAACGTTTCATAAAATAAGGCTATTAAACATATTTTCCTAACAAAAAAATAGAAAAAAAATAGAAAAAAAAAACAAAAATTTTAGTCAATGCCGGGTCGCCGAAATTAAAAAAAAATAAGGGTGTAAAAAGAAGGAAGGAAATCAAATGGTCATCGAGTCTGTAAAATTTTAAAGTGAAAAAGAATTACTGCAAAGGCAGAAATAATGCAAAACGAAATTTGTCCTAAATCTTTTTTGGCAATCGCACTTTCGGCGCTCATATTTTCATTCTTCAATCGCTTCGAAATATCTACCATATTAATTGATCTTTTTTAAGGTGAATAAACAATTTTTTCAGGAAATATCGAAAGAAATTTAGCCTTTGTGCGGTCACAGAAATTGTCAAGGAAAAAAGTTCGGCCCTGAAGTGCAGGTCTATTTTTTCTCGAGAAGAAAAGATCACAGATCAATTTTTTTTAAAAAGAGAACGAAAACGAAGACCGTTTTCCTTCTCAATCCAGTCACATTCTACGTCCGTTCAACGTCGGAGCTTGGTTGTTTATTGAATTCGATACAACGTCTACCTTCCGACTTTGGACAGACGTCAGGAAAGCGGTGATGTACAGAACTCCGGACAACAATAATCTAGAATCGCCATCTTGACGATCATAGTATGGAAACCCGCCCCCTTCCCACCTCCACCACAGTACCCCACCCCTGGACCATCCGGTAACGCAGAATATGGATGAAGCCATAAATATTTTTCAAGCTTCGGTGTCGAAAGCATTGCGCGCTCTTAAAAGTCCCATACTTTATGACTTTGTTTTAGTCTATTATCGGAGTGACCTGGCATGGCTAGCATTTCCGGTGGACGATAAAATTAGGTAGTTGTATTTGGTTGCAAGTCCGATTTCTATAAAACGTTTATTTTTTTTACATCTATCCAACGTTGATTTTCTGACGTCTATTCAACGTTGCTTAGTAGTCGGAAAAAGTTGCATTTTTGGTTGCGACCGAAAGTGACGTCTAAATAACGTTGTTTATCCAAGGTCCATTCAAACTGTGTCAAAGACGTTGGTAAGGCGTTGGTCTATGGACGAGACCTACCCCCACGCAACCAATCCACACACGACCAATCCCCACCAGAGATCATTTTTTTTTTTTGGTCGGGTCAACGTCGCAACATTAAATCGACTTTGGGCTCGTCGTTGTGCTATTCATTTGGGTCGTATTGGAAGAAGAAGAAGAAGAAGAAGAAGAAGAAGAAGAAGAAGAAGAAGAAGAAGAAGAAGTAGAAGAAGAAGAAGAATATGAGGTTGTTGGGAAAAACAAAGTTATTTGGTTGCTTGGTCAACCTAACCCCCCTCCCTCTCCCCCACCCACACTCCACAATTAATGTTCTTTGAGATACCTTTATATTCTATTGAAGGTCAGAGTTTATACATCTTTACACGACATATGTTGATATGAATTACAATTTGTTAGAAAGGGTAGTGCTAAAAACATGTATCTAGGCCACTATTGGCGTGGTGTGTGTGTGCATTAGTTAATGACTTAACTTCTTTATATATTTGCATAGCTAGTTGTTGATTTCTTCCCTCAGAATTGCAAAATATCTGTTCTGTGTGAATTACTTTATACAAAGAAATATACATATAGAAGGGTTGCCGAATTGCGGGAGGTTTCTAGTGGTATGCTTCCAACTGTAGGGCGAGGGCCGTGCCGGCGTGGCATCAAATTTTCACCCCCCCTAGAAACCTCACCCCCGGGGAAGATTTGATATCAAATCTTCACCGGGGGGGGGGGGGGTGCATATTTGATAGAAATTTGGTCATCCAATTTTCACCCCCCCCCCCCCCCCCTAGAAACCTCACCCCGGTGAAGATTTGATATCAAATCTTCACCGGGGGGAGGTGCATATTTGATAGAAATTTGGTCATCACATATTCACCCCTCCTTATCAAATTGTCACTCCCCCGGTGAACATTTGATATCAAATCTTCACCCCCTCAAGAAAGCTAATTGACTGATGATTAATAACAGATTGAACTGATCCCTTTTCAATTTTTATCCCCGCCGCCCTATAGAAACGGATATAGAAACGCCTTGTGTCCGTCCGTCTGTCCGTCCGCCCAGAATCCTCTTTGTCCTGGCTGTATCTTTGTTATATAACGTGTAGTTGTGCAACATCAGGTTATTTTTCAACTTCTTCAAAAAATGTAATTTTGGCGATTTTGCATAATTTAGACTTTGTTGTTATATATATAGTGTGGATGAGCGAGGTGGGGGATGTACAATCTACGATTGGCTAGTTTCAATAATTGCATTTCATTTCTGTTTTAAAGTGAATGAAAGGTTAATTGCTTCTCTTAATATTACTGCCGAAAAGTCTTTTTCGTCTGGAAACTGCAATCTAGTTCTTTATACAAAAGACCTTAACTCGGATCAGTGTGTTAAAGGCATGATGCCGCAATGCTTCGAAGCCAAGGATAGTTGAAGCAAAGATCTATACACGCTTATTGGTACTTATTGATTTGGCACTCACACACCAACTGGTTACCATGCGTATCCATGTTTTGTTAAAACGACCCCTAAATGTGAAGGGCCAGGTTCGAGAAATTCGCCGTTTGTAAATTTATACCCCAACCCCAAACGTGGTGCCTCAGCTTTATAACAATCTGTCTATCAAATTACATATTTTATAAGAATACACGTTATTTCGATAATAAAACGAAAACTAAACAGACAACTGCACTGTGAAGTGTGTGAACACAATTATTGGTTTCCCGTTTTGTAGTACGGAAAGAACACCCCTCCCCTTACTTGTTTGTTGGGAATCAAAATTATCCCCTTTTTAATGACACGGGTACTCGGCACAGACAGCGTCTGATCCAAAGATACTCCCTGTTTCTCTGCATATTTTTGGACACACATAGTAATACATATGGTACCAACAGGTGCCATCCATGCTCAGATCGATATCCACTAGTGCGAGACAAAAGCCTCTTGTCTCAACTGGATAACCTTCGCAGTGATGCAGCGTCCGTTGGATGCGACTTCACTCGGTCTCTCGCCGCGTAAATTATTATTATTATTATTATTATTATTATTATTATTATTATTATTATTATTATTATTATTATTATTATTATTATTATTATTATTATTATTATTATTATTATTATTGGCTACTTTGTTATTTGAAAGTCGTCATAGCCAATGAAATGACACATTAAGTGAAAAGAAAGATGGCAAAACGAAGCAAACAATTTAAAAAAACAGCCGCAAAATTTACTGAAAGTAAATTGCTACAACTGTTGATAAAATTAGGGATAAATTACATTTCAACCAACCCCTGTTTCCTCTCAAAAATGAAATGAAATGTAAAATCATAACCGTTTTTCTCTAGTTTAGAACCAGCATTCGGCAATAACTTTTTTTTTTTACTTTCGGGAAGCTCAGTTTTCACGGGGGGGGGGGGGGTGGGGAAAGTTAAAAAAGTGTGGATAAAAGCACTATGGTGTCTAGACCATTGTTAACATTTTTATTCATGCATTGTTGACTTAAAATTCTGTACGTTTTTTGTAACTGCTTATTCAGCTCTGTTTCGTAGGAAAGGGAATCTCTATTTTGTTTGAACTATTTATAACTTAGATAAAATTTGGCTTTTGCGCACTGAAACATTTAGGCATGACAGAAGACAGGCACGTACAGTCACGTTAACTTTTTTTCTTTTCCAGTAACCCGTATAGGGGAAGGAGTCCGGAAATGTCGAAAGTCAAAACTGCTCGAAGGTCCCTTATAGCTGCTCTTGGAACATCTATCTAGTTTTGAATTATTCCAAAATTTTCTGTTGGATCCTTTTGGAGATGTTGCTTCTCTCGTACTTCCATAAAACACTTGAAATTGCCAGGCGTGTGTAGAAACAACTGATGGAGTCGGGTGTGAGGAGCTGGGCGGGGGGGGGGGGGGGGTTGAAATGCGAGGGTCAAAGCTTAGTCCCTCGTCAGATCCATGTTGAACGATGCTACATGCCAGCGCATGGTACGAGGGATGCCCATTCCACCCCCCCCCCCCTCCACCTTTAAACTACTGACCAAAGGTTAGGGTTGAAATGCCGGAATTCTGCCGTTTTGTGCGCGTCCATAGCGTACAATTTCTCACCTTCAATGCGACATATGAAAGGAATCATGTCGCTTGAATTTATCAGTAGTACCCACAAGTACCCGTATTCTGTCGAAAAAATATTCTGGAATTTTTGTTATGTTCCTCTATTGCAATTAGTTTCCACCACTGCTAAAAAAATAGGCCACTTAATATAGAAATCAGCACATCAACTGGATTTAGCATTTGAATTGAACTGCAACTTTCAAAGCCATTGTTGCGAACTAAAACTGATTTTTCACGTATCCGTTGAATTCCGATATAATACAGGTCACGTGATCTTTAACCCTGAAATTCTAAGTCAACGTTAAAAAAGCAGCTATCCCTAATGTAACTTATGGACTAGTCCGAAAATTTGGCGACAATAACTGTATCTTTGACGGTTTCCGAGATAACACAGATTGCATGAACTGTGGTCTTGAAAATTCTTGGTAAAAAACATCTTTCACCTGGTGTAACTTATGAACCTGATGGAGTCCATAAATGGGGGGAGGGGGAGGGGGTCGCTTTATCTTTTAGCGTTTTTCGAGACAACACAGGTGGTGTGACACTGAAGATAGAACTTCAAATCATCAAGTTATCCTTTGTGTAACTCCGTACTGGGGTTGGAGTTCGAAAATCAGGTCAAAATCACTCTACGTCTAACAACTTCCCGGGTTGTCACGTGACTTTTACGTTGTCACGGTCCAGAACAGAGTGATTCCTTATGTAACTGCGTATACCGGTTGGAAATCGAAAATGAGCTCAAAATCACTCTATCTCTAACGGGTTCTGAGAGAACTGTAATTTTTTATGTTTACCCTTTACCTATCAAAGTCAAGTCTAAAAGTTTGTATTCCTATGATATATATAAACCGCAAACTGTTAGCCCAAATGTTATTTCATATGGGTGCTGCAGTTGAAAAATAAGCTGAGAATTGTTGCCGTTTTCGAGTTTCGAATTCACCTGCCTCCGAACAAGCATGTACAATGTGGACAACTCGTCAATTAGTACAGAATGTTTCAGTGCCTTTTAATTGCACTTGGGGATTTTCAATCTCCATACTTTTTTTCAATTTTGTACGATTCCGTAAGCTGTTTCCACATGATTTTCCACCATAACCTTGTCATGCAAACTCCTCTGAGACGCTTAGGACTAGGGCGGCCAAATTTGGCAGAGACATACTGTGGCATAGAAATTTATTATAACATTTTATATGCAAAAATGGACATTGAAATCTTACCACTGAAGTCCGAATCCACGACAACTCGCAACTAGAAAACTAGCAACTGGACAACTCGCAACTGGACAACTCGCAACTAAATGAAAAAGTGCACAACTCGCAACTCGTTTTTTTTTGGGTGGGGGGGGGGGGGGGGTTGGTTGGGTAACTAAGAAAATAATGTAAAGACATTTATTCATAACTTATTTATATTTTATTTATAACTTATCCTTCGAACTCTTCAGCCCGGTTTCCCTCCCGTACACTCAGCACCACTTTCCCGGCACAAAACTCTGTCATACCCTTCCCCTGCACCACTTCTGTCCCCGTTGAACGGTCTCTGCGCTCTCCCCCATAAGCACACCTTTGTCCACTACCCCACTATTCCGAACCACAAAACAAACAATCTCTGCTACCTCCGTCTTAATCATGGATCCTCCTCTTGGCTTTAGCGATTCACAGAACGCCACCGTATCTTATGGCCGATACCACGAAGAAACTGTGGGACGGACTTGCACGGACTCTAGAATTCTTACCGTGATAACGAATCTGTGCGGATAACTCCGTGCATACTCTGCATCAAAGTTTAAGAGATTAAGGATGTGGAATCACGTACGGGTTCTGAGAGAACTGTAATTTTTTATGTTTACCCTTTACCTATCAAAGTCAAGTCTAAAAGTTTGTATTCCTATGATATATATAAACCGCAAACTGTTAGCCCAAATGTTATTTCATATGGGTGCTGCAGTTGAAAAATAAGCTGAGAATTGTTGCCGTTTTCGAGTTTCGAATTCACCTGCCTCCGAACAAGCATGTACAATGTGGACAACTCGTCAATTAGTACAGAATGTTTCAGTGCCTTTTAATTGCACTTGGGGATTTTCAATCTCCATACTTTTTTTCAATTTTGTACGATTCCGTAAGCTGTTTCCACATGATTTTCCACCATAACCTTGTCATGCAAACTCCTCTGAGACGCTTAGGACTAGGGCGGCCAAATTTGGCAGAGACATACTGTGGCATAGAAATTTATTATAACATTTTATATGCAAAAATGGACATTGAAATCTTACCACTGAAGTCCGAATCCACGACAACTCGCAACTAGAAAACTAGCAACTGGACAACTCGCAACTGGACAACTCGCAACTAAATGAAAAAGTGCACAACTCGCAACTCGTTTTTTTTTGGGTGGGGGGGGGGGGGGTTGGTTGGGTAACTAAGAAAATAATGTAAAGACATTTATTCATAACTTATTTATATTTTATTTATAACTTATCCTTCGAACTCTTCAGCCCGGTTTCCCTCCCGTACACTCAGCACCACTTTCCCGGCACAAAACTCTGTCATACCCTTCCCCTGCACCACTTCTGTCCCCGTTGAACGGTCTCTGCGCTCTCCCCCATAAGCACACCTTTGTCCACTACCCCACTATTCCGAACCACAAAACAAACAATCTCTGCTACCTCCGTCTTAATCATGGATCCTCCTCTTGGCTTTAGCGATTCACAGAACGCCACCGTATCTTATGGCCGATACCACGAAGAAACTGTGGGACGGACTTGCACGGACTCTAGAATTCTTACCGTGATAACGAATCTGTGCGGATAACTCCGTGCATACTCTGCATCAAAGTTTAAGAGATTAAGGATGTGGAATCACGTACTGCCACAGTTCTTTTGTCTTATGCAAATTTAAATTTAATCTGATAATCCGTGAGCTTCTCACCGCGATTTTGAATAATAAGATATGAGTATTTACGGAGATTTCATCAGTTGCATTAATAAGAGACGCTGTTAATTTCACAGAGAATGTTGTGGATTCGCAAAAATTAGATTTTGATATCCATTAATAAGAGATTAGTATTTACGGAGATTTCACGAGTTGCATTAATAAGACATTAATAAGATACGAGTATTTAAGGAGATTTCACGAGTTGCGAGTTGTCCACTCCTTCATTTAGTTGCGAGTTGTCAGTTGCGAGTTGTCTGGATACCCTGAAGCCCACATAAATTTCTATGATACCTATCAATATACTATATTGAGTACTATATTGAGATAAGTGAATAAATATTGCGTGTGTGTGCAATATACAGCGTAACCTCTGAAATCGGACCACCCTGTATATATTGAATCTTGCGGAAAGATTGCACAGCAAATTTCTCAGGTGAGATGCTCATCTCCCCTATTTGAGGGATGCACACCTCTACACTTGCTATTGAGTTGTATTCACATTATCAATGAGTGAAAATTATGAATCTTTGGTTTGCCAGATATATCCCCTTTGCGGTTTTTTTTAATTTATTACACTTCGGGATTTTCAATACCCTTATTATATTGAATTTGTACCATTCGGAAAAGTGTTTCAGTATTATCCTAAGAGTGACAAAAAGACGAGCGAAAATGCTAATCACATTACCGTCCAGACGGTGATAATCACAAGGAATAGTGGCCACCACTCCGTCAAAGTTCATCGGGTAACATAGGCTATGCATAAAGTCAATTTTCACGAATATGTTTCAAAAGAAACAAAAAAACTGGCTCTCTTCTGGATATTCCACACTTTTTGTCCTGATTTTGCTCAAGTTTGAAAGCAACGAGTCATTACCCATGAATGTACCATGCTTAAATCAATCTTCTGCAAGCATTAATACGACTGGGTTTTTATGCTCTTTGTTGATTTTTTTGTTTTTGACCCTGACATTCTTGTCTGTTTTGACGTCATCAACGAAAATGAACGTCACGTCCAAAGAGCGGTGTATCTTCAATGGATTTTAAAGACATTGGGTAGGCGATGACCTGTGTGACATTAAAACTAGATGTAATGGTAGCGTTTTTCTTGTAGGGACAATCACCGTCTCCATATCGTTCCTTATCCAACGTCTATTCAACGTTGGATAAGGTCAAAGGTCAAAGACGTTGATCTATTGACGTAACCCGTCAAAGCCAAATTACAATCAGATTCAATGTTCTAACTTTATCTAGCACTGACACAACTTCAAATCGACGTTTTCATGACGTCAGCATGTTTACCGGGATATAACATGTCAAAAGCTGTGTTGCTTTTAGTTTTGATGCAGCTGGCAACTTGGCATGACTTTTAACAGAGATTTCTCAACAGAATTCTGAATCTTTAAGTGTTTTGAATCGTATTTGGTGTGGTTCTATTGTAATTTATGCTATTCGGTAGAAAATAACGATTACTTTTTTTCTGTATTTCTTTCTTGCATTTGGCCATTTCCGATTTCCTTAACGTTGACTTAACGTTGACTTTTAGCAAAGATTTAAATTCTAAAATTTTAAAATTTAGAAACCTTTTTGGTGGTTACCTAATATATACACAGTCGTTCAAAGTTTCCACTAGAATATCCCAGTAAATGTGTATCATTACATCAGCGTTGAACAGATGTCTCAACATCGGGTTTGGTTTGACTATGGAAGTTCAAATAGCTACCTGCCGATAGACCTCGCTTATCCGACATCTAATCAACGTTCCAACCAAAATTAAAAATATTGATCTGGAATCACCAGCTAGACAGTTGTATGTGTCGTGGTCACCCCTCCCCCAAAGTACCTCCACACTTATGTCATCCGGCATCACCGGATATGTATGAAATTGATTGTTATGAATACCGTAAAACCTGTCTCAGGATAAACCTGCACAATGTGGAGAGTGCCTTAGTTCGGGCAAATTATTTCAGTCTCTTTTTCCTTGCTTTCCTTTTACTTAATTTGGTTTCCATGCAATAAGAATATGGACAATTCGAACACATCCCTATTACGAACACTGGGCATAATTTTTACGACTTAAATTGTGGGTTTTACTGTTTGCAACTCAGACAAGCCAACGCCGTGATCTCTGCGTGCTGTTTAATCCCGTAACGCTTGTCGAGTTCAAAGTAGGTTTTTTGTGTGTAAAGGTCTGAACTTGTTCATCCAAAAATTTTGTGAATAATGTTATTGATCAAAATTTAAATTGCAGACAAAATGGGATCCATGGTTGTTTAGATTTTGTTGAAGGATCTGTCAGGATAATAGATGGTAAAGGGTACCTTACTTTGTTAACCGAGAAATGCAAATTTTTCCCTACATTTTTAATTGAACATTCTGTTCAAATAAAGTTAGCAAACCGTAATGTACTAAAGCTGATCGTAATGTACACCCCATGGAAAAAAAAGATCATTAAGTATACAGATCAGGGCATTATTAATACCCTGAGTAATACGAACACATTGCTTATGAATTTTGTCAGTGCCAATGCTTTCCAGATTCAGCAGGTTGTGAAATATTTTGCAGGTCTCATTTTTTTATGTTTCGCTATCAATAATTGTACTTAAGATTATTAAAAATTATTTTACAATCAAAACATCAATTTTAAAACTTGAAAAATCTCAAGGGAGAAACTCCACTGAATAAAATTGAACAAATCGTCATTAAATTTTGGAGATGTAAAATTGACATCATTAATAAAATCAAAATTTTTGAGCTCATGAAAGTGCACAAAATAGAAAAGTACACAGATGCCGTTATTTTTCATTCACAGACATTTGCTGCTGAATGTTAGATATCAATAGGTTCTAATATTGCTACATCAATAGAAATAATTTTCACATAAAAACCATTTGTTAATATCAAAATATAACTTCAAAAAGTCTCATTCCTAAGGAATGATATTTATTATTCATTCCTAATGCATACAAAACAGCCGAAAACGTACATACCGAATATTCCTCGCTTGTCATTGAATGTGGTCTGAAGATTATAAAGATTCCTTTTAGAATGTCTCTTCTAAGTTGTATCCGAAATGCATATTTTTCGTGCTATAACACTCTTCTATTATTGTCCTGTAAAGTACTGTTACACAAATCAAATTAAAAATGCAAAGCCTAACCTTGCATGATTCACTTCGCTATAACGTTACATAAATTCAATACGTCAATGCACTAAATCCCCGCTGCCTACTGTTTAAGCAAAAATAAAGTATAGACTGCGCTTAACGTTTGGGGGGGATACTTGCTGTACTGTGTGTTACCATGCGTGTTTAATTTAAAAGGGGTGATTTTTATTCAGCACTTTACTTTTTTCACATAAGAGGGTTCTTTCAGAGCCTCACATGGTAACCATGCAGTTGGTTAAACATTTTGTTTCTGAATACATACTCAGGAAAAGGAGGCAATATTTGGGCTACACGGATCCACGCGAAATACCAATTATTTTAAGTCTGAGATTTCAGTAACTGCTTTCGGCTTATAAGATAGGTATTTATTTATATTAATTACTGAACGAGATTATTTTTTAGTTTGAGAGTCCGCGTTCAAGGCACAAAACTATGACGTTGCACGTTTGTTTAAAAATAGTTTTTGAAACTTCCCCTTTGAAAGTGTTATATGCACACAACCATTAAGTGAGTGTTCCCCCCTTCCAAAGGAAAGTGCTTCCCTCAATAAAGCCAGTGGATTGCTTGAAGGTCTGTTTTCCCAGTGCAATGCAACTTGTTTCAGAAAATGCCTTAACAATAACATGTAATGATAGAAGCCATGATCGAAATAGTGAGAACTTCTTGGTGCTATTTGAATCAAGCAATATAGGTATGTATGTATTCTCTATAACTGCAAACTTAGACTTACCAAGGAATCTTATACAAGAAGCTTTCATATCACGTATGAAAGTGTATAAGTCAACAATTTTTGGGTTTCATGAAAGGATCACTCTGTGATGGACGCTTTAATGTGAGTTTTAATTAGAAGAAGTAATTAATAAACTCTTGTAATGTCAGCTGCAGAAAACCGGAATTTTCTTTTCAATTGTGTCAGCAAAAAAGGGAGCTGTGTCACTAGGCTGTTATATGCCTACCCAGTAAACATTGCGACGTTCTAATAATGTTGGATCGGAGTCGCACCCAACGTCGAAGCAACGAAGGATTTTAGTTGAACATAGAAGTTGAAAAACGTCTATTTCCAAAAGTTTATAGGCGTAGGGACAGCAAAGCTGCATTGACGTCAGTAAATATAAATCGAGATTTCATGCCTTGTTCATTCTATTTTCATATTAAAATTAAATAAATTCGTATTGAAGATAATAGCGACAAAGTTCTTACCTCTACGAGATCCTTTTTTCCTGCCAAATTTACGTTTTCTGATCACTTTCTGTAAACCTATATTTGTCTTTAAATTATACTGATCCTTGGGTTCTCTTTCCGCTTCTGCTGCCGCTGCTACAAACTCTGCTGTCGATGATATGTTGATGGTACTTACGTTCTGCAAAGCTTTGATTTTATTAATAAAAATCAAGCTTTTATTCTGTTAAATTTCGCTCTTATTGGCAGCTCTAAATTTGTATGAGCTCCAACTTTGCTGCTCAAAATTTGCTTGTTTTAGCTATTCAAGGGGTCGGTATTGCAAGTCCTTCATGTATTTTGTAGCTAATATCAATAAAATTATGTAATTTTCAGTCACATATTTCTATAAAGTTATGCATGACAAAAGAGCGGCTACAGGATAAGATACTGTTTCTTTAGCTCATCCTTCAAAAGCACAAGATTCAAAGAAAATAGATATGTTTCTTTCCATCTGTTGAGAAGAGCAACTGATAGGGAAAAGCATCAACCCCGTCGTAGAAGAAGAAGAAATGAGTACCAAGAGGGACAAGCAGATAAAGATTCACAGAGCCTTCTGTGGGATTTTGTTGAAAGCAAGTAATTGCTAAACGGTTAATAAAACTTTATATTGTGCAGTTTTTTTTAATATCTATGCACAGTCAAACTCTCCACATCAATAATTCGAATAAGTCATCAAGTGCACTTATGTGTCATGTCAGTTTGGATTGATTAGGTATACTAATTCCACTGTTGCAATGATAGTTCACACAATATTTGAACCTCTTTCAGAAGTTTACAAATGATGAACATGATGTACATGAGGTAGATATTTACGACGGGGTCTGAGAAGACTATCCGCCCTACAACGAAGAAGGTAATCGAACCGGACACAGGCCATTACGTCTTTCTTGTCTCACAGCGAGAATCGGGCTCATGAACGGATTTCAGCAAGTTCGGCTGCCGCTAGTCGTGTGGAAATCCCTAAATGAGCGGCTGCACTGGAAACAGTGCTAAAATGGAGGAGCAACGATGACTTCTGTTCCGTGTCCTGTTTCCTTATTGCAGGCGCCATGCACGCCTGACATAAGCCGGCGATCGCAGCCCTTCAGTGGTTCTCTTAATGTGTGTTTTCAACCATATCAAGAACACCATAGAAAAGGATATCTATGGGATAGTGAGTCTTCACATAGACGTATTCGAGAGACTATTGACTCAGTTTCCCATAATCGGCTACAAATTCATGACTGCAGGTAATCGCGAATTTTGTTTTCAGAGCCACAGAGTCGACAAGTGGATAATTTCAAGCACTGTGTGCCCGGTGACATGTGAAATTGCCCGCCAAAGTGAACTTGAACATAATCGCATACCTTGCTAGAGGAAATCATTTTTTAATTTACAAATTTAAGAAGCTAAGTAAACTGCTAATATGAATAAGAACCTTGTTTAAAGTTAACATTTATCTTCTTTTGGTTGATAAAAGCTTGAGTGTATGGTGTGCTCTTGTCTTTTAAACATTTTCCCCTCAGAGGACCTACTTTGATATCCATGAGAGAATGTACAGGTTCTGGCAAAACGTCCTTTGTCAGTCGGCTACTCCGCTGAAAAGGTGACATGTTGGTATCCAATCCAGACCGGATACTGTACTGCTATGGAATATGCAAAAGCGTATTTGACAAAATGGAAACTGAAACGCCTTTTACTGAATCAAACTAGTATTCCTGTTTAAATTTACATTGTGTGATAGTCATTAATGATTTGAATTTCATTTTTCTCTTTTGTTTTCTTTTGGCGCTTTCCTTCTCTTGATCCCAGTTTTCGCCTTTGTCGTGCTTGATCAGTGGAATTAACACCTGAAAGATCAAATATTACTTCCTTTATGAATTGCGAGGAACAATGAAGATCTAACGACAACAAGATTCATATAGGTCACATACTTCACATATGTCGAAGCAGTAAATCTAAAATGGAGGCAGGAATGGTCAAAATAACATAAACAAAATCAGTGACTATAAACAACAGATTAGTAAAGTTACACACGAGGATAAACATCAGTACTTAGCATGAAATTCATATCATAGACGACTGGTGAAGATTTTGAATCGGAAACAGATTTTATATCCCATTCCCATTCAAAACCGTCACACGGATCTCGTTGCGAGGAAAGAGAGAAAACCACAATTGTATTATTACTATACTTTTAATTCTATCGATTTTGCAAATTTTTTTATCACCAAAGCAGAGAACTTTGGAATCATTTCCATATTTACATATGTGGAGACCAGGAGGAAACTGATCGTTTACACCTTGCCTCTTAAGGGGAGGGGGATATACCCATGGGTAACTTTATCCGAGGGTGAGCAAAGCTGCACAGATGAACTGTACTTCACACATTGTATTTCTGACTGCCACTTATTTAAGTATATGGGTATTTCTCTTCAAAACACAAATGAACCTCTTTCTCTGCTAATTATCAATCAAATAATTTCAACGAGGAGCAACGATGACTTCTGTTCCGTGTCCTGTTTCCTTATTGCAGGCGCCATGCACGCCTGACATAAGCCGGCGATCGCAGCCCTTCAGTGGTTCTCTTAATGTGTGTTTTCAACCATATCAAGAACACCATAGAAAAGGATATCTATGGGATAGTGAGTCTTCACATAGACGTATTCGAGAGACTATTGACTCAGTTTCCCATAATCGGCTACAAATTCATGACTGCAGGTAATCGCGAATTTTGTTTTCAGAGCCACAGAGTCGACAAGTGGATAATTTCAAGCACTGTGTGCCCGGTGACATGTGAAATTGCCCGCCAAAGTGAACTTGAACATAATCGCATACCTTGCTAGAGGAAATCATTTTTTAATTTACAAATTTAAGAAGCTAAGTAAACTGCTAATATGAATAAGAACCTTGTTTAAAGTTAACATTTATCTTCTTTTGGTTGATAAAAGCTTGAGTGTATGGTGTGCTCTTGTCTTTTAAACATTTTCCCCTCAGAGGACCTACTTTGATATCCATGAGAGAATGTACAGGTTCTGGCAAAACGTCCTTTGTCAGTCGGCTACTCCGCTGAAAAGGTGACATGTTGGTATCCAATCCAGACCGGATACTGTACTGCTATGGAATATGCAAAAGCGTATTTGACAAAATGGAAACTGAAACGCCTTTTACTGAATCAAACTAGTATTCCTGTTTAAATTTACATTGTGTGATAGTCATTAATGATTTGAATTTCATTTTTCTCTTTTGTTTTCTTTTGGCGCTTTCCTTCTCTTGATCCCAGTTTTCGCCTTTGTCGTGCTTGATCAGTGGAATTAACACCTGAAAGATCAAATATTACTTCCTTTATGAATTGCGAGGAACAATGAAGATCTAACGACAACAAGATTCATATAGGTCACATACTTCACATATGTCGAAGCAGTAAATCTAAAATGGAGGCAGGAATGGTCAAAATAACATAAACAAAATCAGTGACTATAAACAACAGATTAGTAAAGTTACACACGAGGATAAACATCAGTACTTAGCATGAAATTCATATCATAGACGACTGGTGAAGATTTTGAATCGGAAACAGATTTTATATCCCATTCCCATTCAAAACCGTCACACGGATCTCGTTGCGAGGAAAGAGAGAAAACCACAATTGTATTATTACTATACTTTTAATTCTATCGATTTTGCAAATTTTTTTATCACCAAAGCAGAGAACTTTGGAATCATTTCCATATTTACATATGTGGAGACCAGGAGGAAACTGATCGTTTACACCTTGCCTCTTAAGGGGAGGGGGATATACCCATGGGTAACTTTATCCGAGGGTGAGCAAAGCTGCACAGATGAACTGTACTTCACACATTGTATTTCTGACTGCCACTTATTTAAGTATATGGGTATTTCTCTTCAAAACACAAATGAACCTCTTTCTCTGCTAATTATCAATCAAATAATTTCAGATGATCAATAAATATGTGGCATACAGTCCGGAGTCAGCTGTAAAATTCTGCTCGGACTGGTTCAAAGGTCAACGTTTTTATAAGCTCCAAGCATTCTTAAGAAGTGCCCAGCCGACGGAAAAATATACAATTTAACATTTTGGTTTTAAGTAAGATTTTTCTACCCATGAATTTAGCATGGGGACTATCATTTTAGCTATGTTTTGTTAATTTTATAAGTTTTTTTACTCTAACGAAAACCAAGATTTTAAGTTGTAGCGTCCGTGAATATAAAATCAGCTAGAAATTGAATCATTGAACTCGTTTGTTATAGTGTTATTGTCAATGCGTATGCGTTTTTTAATTAGTTTGACGAGTTGTTATTAAGGGAACATAATGTATAATTTTGCAGTAGCTTGTCAGGAGTGTCTAACAGATTGTCTGGATATTCTGAATTCTTAAGTACCCATTTAAATAACTATTCAATTTAATATATTCAATGATCATTTTTCTTATTATACAGTATGCAGGTGGCCTCATGTGGCTGTATATTATGTTGGGGGCTTTGATGCCTAATGTTTCCGCCACTTCGTGCATTTTTTCATACATACTTTGCTTTACTACATATTAATATAATAAAAATTTATTGATTTACATAAATATTTCACATGCTTGTAGCAATTGTAGTACACAGATTATTCTTTTACAATATGCTCGTACCAACGATATCATAGCAATCGTTACCTGGCTTCTCAAAGACATCAGCAACTCAACTTTAATGGCACCTTTCTCCTAAAGCCATTTTGCACTACACAGTCCCCTGTAACATTGCATATTGCATATCTGTACTAATTAGATGGTCGAGACTGTTGATATTGAGCCTATATGCTATCTGTCCGTCTGTCCCTCGGCAATGTTGTGCATGACACTTTACAGTCTATGGGTTGTTTTTGTCTTTTTTGAAACGAATGTTTCTTTAGAATCATTTACTTTTGCCAATATAGAATTTATAGTATAGAAGATGTTCATTAAATACGGTAGGGAAAAGTCAGCATATGGGTAATCTTAATTTAGCTTGTGGCATGCGAAATTTGGCATATGGAATGTTGCATTGTAAATTTGTGATACTTACTATATAATTTCTGAAAATGATACTCTTTACTGATAACAAAAATAAAAGAATGACGTAAGAGCGAACCAATGATGAAGACAGTGGGCGTGGCGCCTACTACAGTGATTAAACATATGCTTAAAACACAACAAGTAAACAAGTAAATAAATACAAAATAGAAAAGATATTTACAACACAAAACCTGTCAAAGCAGAAACTGAACATGAAAAAACAATAAACAAAAGAAAACTGTTTCAAAACCTTAGCACGAAATGCGTTTGTTACGTAACATTTGGAAAATTGGAAAGGCTGGAATACCAAAATGTTTAATTTTTATGCAGATACGATCATCTTGACAATGACGTGGCTGCGATCGAAATTTAAGGTCACTGCCACCAATGTACTCGTATAAAGCAAACAAGTGAACTGGAATCTCAATACTACGTCGGTACCAGCACCACGGTGGTATTATTAATGCCGTTAATACGATTTCTAATGCATACACGCTCTACCGTTTCATCAAATTTAACATGGTCTTGAAATCCGGTCGTAACTCACACCCGCAACCCCTCATACACCCGACACACCCTATCCACACCCCTACTCCCTCGGGACGTCAAATTCGATATGACCAGTTGGTGTCTCTGCTTTTGACAGATTTCACTTTTTTATCGTCACTGGAGCATCTTTCACATGAACGGAAACATCACAGATGCGCATCTCACAAATGCGGATCTCACAGATGCTGATCTCTCAGATCCAGATCTCACAGATGCAGGGCTAACAGATCCGCATCTCACAGATTAGAATCAAGCAACAGAACCTAATTGAGAAAAAATATAAAGGGAACAGGGTGAAACAATTTGATTTGTAATTGTTATAAATAACGAGCTTTATATAAGTCCCCCGCTCCGAGGGGGATGTTTGGGTTTCGACTGACCAACCCCAATATTGAAGTTTTTTCTATTAGGTTCACAGTATACGGTGAAGATGCCTAAAGATATTCAGAGTATCTTCGAGGCAGACCCCTTCCCTGCCCGAAACCCATGATTGTTATCCCTTAAATGACATGAGTACAAATAGCACGGAATAAGACAACAGCCTTAACCTCGCACTTGTGTGCATAGAGTCAGAAAAATACATTTAAAACCTGCTTAAACCTGATACAACGACCGTTGCTGTTCTATTCAACATATAAAATATAATTAATATTTTCCCGTTTTTAAAATGAGAGTCTAACATTGGAAACATGCAAAAACTGGATGCTTAAAATGTTACGTTTGAGAAAACTTCTGAACCAAAGCTCACCACACTAGTTAATTTTATAGACTTGGAGGGGCACAGCAAGCCGGAACGTGCCTCGACACCATCTGTTGCACATCGCAGTCGGACCAGCTTTCTGTCGTCAAGCAGCTGATCAGAGTCTTCCCAATCAGCATCATCACGCCAAGGAAGCAGAAGACGTCACCGCGTGGTGGACAGCCAAAACGAGACACCTCACCAACAACGACCCGCCTCACTGTGCGAGCGAAGAAGAGGGAGCTTCATCGGCAATGGAACCGTTAGATATATCAATCCATGATGTCAAGAAGTGCACCTTTGAGTTCTGTTATGCCAGTCGGGCAGTTATGGGCAGTCGGGAGCAGGATCAGCATCACCTTTCATCTTGAGTTCAATGAACCACGTGATCAAGGCGTAAGGTTTATGGCAGTGAACACAGCAGCAGGTATTTTGGACATGCAAAACCCTCCGAGCAAAACAAACTGTAATTGATAATGTCAGGACCGTAGCCAGAAAATTTTAGGGGGGATTCTAAAATCCAAAGTCCCATGTTTTCTAGTATGCAATCTTTTGCAAAAGTGTAAAGTTTTCTAGTCTTAGCACATGTCATTAAATACATAGGGCAGTCAGTCGAGACCCTGGGCCATGTTGAAAGGCTTATCGAACGCGTCCCTAAAAACAAAAGTGGGAGCCACACCACAAATACCTGTGCTTCCAAGTACAGGGGGGAAGATGTTGGCACAGCCGGTGTTCATAAAAACGACCTTGTAACATTTCATGTGGTTATCACAGCAAATCTGCCACTCGAAACATGAAAAAAACATGCAGAAAGTTATCGTTTTAGGAATCTGACGCCCGGTAGCTGCAGAACGAAGGTGACCAAGACATATACTGATTTTGGCAGAAATCCTTGCAAAATGTCAAGGCTCATGGTCAAGCTGAAAATCATTCCAAAATGCGACATGTTTCGATCATGGCTTTCACATTTAATTGTTAACGTTATTTTCTTAAAACATAATACAATGCGGAGTGAGGCTTCAAAGCAAGCAGTGGCGTTAAATAGGGAAGTGCGTTCTTAGGGAAAAAGGGGTTCACTTACGTACTGGTTGCATATCGGTATGTCTATAGCATTTTAAAACGAGGTGTGCCAACTTAACAAATCGTGCCCAGTGATAATTTCCTCCCTTTAACGTGGACTATCAAATCAAAATTAATACCCTTTTCACCAAATATCTCTGTTTGGTGAGGGGTCCAGTTCCTACAAAACCATCCTGCCACCCTCCCTCCCTCCCTCCCTCCCTCCCGCTCTCCCTCCCTCCCTCCCTCCCTCCCTCCCTAAGCCATTTCAACTATCACTCAGCTATTGCTCAGTTATACAGAGAAGCATGAAGGACAGCAAGAGAGACACAGCCCCAGAACTCATACGCATTACCCAGCAGATCACCACCACAGGTGTGCCTCTCGCAATCAAAGCGACGACAACATTAATGTTGACATAAAGATCTATGTTATTCTGAAGCATAGTCCTGAGTCAGGACAAATCGACGCGTACGGCACTGCTCAAGCCGGTGGGTTGTTTGGCCAAGTACACAAAAAATCAAAGCTAACTTGCCTTTGTTTTCAGCCACAGTGCAACTAAGAGGAGTTGATGCCTTACAGAAATGTCAACAGGCGCAAAGGAAGTTTTCTTAATCTCCGCCACCTACCCTACACAGGGTTTTAAAAAAAGTCTGGGAGGCGAAAGGTAATAACACTCATAATTGTCGTCAAACACAGATATCAGTTCAGTTTCATGTAGGGCTTTATTTGCCAACAGATGGGATGAGCTACTGATAGCTTCAGGGTCAATGGATGGCTTTCGATGCTGTGCTCCGATAATCCATAAAGCTAACTGGTTACAAGTGAAAACACCCTACCAGAGGCTAGTGAGACATGCAGAGCCATTGGCACAGGCATATACGATAAGAGAAAGGACGTATGTGGCGGTGCCGCCCCTCACACAAGTGTAAACGCCTGCATCTCGTTCATCAGAGGGAAGACGTTTCAAGGACCATGGAAGTGCTAGAAATGCTAACGATCAAGCACACTCTGTCCGTAACGTCGGCCACGTCGGCCTGTAGCTGGTAGCCTGTAGCTCGCCCACCATCAGCTACATTTGCAAGCAAGGCGAAACAGTTTACACGGCCTTGATCAAGGGAAGTACCACACTACCGCCCACAATATTCTGAACTCAATAAGCTGGCAATGTGGCGTTCAGACAACGACATTTGTTGTCAGGAAATAAGCAGTGTCTGACAAGATCTTTCTGTGAAATCGACATAGCCGAGCAAGGGGCATCCAACGGCTCACTTGTTTGTAACGCAGCAAAAGCGATTTGTGCAACCGTGTTCGGATACGGTGGTCATGGAATGCCATGCAATCAGCTGCCAGTGGCCTTCGGAAACGATGTATGCCTTAACGCCAGGAGTAATTTTTAACTGTTTCCTTGAACGATAAGCGCAGAAATCCAAATTGTGTATGTGGTGCTATCGCTCCCATAACCCAATGGAGACGTGGTACCCACAGCTGACCAAGTGGCAGCTGGAAGTTCGCTGGAAGCGTGAGACATATATCATTACCAATTGGATCACCACCAAAATCTATATCTTCACCTGTAGCTTCAACGCCGGGATAGGTGAAGGAGGGATGACTTCCGCCATCCCGGCTGTGCAGCATTAAGACCGTCTGCAGCATTGGGGACTGTCTGTTTGTGTACAGTGTTGTTCATCCAACGTCTTTGTAACGTTGTAGTTCAAACATCAATGCAAAAACTTTGATTCCAGATGTCTATAAAACGTGAAAAGAAAGACGTGGTCTTTTGCAACATTTTCACAATGTAACATGTATATGTAACGTCTTATAATGACGGCATTGAAGCTATCGTTGACAGGCACGCCCCCAAACTTGAAAAAACTGTCACAATACGTCCCAATACGCAGTGGTATAACGCCAATATACGCAGTGCCAAAGTCATCAAACGCCGACTTGAAAGGCGGTATGCCAAATCCGGTCTCGAAAAGGATAAACAACTATACCGAAATCAGTGTAAACTGGTGAATCATTTGTGCAATGAAGCCAAATCGGAGTTCTATTCAGCTAAAGTTCTCGACTCACAATGTGATCAAAAACGACTATTTAACGTCACAAAGGAGCTTCTTGGTTGGTCTAAGTCTAGCAAACTCCCAACAAATATTGAACAGGAAGTCATGCCCAACATGTTCTGCGAGTTTTTCTTGGATAAAATTATTAAAATTAGAAATGATATTTCTTGCGATGATCGCTCAAAATTCTTTGAAGAATTTCGTGAACTCAATGGTGCATTTTGTAGCTCAAAACTTTCTGAATTTAGACCTGTTACCACAGCAGAACTCAAAGGTATTATTGAAAAGTCATCCCCGGCTACCTGCTCGCTTGATCCACTTCCGGCATGGCTGTTGAAAGTATGTAGTAATGAATTTCTGGATATTCTTACGAACATTGTGAATTTATCCCTCGCCAACGCTGAAGTGTCTGAAAATCTAAAGTGTGCCCTCGTTGTACCTCTTCTCAAGAAAGCCAGTCTGGATCCAGACATTTTGAAAAACTACCGTCCTGTTTCGAATCTAAGCTATGTTTCCAAAATCGTTGAACGTGTAGTAGCAGCACAGTTGAATGAACATCTTATCACACACAATCTTTTGGATAAATATCAATCAGCCTATCGCATGTTCTGTTCCACCGAAACTGCACTGTTACGAGTTCAGAGTGATGTCATGGCCGCTCTTGACACGAAGTCTATGGTTGCACTAGCGATGTTAGATCTTAGTGCAGCTTTCGACACCATTGACCACGATACGCTGTTCACACGTCTACACCACCGCTTTGGAGTAAGCGATCAGGCTTTATCATGGTTTAAGTCCTACTTACGTAACCGAACTCAGACTGTGATCGTGAATGGTTTTACCTCATCAACTGCTACCCTCAGTCATGGCGTACCTCAGGGCTCTGTTTTAGGCCCTATTTTATTTACCGTTTATGTTACTCCGCTGGCGGATATAGCTAATAAATATAACGTTAAATATCATTTCTATGCTGATGACTCGCAAATTTATATTGCTTTTGATCACAAGAAGAACACTGTAAAGGCTATCAACACTATTGAAGAATGTATCCTGGCTTTCAAGAAATGGATGTGTGCCAATTTTTTGAAGCTCAACGATGACAAGACTGAACTTATTTTATTTGGCTCAAAATGTAATTTGTCGCGACTTGAGGGTATTGAAATCAATATCGAATCTACAGTTATTTCATCCAAACCTACAGTGAAAAATCTGGGTGCTATGTTGGATAATTCGCTAACCATGGATAAATTTATTAGCCTCAAAGTATCTTCTGCATTGTTTTACCTACGAAACATAGCTAGAATTCGACGATTTCTAACTACTCAGGCCACTAAGTTGTTAGTTCACGCATATGTAATATCTCGCTTGGATTACTCCAACTCCCTACTCTACGGCGTAAATAAATCATTAATTCGAAAGCTTCAAGTCGTGCAAAACTCGGCAGCTCGTCTCATCTCCAAAGTGAGCAGATTTAACTATGCAACGCCCCTACTCATCGAACTGCACTGGCTGCCTGTTGAACAGCGGATAGTATTCAAAATTCTAGTCATTGTTTTTAACTGTATTCATGGACGCGCACCTCAATATCTAATGGATCTAATAACACCGTACCGGAACTCTCGCTCTCTCCGATCGGGCTGTCAAGGATTATTGGTAGAACACAGAACCGACAATAGATATGGTGATAGAGCATTCGTGAATTTTGCTCCTAAACTATGGAACTCGCTGCCTATTCATTTTAGATCTATAAATAACGTTGCAGCTTTTAAGAGAGCTCTTAAAACACACCTTTTTAATAATGCTTTTGTCAACTAATTTGTAACAGTATTATAATTGTATTATTGTTCACGTTTATCATTTTAACTTATAATTGTATACTCTGTGCAGCACTTGGAGCTTATTATTAGATAAAGTGCTATACAAATGTATTAAATAATAATAATAATAATAATAATAATAATACACTTTTCTAAATTTTACATTGGTTACGTGGATTATACTCTGCTATAAAGTCTATTCAACATATCAACAATAAAAATCACATGACAGGCCACAGAAACAATTCAATTAAATTTGATGTAATGACATCGACATCCCAACGGTACTGTTCAGACGTCCCTCAAACGACTATACTCAAAAGAACTAAAAACTATGTTGTAGAGATCTCAAATGACGACCTTAATATGGGAACGACTCAAATCAGTTTTATAAGTAATACAAATGTCATTCTTATTGGGCCTTCCTTCGTTCTCAGCAATTAGTAATGCAAACAATAGCCAGTTGAGTGTAGTTATGTTCCATTAAGTGAGAGACTGTCAATTTGCATCTATTTGATTCCCAGTCAAAAATAGTGCGTGAGGAAATATTTCGCATATTAGTATAAATTGTGATAATTTATATTTCCGCCGCAGCATGATTAAAACTTACAGCCACATTTTCAGTGCCTCATGCAAACAAACCCCAGTACAAACACCCCATCCTATCAAAGTGTATCTGTGTTTAACTTTTTATTTATTAACCAAAATGCAGCTAAATACAATACTTAAATGAGGACAGTGGGTATCTTACTCATTATCACTTAGGATTGGATATGGTGCGGAAAAGCAGACAAAAAGACAGACATTTATTTCTATAGCAATTAAATTAGGATGCAGTAAAGAAACTTGGACAATCTGGACAAAAATAAATCATTAAAACTGAGCTACATGTCACGTTAAAATTGTAAGGTGTGAAAAATATGGGATTATTCGTTGAAATTCAGTTTGTAATACAATTAGGTGGGTTTGTTTGCACGGGGGCTTCTTTTGCTTAAACAACGGCATAACTACGACATATTGAGTTATACATGTCCAGTACTATATGTAGCAAATAATGAAAAGGGATAATTACATTCACAGAAAATAAAATCAATCATCTCAGAAGAGACCTCTGATGATGCAAATTGAAAAGCTAATAATTCCAAGGCCAGAAATGGAATTCACTTGCACGCAACCCACATCGTTTTAGAGACATGCAAAAGATATTTCAATGAGGCATTGCGCTTTACACAACAACTGCAAATTCTCTTGAAGGATGACATTAGACTATCAAATCAATAAAAAAGACTATAAAATGACTGTAAAGACTTACTAATGTATAAGCTCAGATAAAATTCAAGCATTCAACCATTTCTTTTGGTGGTTCCAGTAAAGCTATTTTCAAGCGCGTATCCTCTGCACTTACACAAGAACCTGTTATTAATTAAACATTAAGAAATAGTTCGAAGTGAAATAAAATTTACTACAATTTAGTTGCAATAACACTGACCATAAACTGCAATGTGGATTAAAAAATGCAAGGTACAATAAGTTTAGAGCAGTAAGTCAAATATGTTCAACATGCACTTTAAAAACTATCGACAAAGTCATTCTGTTGAAATATAGCCTAGATGTATGAACTTTATCGGGGACAATTATATGCAGGAAACAATGTCTGAAGAGGTCAATGAGGAGGTTATGAGTTACACAACATCGTACTACTCTGGCCACATTGACGGACTTGTGACAGCGGTGCAAGCAACAAACACCAACTCCTGGCAATACGTCGAGAATGCCATCGGTATATATTATTCTGTGATATGAATTGTTGTAATGAAGTCCTGACAAATATGATTTTATTTATCTCTAATCATGCTCTCCTTATTTTTACATTGTTTTGTATTGGATAATGATATAAAGGCTACTCAGAAAACTATAACAAGATCAATTGTTTTCATCCCAGCCTTCATACAGAAATAAAATACAGATTTTGTTTTAAGAATCTTGAAACTTCACCCTCGTGCGTGCTGTTATAAGGCACATCCTGCAAATGCTTCATAAATCACTTTGTTTGATTAAAGGTTCTATAATAGCTATTTAACCAGAGTATGCGAAAGAAGTACCAAGCATTTTTTGTGTCCCTTGAAGCAAAAAAGAAATGGTAAATAAATAAACACGCCATATACAAGGAGCTTTCTCCAATGAAACGAGCTGTTTTGGCTATTTGGAACCAGTTCCTTTCATTGCCTCGTTGATATCTTTTAAGTCAATTTGTGCGAACGAAAGATATCGTTGGGTCACGTGATTGTTTAATGCAATTTATCAAAATATGTGCACCGAACGTAACGAAAGCTAAATAAAAAATATCAGCATAACAAATAAGAAAATAAAAGTAACTATTATTCATACAATTGAATGGTCCCACATCTATCAGTGTATGATAGATGTATAAATGACAGAAGATATTCATGGATTGTTTTAAGTAAAACAGAAAAACGAAGAGATTTTTAAATAAACAACTATTATGATTCGTTTATGATAGTAAGCCAATGATATCCCTGAGTACGCATTTGGATCAATGTTTGTTTTAAAACAATCAATTGGCCCAATGCTATCACTGGTTTTGTTCTGTTACAAAAATCTGGTAAAACAAGCCTGACAATCTTAAGCTCATTTTTGTCTTTAAGAGCTTTTGCTGACTTTACTGAATAATATAAAACATGGCCTGACCAAATGATACTATTCGTTCAAATCATTACCCGACCAAATGATCTTATTCACTTAAAACATAACCTGACCAATGTTAACACTCAATCAAAACAACATCTGATCCAATGATGTTATTCGTTCAAGAATTTGCCTGCAAGAATAATATCATTACGTACAAAAGGACGCAAACCACGTGCAGATAAATCGCTCCCAATATTAAAAGCTGCCTCATTTGTTACATGGAATAGAGTGCCACAATGGCATAATGAATAAGTTGTACAAAACATAACGACCAATAAATGGTATAATTAATGTAAGGCCACCCCACGATCCATTTCTTAGATTATCTGTTCCTGTGTGACTTTCAGCAAGTCAAAAGAAGGTGCAGATGCTGAGTAGCAGAAGAAACATATGGTATTTATGTAATCTAGATGACAATTCTGTCGAACAGATCATTTCTGTAATTTCAGAGACGACCGAAATTTCTTGTCAACGAATAGATTGTTCGTAACTATTTACTGATGAAGCTTACTAGAAAGAGGAACATAGATACTGGGAAGAACTGGTTCATATTTTGAACTAGCTGAACAAAACGAAAAAGCGTCTGATCCTACGCTGTAAACTGACCAGCTAGTAAACTATTAGCCATGTAATGTTTTGAACGGATATCATTTCATAGGTAGTGATTTCAACAAATCATATCATTTGGTCAGAACGAATGATATTATTTTGATAACTTATGATTTTGTATGATTTTGCATGACCCAAGAGTTTGCAAAAAGAGACAGATAATCGATAATAGAAGATTAAAGCATAAATATATCTATCTATAAAAAATGATACTTTTACTTAAATAAATGAAATTACGTACCTGTAATTTCATTTATTTATTCTATAAATTACCTGCTTAATGAGTGTCGTTAGTTGTAAAATTTTATTTACACATTGCAAACTGTGGTATATGTGAGTCGCATTACATATCAACTGGGAAATAATTTACATGTATTAATAAAACAGACACCAATAGAAAAAAATATATATATTAAGATCGCGTTTGGTAACGGTAAAAATTTTGTATGAAACTAAACTGTTCCAAACATGTGCAGTAGCGAAGATGCAAACGAAATCTATCAATCTTTCTTTCGATCTGAACATACACTAACAACACTCAAGTTTCGGGCCTGATAGGAGTTGATCACAATAGTGATTGCCTAGCTACTCTTTCGAGCCCCATTGTTGCGATACGATGCATTTTTATCATCCTCCATTTTAAGGGAACTCAAAAATTTCCAGTAGACGTCAATTTTTCGAAAATTTTTAAAATAAAAAATTGTACAGAATATGTTGCTACGACCTCACATGACGACAACCTACCTAGTAACTAAAAATCGATTAGTGCAATACTGGAAGATTGTAACTTATACACTTTTATACGTGAATCTGACCTTGAATTCTAACAGACAAAATGCAACTAGACGACAAGCAAACGTTTGTTATTTGTGAGTATGGGGCAGCCAATGGACTGGGGTCCTTCGACATTTTTGCCAAAGCAATAAGTATGTAACTATGACATCATACCATACTATTTTTAGAAAGTTATATGTGCTTTATTTGTATATTGCCCTTTTGTTATATATTGTCCATTTAATAAGTACTTTCATTAAAATTTTGTTATGTATATTACAAATAAGTAAAATAACAAATATGTGAACATGAATAATTTTTCTATCACTCTATGCAATTTAAAGCAAATCAAAACAGATTCTGTTTACAATTTCAAGGGAAAATAAGAAATAAAAGTAGAAATGACAGAGAAATCATGATTGTTTATGGAGATCTGGAGAGCAACAATTTTAACGGGCTTTTTCGAGCAATAAAAGGTATCGTTGTGTACACAAAATTGAAATTCAGTAAGATGATGTGTATATATTTTGAAAAATTGACCTGAAGGGAAGAATCAAATATCACTAGAATATTTTAACTTTTGCTACCAGATATTGGTTTTTGCAATATTCTTTGCCAGCAGTGACTTTGCTAATATTGTAGGCTTGCAGATATACAAAGGAAGGAGTATTTTCTTTTCTAAATTGATTATTCAAAGAGAGAGAGAGAGAGAGAGAGAGAGAGAGAGAGAGAGAGAGAGAGAGAGAGAGAGAGAGAGTGAGAGAGAGAGATGATGATGGTAATGATGATGATGATGATGATGATGATGATGATGATGATGATGATGATGATGATAATGATGATGATGATAATGATGATGATGATTCTTGTGATATTATCTTACAATATTTTCGAACAGGAAGATGAAGCAAGAGCTGAGTGGCTTCAAACATGTATTACAAGCATTTTCTTTTTTAAATATTAATACAACAGAGCAACGAGATGTTTCACATGATTTTCATGGAGTTTTTACAGCAGCTACAGCGAAGAGTTTCTACGATCAGTGCGCCCCTAGTAACAGCGTTCACTTTGGTTATTCAGCCTCATCGATGCATTGGCTTTCAATTCCGTAATATCATTCACAATCGATACAAACTATTTGTCCTGCAAAAACAACATACTGTTGCACAGTTGAGCTTAACTAGACATGTAACATGATTTAGACATCTCAGAGATAAAGGTCGCAATGTATATTATCAACAAAACAGCACATTACAGTTGTAAATGCTTGTTTAAGTACAAATACTACCAAATCAGAATATAATACAGTTGGACCTGTGAAGTGATTTTATCATATCTTCTCTCTTCTGAAAGTATCTTATCAACAAAGAATAGCATATTACATGTTGTAAATGCTTTAAGTTCAAATATTAGAAAATCTTTATTTCTTTAATTCTTAATTTGTACTTATCCTTTTCAGACCTTGCCCTATTGAAGATTTCCCTAACGCATGGATGACATCATCTGAAGAAATTCAAAGCAGATTTAAATTGCAAGCCGAAAAAGACTGGGAAACTTTGTTGATATCAAGAGCGAAGGAATTGATTCAAGGTGAACTAATACCAATATAATATTTTGTACTGCCTTTTAGTGTAACAAGGTTTATGACAGATTTAATGAAAGTGTTTATGTTTACCAAAGATGTGGTGCATTTTATTGTTACTTTCCGTAGCTCTGCTAAAAACAATAGAAACAACCAAAAGCTTACGAACATAAAATATTTTTTCATTAATCATTTTAGGTGGCCATTTGGTATTAGAATTTGGCGGCAGAACCAAAGCAAATGAATATAGTGGTTGTACATTAAATATTCCAGCAAATTTCTTTATTGTGATAAACCAGCTATTTTACGACATGTACAAGAAAGGCATAATATCAAAGGTTAGAGCGAAAGCATACTCAAATAGCTCTAAAAGAATACCGCTGGCTCATTCATTTCACGATTTTCTTATTGCATAAGAAGCCAAAATATAAACAGGAATTTATACCCACACACACAGAAATCTATATATATATTTATAAATGCAAATGAGCTGAACGATTAGACACTCAGAAATTCATTTTTTAAACTGTTCCAGTAGATTTTAATTAAGTTTTTAAAAGTAAATTTAGTTTCGTGTTTTTTTTTGAAAGTTAAAAGCTTCAAGATTGATAACCAATTGTAGGCAGTGAATTATTTGCAGCAATGCTATTTGCAAAAGGATTACGTAATGTAAATGTTTTTATTTTATTTTTAGTGTTAATATTTAAATGTACCTCCTATATATTTTAATATATAACTGGAGCAATAAAATAATTCAGTTTTTCCTTAATTTTGCTGACAGCATATTCAATATTGAAATATTACTTTCATTTCTGTCTTGCGTTTTAAATTAAGTCATTTCAAATCAATTAAATCAGAGAGTCAGATACGATACGATATAAAAAACTGGACCATATGCGATAAATTTATGGAACTTTATCTTCAAATAATTCATCATCTCTCTAACTTCTGGTGTTTTAATGGAAACATTCTTTCTTTCCGCATAGGCAAATTTAATCACTATTTAAAACATACTACAAGACAACTCGTACTTTTGGAGCTTTTTAATGGGTCTGTTGTTTTGACTGCAATTCGTTGAGTCAAATTGTAAAGAAATGATAAGGGAAAACATTAAAATTCTAATTTTTCGTCAACATATATATTTTCGAACTGAAAAAACCATAACATGATCTTTTTAAAACTATTTAACATATTATTTTGCTCCTTTACTGGCCAACTTGGGAGCATATTTCTGGCAAAATGGAATTTTGTTGATTTTTGGAAAGTTTTCGTTTTCTTTCATCTCATTGTACACCAAAAATTTTCTGCAAAAACCTAAGTACGAATCCAATTATCTGTCATGTATATCAGTTTCCAAATGTGCATTTTGAAAAATCAATATTATCTTTCGCTAGCTGCAAGTATGGGCCAAAGGTTTTATTCAATAATTTTTCACAATGGTTAAAGCACTTTAATGAGTACAATAAAATTAAAATTAAGAAGAAATAAAGATACCGTTAAGTTGTGGTTTTAAGTATTGTACAGGTGGATTAAATTGAATATGAGTAAGTAATAGCAAATGAGATTGATAGATGATCGAACCTGTGCTCCACACTTTTTCAAAGAAATGTGGAAATATTATTGCTACTGAGGAGCTACCATTTAGTGTTGTTCTGACTATGTAACCAAATGCCAAGCATTGTTTGTGGCTGGGACTTAGCGGGCGTTTTTATCAAGGTGGCTCCATTTCTTCTAGAAATTGTTCTTTATGGTAATATAATTACTTGATTTCTAGAATAATCTAGAGGTCTAATCTTCATTTCTTGGAATATTTGACATGAAATAACCTAAAATATTAGGTTAATTGATGAGCTAGCCTACAATTTAGTTTTAAAATTATACAGATTTGCCAGTTTTGAACCATGAAGTCTCTGAGCTACCTAACTGTAAATCAAAGTAACATGTTGACACTTGAATCAAAGTTCTGTTCTTGTAAATTAGTAATCTATTTGTTGAAATTGCCACATCTATGGGTAAACTGATCGCAAGCTTCAATTACCGGAGTTTATATACAAAGATCTTTTGATTGCAATTCAATTTAGTGCAGACTAAGCTTTCAAAACTTTTGGTTAGATCACTTCCATTAACAAAGTTATGCCTCAAGAAGAATTTCAAGTTGAAATGATACACGAATGGTGTAAGATTTTTTGCACTTACCTTATTAAACTTACATTTATGCAAATAATAATGCGACTAAAGTACTAAAACTCCACGCTGGTCACAATGTTATAACATTATGTGGTCGAAAGATTTCTACTTCTTTGTAGAATGAGTTCATTAACACAAGAAAGCACTGGTATGCAAGAAGCGACGAAGAAATCACTGCTCCATTCAGGTATATCTGATATGCAAGATATTTACTACATAGACTGGCTGTACACAAATATGTATGACGCCACATACTAAAACCTTGTATATCTTTATTACAACTACATTACTGGTCCTGAAGCCGTATTTTGCCGTGCCATTCATTTCCGATTATTGCTGTTCCTTTATTCAGTGTTTATAGTAACGATGCTTATTTTTCAATTCTAAGGGATCAAAATTCATCAGTGCTCAAAAGTGGGCTTCGGCTGCTAAACATTGAAATGAAAATAAATCAATGTCCCTTCAATACACAGTGGAAAGGTAAGATCGTTAAAAAGTTGTAATTCTTACAGTCACTGATACGCTATCTATGTATTTCCGTCTAAGTTTTTTTTATTTTCGTATAATTACAGTTTGTCTTTTTGCAAAAGTATAGTCGGTTCCCATGATATAAGTCCTCTATCACCATTCTGATAAGTGTCCGTGGAAAAAATTTTTTGCATTTGCTCCACTCTAAGGTATATTCTGTGCTAGAAGGTAATTATAATATATATGTATAATATCATATTCACCAGCGTCGAGAGACGGACGGACAAACAATTTTTCGCTCAATATTAATAGTCTCGGCTTTGCACTAGCTCAGCGGCAAACAAATAAACATAGATACAGAAGGCAATAGTTATTTATATTATTTTTGCATTAGTTGAAAATTAGTTTTTTGGTGCAATATGCAAGGAAAGGTGCAAAAACATGTTTATGTTAATATGGTCATTTTAACATGTTATGTACTTAAAGAAGAATCAATTTTCAGCTGGCACAATGGAAGGTAAGGCGCTACAAGATTCCGTGAAAGAATACGTGCGTTACATTCGCAGCTGGAATGAACATACTTATTACGGTGGACTGTGTAATACAAGAAGGCTTGAGGAGAAACGTGCCATTATTGATGAGTTATATTCCCGGTACGAAGCTCTTATTCTTGAGAAGCCAGATGACCATGGCTATGATATCGTTGCCTGTTATGTCCATATAGTGAAAGAATAATCGTGTACTGATAAGCAAATTTTTAAAAAAAGTTAAAAAGAACTCTTTACAAAAGAACACTTACATGCACAAATAATCGTGTACTGATCAGCAAATTTTAAAAAAAAGTTAAAAAGAACTCTTTACAAAAGAACACTTACAAGCTTACACAAATATTTTTTGCAAATTAAATTGTTATTGTATTGACATAATTTAAAGCAAAATATGGTTGCAAAACGTTCACGTTGTTCAACCCTTAGGAATCTAAGCCATTTACTTGAATACACACAGCCCCATAAGATTATATGTTGTGAAATATTCAAATTAATAATTATTGAATAAGCTAACAGTTGAGTAAAAAAAGCTGTGGCTGTGCATCAAGTAGATCGTATTATAAAATAAATAAACTGCTGCAAAATTATAACTTAATTTAATTTTTCCAAGAACTCAAAACAGAAAGAAACGCATACACAATGACAAATCAAGTCCAACTGCACACCCAGTAATGAAGTGTCTAGTTGATTTCTAATAGAATAAAGGCTTGTGATTTTGTTTGTCAGTAATTTTATCTCGTGACATTTTTCAAGATTCTGAAGCGACATTTGAGAATTAATAACCCATTGCTCAGTTCTTTTGTAAATAAAGTTTGGAAGAAAAAATTCTATGAATTTCCATTCACTTGTGTTTAATTAGTGTATTACGATCCCTTTGCCATCCAGATCACGAGTTTCAATTCACTTGCATTTAATTAGTGTGGCACAATCTTTGTATCACCAAGATAAAACATTCATGCGTTTCCATTCACTTACATTTGATTACTGTAGCACGATCTCTGTATCACGAAGATAAAACGTTCATGATTTTACATTCATTGTATTTGATTACTGTGGTCCGATCTCTATATCATCAAGACAAAACGTTCATGAGCTTCGATTCACTTGTATATGATTAGTGTAGTACGAACTCTGTACCAATCAGATAAAGCGTTCATGGGTTTCCATTCAGTACACTTGATTACTGCAGTGTGATCTCTGTATCATCCATATGAGTCTTCATTCACTTGTATTTGATTACTGTGGCACGATCTCTGTATCAGCCAGATAAAGCGCTCACAAGTATTTGATTATTGTAGTACGATCTGTATACCAGCCAGATAAAACGTTCATGAGCAACCAGTTACTTGTATTTGACTACTGTAGTACAATGCCTGTATCCATCCACATAAAACGTTCATAAGTTTCCATTGTATTGTACTTGATTACTGTAGTACGATATCTGTATCATCCAGATAAAACGTCACGGTGTTTTCATTCACTGGCATTTGATTACTGTGGTACGATATCTGTACCATCCAGCCACTTGCTAATTTCTGGTGTGAAGATTATCTTCATCTTATTTTTCTTGTTTTTCTGTTTCTCCTCCTCCTGCTTCTTTTTCTTCTACTTCTGCTTCTTCTTCATCATCGCCTTCTTCTTCCTTTCTTCTTCTTCGTTTGCGTCTAGAAATTTCACTTCTTATAACTGTCTATGCATGTCGAATTGCTGCACATGTTTTTAAATGAGTTGTTAAAGATTAAACATGATGGACAAAACCTCATGCGAAATATCTTAATTACATCCTTCCACACATGTGCAAGGTATGAGATCCCGCAATTATTATTAAAAAAATTTCCTAAACTTTTTCTTCACTCTCAAAATAACCTCGGATCATTTTCCAAACAAGCAAGTTAACTAGCAAGCTCATTTCAAACACTAAAAACATGAAGTTTATTTCTTAATAATGACTTATGGAAATTAACCTGGAGCAGTATTTTACCATTGCCGCATTTTCTATGGCTTCTCATATAGCCCATGTGTTTGGCAAATGCTGTGTCAAGTCAAGAAAACTGAGATCAGCTCTTAAGCACGGATTCAACCAGAGAACTTGTTCACGATGGTAACAGCTCATAAGACGGCAAACTCATTGATATGCCACTGAACGTATAAAACAGCCTTTCGTCTCATTGTCTCGGAAAGTTTGACACCATAGAAGGAGCTTCGTTTAAGTTACAATGGTTTCTAGTACACCGTTGTATCGAATGTAAAATGGCCGTAATTAGATGCCCTCAAACGATATAAACCATAATGTCTCCATAACGTTTTTGCCTTACATCAAAGCCGAGGTCACTCCTCTCTGACTCTTTAACTGTGTTGAAAACTTAAGTCAAAATGCGCTGGCGATTGCATATTTCCTGTTGCCCCTGTTGCATTAAACCAGATGCCAACCTGCTTGAAAAAGTCTGCGACCAAAAAAGCGTTTCTGAGACTTCTAGGGTTCTGAAGAAGTCACTTTATATCATAGAATTTATTTCTTTTCTAGATTCTTTTGCATACCCAATCATAATTTCAAGGTGCAGAGATGTGAGAAAATAGAACTTATTTGATTTTATACAACAGTAAAAACTAATAATAATAATAATAATAATAATAATAATAATAATATTTCTTCACCATGTACTACACAGAATTAATTAAATTTAACATATTAAAGAGTTTATTATATTTTATTCGTGAAAATACTTGACAGCCATTACATCGCATTTCTGTCAAAAATATGATTATTTTGCAAGTAGACATATTTTTGCGGTAGACAGGTTTTTGTGAGCGATGTTTTAGAATGTTTTGAAGTGACTTTTCCATTTTCAGGAAATATGTGCCTCGTTTTTCAAATGGACAAATATTGTTACGCATTTAATGAATCTAATTTTCTACTTATGAAATGCAATTGCTTTTTCCACATTCCAAAGCAAATAATATGTTTGTGATGAAATCTTGTGAGAACCGATAAAATATCAATCAAATAGGACCAATACACGAATCAGGGGTTTATTGTTCACATTCAATTCTTTTTTTAATTAATTAGTTTATCTGATAGTTTTGTCCCGTCTGCTTGGTATGAAGACAGCCATGGCCCGTGTAAGGGGAGCTTGCACCACGGCGCACATCACCAACGCGCATATCACCGTTATACTTATGATCGAAAAGAATCTAAACACCTGTATGAACATAAATACGTAAAAAATGTGAATTAGACAATTGTCTAGACCAAGGGCGATTTTATGGAACTATAGCTTGTAAAATGTACGAATGAATGGATTTTCGTGGAGTATAAGAATTTAGCCTTTAAAAGAAACGCAATGGTTTATATTTTGTTTTATGTGTTATATGACTAAATGTTAATTCAAACCTGTTCAGTAATCTTTGTTCTTGTCGTTTTTAAATTCTGTAGTAAAAACTAAAATATTGACGGCTTTGACGCTGTGTTTGTTTCTGTCATAGTGTTTAATATAATCCCTGAAAATGGCCATGTAATGTCCTTGTTCTTGGCGTTTGATATCTGCTAAAATATTATAACGCATAACTATAACGGTGGCACCTATAGAAATACATACCTGGTGAGATTCGTGATGTAGTACTGGTATAGAAATACTTACCATAGTGAGATGGGTCTTTGTATCACTGGTATAGTAATACATACCTGGTGGGATGTGTGAAACATCACTGATATAGAAATACACATCATTGTGAGATGCTGAAAGTAGCACTGATATAGAAATACTAACATAACGAGATGCGGGAAGTATCACTGATACAGAAATACATACCATGGTTTATATGGGTGAAGTAGCACTGATATATAATCATAACATAGAGAGATGCAGGAAGTATCAATGATGTAGAAAAAATAACTATGATGAGATGCGAGAAATAAGAGTGAGAAGCATCACTGATACATACCATGGTGTAATGGAGAAGTATCACTAATACATACCATGGTGTGATGAAGAAGTATCACTGATATACATCATGGTGTGATGGAGAAGTATCACTGATACACATCATGGTGTAGTGGAGAAGTATCACTGATACGTACCATGGTGTGATGGAAAAGTATCACTGATACATTCCATAGTGTGGTGGAGAAGTATCACTAATACATACCATGGTGTGATGGAGAAATATCACTGATACGTACCACGGTGTGATGGAAAAGTATCACTGATACATACCATGGTGTGGTGGAGAAGTATCACTAATACATACCATGGTGTGGTTGAGAAGCATCACTGATACATACCATGGTGTAATGCCTGAAACATCACTTGTAAAGAAACTCTTACCATGGTGAGATGCGTGAAGTAGACCTGCACGGGCACGCTGAAGTAACACATGAGGAGGATCACGATGTGAAGCAGGTAACATAAGTAAGTCAGCTTGGACAGTGGCACGAAGAAATTCCATGATAGAAAGCTGTTGATAATTCCTAAATTTTGCCACGAAATTCGTCTTATTTATATTCATTCCATTGAGTAACACTCTAGTAATTGCATTATTTACAACGTTTATAAAATAACTATCCAGTTCAAAATATATTTTCCTGACAATTTGAGTCTAATTTTTAAAGCGTGAGCATTTTTGGGCGTCTTAAAATGATACAATACGATTTCATATGCTTTAAGCATTCGTTTTACATAAATTTACCCGCATATCCTGAAGTGCATGCTGTGATTAGCCAACACACCCAGACTCCCCACATGGGCCGGAACAGTGTGTTATATGTCACCTGTGCTGCTACGCTCCAGTTGTCACACATCGTGTAAAACTCATCGCATCCTGTGACTGCCGGGAAGTATGACGTCATAAACCACATGGTTATACCAATGAGCCAACCTAATGTCACAACTAACTGCAAGAAAGGTTGGGTATTACGTCTTGATCTACTCGTACCCTTATAAAGTACTCTCTATATACATCAGCCAGTAAACATTAACTTCTATTCTATCAGTCATATTGCTATTACGAATAACAACGGAACAACGTCAAAAAGTAGCTTTAAAAGAGCTGCCAATTTCCAGCTTCGAAAAAAGCGTTGTCACACTGTTTGAGCTGGCCTTTTCTGGCCACTAGTGTCACATTGCAGCCATTTTTCTGTACCGTTTTTATTGCAACGCATAAACGTATTTTTTATTGTTGACTTTGTTGTTGGAACTTCAGATTTAAATCAGACTTGTAATATCATGTGAGACCGAAAATATTTCGTATTGAATAAGAAAATTCATATACATCTACATTGCATATACACAGAATAGCAACGACAATTAATTGCAAAAACAATGTTAAGAAAATACTAATAAATGGACTAGCAAGTAAAATGAAAAATAAACAATACTACAAGAAACCTGATTATATAACACTGCATTACTAGAACCTAACGTTCGGTGTATGCTTTCAAATTTGATGATGTCAATTTGTATGGTTATAAATTTGATGAATTCAGTTTTAAATGTATTGACTCGATTTCAAATATCATAGCGTCACCAATTGAAGAAGTAGGAGCAATATGAAAATCACAAATCTTCTGACTAGCATCAATAAAAGTATATTATATAAATCTGATGGATACCTTTGGCATTTTAATCTTTCCGCCGGTTTTATAAAAGAGGTAGCCGAGCAGTATACCCATGAAGTAGACAGGGCAGCGCGTCCACGGCTTGATGTAGATGTCATTGAATTCATTGATGGGGTCTTCTGTATCAGGTGACTGTGTGAGGCTGGTAAAAGTATGAAAACGTACTCAATATTATGCCTTAACGGGATCTTGTCCATGTGACTGTGAACTGTGAAACCGGTGCATTAAACAAGATGTATATTGTTTTTGTGTACTGATGGAACTGCTGCTGTTTAATCTGTTTAACGATTAACAACATATCAGTAGAGCGCATTTATGGGCTTTCTGCTGCTTAATGACTATGCGGGAGATCAAAGAAACACATTTATGGGATTTCTGCTGCTTAATGACTATGCGGGAGATCAAAGAAACACATTTATGGGCTTTCTGCTGCTTAATGACTATGCGGGAGATCAAAGAAACACATCGTTAGAACACATTTATGGGATTTCTGTTGTTTAATGACTATGTGGTACATAAAACAAACGCATTTCAGTAGTGCACATTTATTTGGTTTCTACTACGTAACGGCAGATTAAACAAAATTTGTAGTATGAGGCATTGGTCTGATTACTACCGTCTGGCTACTCTGGTACATTAGGCAAAACGAAGGTATGGTGCACTGGTGACATTTCAACCATCTGATTGTACTGGGGTATATCTTACAAAATGGTGCATTGATAGCATGTCTACCATCTTACTGTACTGTGACCTTACAAAAATGAGGATATTTTGCTAAATGACATGTCAATCATCTGACTACACTGGGGTAGATCGTTACAAAAGGAGGATATGGTGCACTGATGGCATGTTTACCACATAATTATTCTCTGGTAGATTAACAATGTGCACTGATATTGCGCATTAACCAGATGTACACCCTCTATTGGCTTAGTGATCTTTACAATATCAACTGACAAAATTTATTTGTCAGAGGTCCGCAATATATCATTAATTCTAACAAATTTAAACCAGTATTTTTTCTATCGCACATGTAATTTATTGCAGAGTTATAATGCCTGTTTAAGCTAAACATCCTTTAGCGCGAAAGACAATCAGTTATTTCTAGCAAATAAAATGCACTTACTTTGCCTCCCAAATCACGATGTTGGCAATAATTCCGGCACAGAATCCTCCTATGTTGGCAATAATGCCAACAAGCTCCCATCTTTAAACATTAGAGTAATAACATTGAAAAGAAATCCTTAATATTGAAAATCAATCAATTGAAAAATGTATTTGTGTAAGTAATATTTACTGGAATATTTTCTAATCACCGCAGTTACATCAATTGTTTTATTTTACGGTGTCATTTCATCATATTTTCTATTAATATATAAAATAGAAAACTGAAGCATTTATTAAAAAAACTGAAGACTTTCTATTTGTTTTAATATATTCATCAAATATGAGGACTGTAAGTACAATCCTCTAAATGATACCATGGGAGCCATTTTTTTACAGTACAACATAACCAGTACCTGTATAGCAGATATATAAAAGGCGGGGCAATGACAAAGAGCTGCATGTCCACTGCCAGATACCAGGAAATCGAATAACACTAAAATGATTGAGAATGTTATGTTGGCAGACAACTCTTCTTTGTATTCAAAGCTTCTTCATATTTTTTGTTTGAAGTTTATTTAACTTGTTTGCTTTAAAATTAAAAGAAATACCTCCTGGATACTTATTTAAATTTTATTAAATTATATGAGGTAAAATAAGTACTTAAATATATCATTGAAACTATACTGTTCTGTGGAGTACATTTGCAGTACAATGAAAATGGAGGTGAGAAGGCTATATTTAACATTTAGTCTGCATACAGTAATCATATGACGCTTCACATCCCTCTACATAAAAATATTTGGATGTATGAAAATGCTAACCGATTTATCCTCGTCATAGAATAAATTATTGATGTAAAGAATATTTTTCCACCAGGTTTCTGAGCATGAATCAACGTCAGTATAATAGTCAAGAGCAAATGGCCCATGTATGAAGTAATGTTGTAGATTTGTGTAGATCATGAGCACAATGAAGTAGACAGGTGTTAGTCTGAAAAACGCCAAACATACATTCTCCTCTATAAAAAAACATTTATGCTATCTCAGAAGTGACAACAGCGCTATCTCAGTAGTGTGACCACAGTGCTATCTCAGTAGTGTGACCACAGTACTATCTCAGTAGTGTGACCACCGTGCTATCTCAGTAGTGTGACCACAGTGCTATCTCAATAGTATGACCACAGTGCTATCTCAGTAGTGTGACCACAGTACTATCTCAGTAGTGTGGCCACAGTACTATCTCAGTAGTGTGACAACAGTGCTATCTCAGTAGTGTGACCACAGTACTATTTCAGTAATGTGACCATGGTGCTATCTCAGTAGTGTGACCACAGTACTATCTCAGTAGTGTGACCACAGTACTATCTCAGTAGTGTGACCACAGTACTATCTCAGTAGTGTGACCACAGTACTATCTCAGTAGTGTGACAACAGCGCTATCTCAGTAGTGTGACCACAGTACTATTTCAGTAATGTGACCATGGTGCTATCTCAGTTGAATCCTGTTAAAAATATTACAGAATAATTGGTCGGAGTTAGTGCTTATAGTTTATTGTTCTGATCTCTTATGTGCATAAAATTAATTGATGTTTTGCAACTTTCTTTTATATATTTGTAAGCATATTTTTACAGACTAGAGTTTCATCATAATGCACCTCTTCCCTGTTTCAAAATAAGGTAAATCTGAGCTGTGGATGGTTGTAAGATCACTTCAGTTTGAATTAAAAGTGAAAAGTTAGATTAATAAACACCGATGAAAACTTTTCTATAAGTACAGATACTAAATTTGTTTAAAAACAGAAACACCATTTTTTTAAACATCAGCACAAATTTATTTGGTAGTGTGTATTCGAAAATATTCAGCAATGTTCTTTAAAATTTGTCTAAGGTGTCATATGCTCTCTTAATACATGCGAAAATAAATTGATTCATTCGCAAATAGAACTTAGAGAACGAAAACTTAAGTGCATTTTTATGTTTGGCTCACTCAGAATTATGCTGGAATTAGAGAATTAATATCAAGAGGTTGAATCTTATATATTCGAAGACAAATTAATTTTAGGTTTGTATTTACATCAAAGAATACAAACAATTTTGTCAAATAAAGTAATTTCTGAGCATGTCAGAAACTATCCCCGCTACCTATATCATAACAGGCCTTTGTCAATTGGACTAGAATCTGCAAATTCTTTATGCAATAAATTAATGTCTTGAATCTTTGATCATTTCATACTTATATAATGAGTGTGCTCTCGTCGCAATGAAGCACAATCACTATAAACCTAAAGTATCTACTGATACACAAGTTTAATACGATTCTACCATACCGATAGAAGCACCACGTCAATGGGCTTCGGTTTGCCATTAAATGAGTAAGTCAAATATCCCAGGTTTGCATTGGAGTTAAACCTAATACGCACCTCCAGTACCGATTGAAGTAGTGAAGCACTATGTCAATAGGCTTCAGTTTGCCGTTGCATCGCTTTAGTTGTTTCAGGAACGACATGGTTACCAGCAAAGCACTGAAAAAGAATAAATTGCTGTTTTTTCAATAAGCCCTCACAAAAGATACATAACTTTGTACGTAACTTTTGTTAGATAGCTTCGCCTGCAGCCGTGGTGCAAAGATGCTTCACAAGCGATTATAGAGCTCCAGCTAAAGAACATTATCATTTTCCGCCTTGGAGATTCCTATTCCCCATGGTTTAGTGAATTCGTACGATGACAGAAGGTGCTTTCCGTATTTTCTGCCATCATCGTTATTTCTAAATGCGAAGTTCTATACCTTACTTAATTTTGCTTCATTTTCCTGTTTTCACTTGACAGATAAAATAACTCCATAAAATTAAAAAAGTGAACCGTCTATTTCTTAAGAGATTTTTGCTCTAAGGCGTCTACCTACGGGCGTTGTTTAGACATAAGGAGAGCTACGATACATCCTTGGGTTATCCAGTATCGCCGGGTATGCATGAAATTAATTGCTATGAATGTTTTTAAAAGAGCTGTATGCTTCTGGAATTAATTATTTCATATCCTGATTCTGCTCAGTTTTTAAATCGACCGGTTATAGTTTTTCTGTTGACAAGCAACATGTTGATGTTTTTCTTTGATTGTGACCCCGACTTGTTTGACTCGTCCATTAACGTTTATAGAAAAAATCGATTTTTCAACGTTGCATGTCTAATAAATGTTGCACAAAACAACGTTGCTTATCCAACGTCTATTAAGCGTTGTATCGAAGACTTTGATTAGACGTTGATTTCTGGTTCCGACCAATCAACCAAATTGCAACCGAATTTAATGGTGCGATTCGATATTTTTACGGCACTAGGCTTAATTTTTGTTATTTGGTAGCGAGAACGGTCTATGGGGCAGCCTCTTTATTTGCTACGATGTACAATAAAAGACGCTCATAAAAATCAGATAAAAACTCAAAAAGTAGGCTGTTTGTATAATATGCTTGGCTGAGTATATATATTTGATTGTACGTTCTTAACTAATTAAATAATGCGATATGGAGAAATAGTACCTATGTATACCTACTATACAAATTGAACTAGATTCATCCACCGTAACATTGCAGCATTTGGTGCGCCCAGCAAAAGCATTTTACCTCTTTCAAATACAAAAGTTAATAATTTAGCAAGAGAATCAATAAATGCGTCGGAGATTAGGATAGCGAATATTTTGGTTATCAGTATAATAAATGCTTGGGTGATCAGAATGATGAATCGCTGGGCAACTAGTATAATGAATGCTTGTGTGACTAGTATAACGAATACATGGGTTATTATTATAATAAATGGTTGGTGACCAGAATACTTTGGTGATCAGTGCAATGAATGCAGGGGTGACTAGTAAATAATTGCTTGGGAGAATGTTGTGATGAATACTTTTGTGATTTGTAATGTATGCTTGGATTACTAGAATAATGAGTTCTTGTGGTAGTTTTGAAATAAGTGTTTGGCTGACTAGCAAAACGAATGCTTGATTGGCTAGTAAAATATGTGCTAGGCTGATTTCGCTGAGTTCTTGGTTAGCTATGTAAAATGAGTGCTCATGTTTTTTACCAGTGCATTGTATGCTTGAGAAACTAGTTTGATGAATGTTTGGGTATATAGTATTTGGTATGTGGAAAATATGTTACATTTTTACATCCTTAAATCAAAACCATAAATGGCGCAAAAAGGAATTTAATACGTTGTGAATATAAAAACACTTCTAAGCAGTGTTTTTACTAGTTACCTACCTTAAAATAAAAAAGGTATCAACGTATGTATCCATAGTCATGATAACTGCTGTGCTTGGCTGAAACATCTCATCGACCAACACTTGCAAATTTTCTGCAAATGTGTAACGAATATGGGGTATCATGCACAACAACAACAACAACAAAACAAAAGTCTCAGAACTAATGTTAAGCAACATTTGCGACGAACTAATGAATGAATATAATAATTTAATATTCTTGTGAATAACAGAAAGGCTTAGACTTACCCACTATATATCCGGAGTTGCTGTAGGTGTGGCCGAAGACAACAAAGGCCATGGCGAGGACACGGATGCCATTGAGGCAGCGGTAAGCACTCTCTGGTTGCTTGCTCGTCAGAATCAGCGGTAGGTTCTGGTATAGCGAAAAACTGAGCAACAGTTTTTCTGCAGTCCCTGAGAGAAGAGATGTTTAATTCGATTCCAATAAATTGCTTTTACTTCAATACAATGCGATACGGATCACGTTCTGTTGTACGTGCTTAAATAAATACATTAACATAACGCAAATAAATACGATATGCACACAAAGAGTACATATATAGGTATACAGTGAGCAATAAACAGTACGTAAATAACACCATTAAACATAGAAGGAAATGAATAAAAGGAAAGAGGCAACAAAGACGTTATTGACAATTATCACATACCCGTTTGGTTTGTGGGTTTGCTTTCTTCACTTGTAGCCCTTCCCTCAATGTTCTCCTCTTTTGTATTCGTCTCATTAGATGTGGACATAGTCGTCATTGCATCATTCTTAATTTCTTCCCTTTCTATATTTTCTACATCGTCGTTGTTATTTGTATTTCTCGTTTTTTCGAGCGATACAAAATCGTCAGCCTGATTAGAACCCTTTTCAAATGCATCGTTTTTATAGGAACTGCAGCTATTGGGTACAATTACGTCATCACTTCTGTAATTGATTTTGTACGCATCATAGACAGTAGCCAATAACACCATCAGACCAAATAAACTCAAAATAATTCTGGAAAATAATAAAAAATATAAGTTAAATTAATCTATTAAGGCCATTAGTTTTACCAAACAGCTTTGTAGGAGAACCAATGCTTTGGACCATTTCTTTTCTCTTTACTGATGCGTCAGTTAGTCCTAGGACCACCAAATTTTGCACAAATATATCACTTGATCTGCATTGTTCAACTAGCCCGTGTTTTCATTTCATTTTCATGATCAAAACGTCAAGCAAAACCAACCACAAGCAATGCGTAATATCCTCAGCAATATTTGCACAAGAATCGCGCATGTGCCAACCCCACTCTAGGCATTATATAATGTGTGCTCTTTATCTACATACGCTAAATACGGTTAGCATAGTGGCACGGTTGTTAAAATTCTACTCTTAGGGAGAAATTGATTTTCAAAAAAATTTTTAGCCACGTGTTTAATATTTCGACTTTGAGAACTTAATATGTTGGCCTTCATGTTCTCTCTTTAGCCTCAATGACTGGAGTTCCACTCTGTCACTTACATTTAGCGTTGTTCACCGACACAGAATTTATTTTATTTATATGGTCTACTCACACAGATAAGCAACGATTTCCCTGTTTCAACCCTACTAAGGTATAGCCCAACCTTGTGCTTATGTTTTCTTATTCAAACACATAAAACTTGACTTTATGACCAAGCTCTTCAACGTATGGCCATTGCTTTACTCGTGCAAAAGTGAGTATTTTGACTTACATAGATATGATAGCCTCCTCATCAGAACTTAGATCATTTCCTCGCTCACAGTTAATCAATGGCTTTGAGAAGTTTTGTATTGGTGGATTATATACTATAAAAAAATTTGAAAATGACATATTTTAATAGAAGTACTACGTCTGGTAAGTACTATGTGCCCAATAACACATAAATCATCAATGAAGCTAACCATTATATGTACAGAAACATTAACATTCCCATTGAGAATGCTCAAATGTAGAGCAAATAAAAGCTACGAGTACTAAAATCATGTTTTTGCTTAGGATGGTATGTGTATGGTATGCAGGAGTATTTGTGTGCTGTATAGTGAATTGTGTTATGAAGTATGTTGCACATCAAGACGTAATGAATATGTTATATATCAGTTGTAAGGAAGAACATAAGAAGCAAAGTGTGTAGCAGGTTTTAATGAGTATATATGATGGATGAATTAAAACGAACGGACTGTTAGTTACAGAACATTGAATGACTTAGTATTTGGACCAATGCGGTCACAACGTTGGACTGTCCTAGATTAGCGCTAGATATAAGACAAGGCACTACACTTGAAATTAATAAGCTAAAGATACTTTCATGAAGATCTCACCTGTTTCTAGGAGAACTAGTCCATCTTCGTCACTGCACGATGCAGGGATGCAAAACCCTAGCCCACCAGCGTTCAGCGGTCTCTAAAAATAAAAAGAACAGGATTTTACTTTTTTATCGTGCTTAGTGATTATTTTATACACTAAAAGGAAACCAAAATTTAAAATATGTTTTTATTTTTGTCATTCACACAAGTTTAAGAGTCGAACAACGGAAGATTCTGTGGAGCAATGGACAGGTCAACAAACTTTTGCAAATTACACAACACCTCTGTTGGCAAGACTGTAACCCAGAACGCCAAGCAATACAGCGGTTGAATGGGAGGGTCAGTTATATCTTTGTTGGCGCTGGCACACTGCAGATAGCGACCTTCATGTCCAGCGTTGCCATCTAGTAGGCCGGATTCAAACTTGCCAGTAGCATCAGCCACTTTGTATATAAAAGTGAAGTTACTCGATCAATCCCGCATTTCAAGTCTGATGTGTTTGCTTAGTACTGAACTGATAATACTACTTGTGTGTACTTAATGATATAGTTCTAAGAATATTATTTCTCTTCACTCAAGTAAAGTTGCGAGAAAGAAGATCATAGAACGGTAATTACATCATTATTTGTTTTATGGTATAAACTAGATGTTTGAATGATTCAGAATAGACTCTGCTACTTGCTTCACTAACTAACATATATCTTTTGCCTTTATTTACTAAATAGTAAAGGCGGGATGGGGGGTGACTATACACATAATAATGATGGAACTTTGCCTCACTCCTGATGGCCCATTTCTTCAGTGTGCTGAGCCCTAATAAGTAAGTTCTGAAGTCATTAGTGCAGTCTTCACTTACGTTGCTCTCTTCGTTCAATTTTTCTATCAGCTAGAAGAAAATAAAAACTGAAGTTCGTTTTCTTATAAGATTAAAAGGCAAAATGTTTTTATTTTATTTTGTTCAATATTGCTCTACTTCTTTTCAGCAGTTTAATGGAATTTATGCATCTAAAACAGATTTTAACACCAGAATCTTTAAATATTGCTTAAAAGATTGATTATAAAGAACTAGTAGAAACCTTTAAGAAACTTAAATATGTTAACCTGTTGCTATTTACTAAAAACTACACATATTGCATATTTATTTAAATTCATGTATTCGTTTATTTGTTTTAGAATGTTAAAGACGATTCCAAATAGTGTGAATGTTTAGGGCGATAATGTATCATGGATAACACACGTATCTATGTTACCTATTTTTATTGTGATGTAACGTTTTAAAGCAGGCTCTATGACTGCAAGCATAGCTGGCCCGTACAGACAAAGTTATCCTTGCATGGAAAAAATTATCAAGGAAATTATCATATCCAAGAAATTGAATATGAGTAAATGATATGATGTAAATTATGCAGTGAAAAGCATCATAAATATCCCAAATATCACACAATTACACATAATTACTTATTTACTGCGAGAACATACACAACATCCATCACTAGAGTGACAAAAAAATACTTACATTAGGAGTTAGCCAATCTAGACTGTTTATGATACGCTGTGACGCATAGACATGATATTCTTCTGAATCCTGTGGCATAATGCTATCTTTTATAGTATGTTTGTGCTTAAAGAGGAATAATTCGTCAGCCGTACATAATTCAATCCCTAATATGAATATTACAAAAGATAATGTTATTGAATTCATGTTGTTTTTTAGTCCTACCAAATACAATTTATGTTATTTCCTATCTTCTGTCTTATTTGCTGTTTACTTGCAATACATATATCTAAAAATTAGCCAAAATAATTTCCGTTGTGGAAAAGCAAGCGCGCTAACTAATACAAACAATGAAAAAAGTACACTTAATTATCAATTTTCCAATCATTGTATCTATGCAGGTATTTATACGTAAACAGCGCCGGATCTGTCTGGAAATGATTGTGGTGTGGCAGGGTTAGATTTTAGATTTTTTAGAAAGTGGTTTTAAAATGTTGTATATACGACGTTAAAGCTGTGAGGCTGCTGTCGCTGATTTAGCTGTTCTTACATTTTTTACAGCTGTGACCGAGATTCTTATGTAATATCTCTGACCGTGGTGGCTGTCTTTTGCGTTAGAGCTGTGACCGTGGTGGCTGTCTTTTGCGTTAGAGCTGTGACCGTGGTGGCTGTCTTTTGCGTTAGAGCTGTGGCTCAGGTGACTGTCTTTTACTTAGAACTGCAGCTGAGGCAGCTGTCTAGAGGATAGTTTAGTGTTCTGTGACATATGAGCTCGTCACGTATGTCAAAACGATATTCATTCGCATATTCATCAGGTCAGCATTATTTTGCAAGTTTAAATTACTAAGTATAATGAAATATTGAGGCGATTAGGCATAATCCACGTGCATCCCCTTTATGCATTCCAATACAGTGGAACAATTTTAGTCATATATTTTCCTTTATCTAGTGATTTCATAAATGAATTGATTGAACACTTTATTGTGATAAAATTTGGCCGTGAATATTACTGAGACATTGTTCGTTTATTTGTAGACCGACCGGGTGAAAGACAGAAATTTTGTACATATAGATGTGCATTCAGCATGCTTTTAGTGCAAACACTGTCTCATTTAAAACATTTTTAACATCAACAGAAGGCAAAGATCATTAAAACATAACAAAGGCATTTATGTCCGAAGAAGTCATTTAAATATCATCAGAAAAATAATTGGTGCTTGATGGAACATTTTATTTCTATGTTTTGTATTATTTGCGTTTCTGCTAACCCCTTGCATTTTAATTTACAAAGCTCTTGAATTAGAATAGAACAAATGAAATACAAACAAATAACCCGCATACGAAATCTAATATTTTCTCCTATATGTAACGTATTTCGGGGTGAGAAACAGTAACAAGTACTCGGTTTACCTTGTACTTAATGGATCAAAGCTTTCACTGGATTATCAGGAGCTGTATTCATAAAGTACTAGTATCTTAGTAGTGCTTTAGTATTATTACACTTCAATTGGCTACTAGAGCTACTGACGTTGGCAGTCTTTTCAATCAATCAGCCATTTATTCTACCTCTAAATATAATATATATATATGGTTACAAACTAGAATAAGCAGTGTCAATAGAATCTTGAGCAGCTAAACTAGAAGTGTCTATATCAGCATCAAATATCTCTAACTTTTCCAATAGTCCATTGTGGTGTAATAAATTACAGTATCAACGCATTTGATAAATTCATCTAAATTCTTACTAAAATTGAAAGCTGAACAATACACTTTGCTTACTGGTTTCAAAAATATAACTTTTGTATTTGTATGAACCATATAATCAACTATAGGAATTTTATGTACTGATACATACTAAACTGGGATCAGCTAAGGCCAAACAAGACAAATCTTTTGGTTAATTAGTTCACTCGGTACACAGGCATCTTGTTGACGTTTTGTGAATACAATACCACACCAAAAGCCAGAGGAGAAAGCTATAAAATAATGAACTTGATGAAATGTAGACCATCAAGATAAGTATTCAGTATGTTCGTCCACACAACAACAATGTGATGTTTACGTAATGGTCTATAGTGGGAATGTTGCAAGACTATGTGACAAAAATAGGTAATTGGTAGAGGACTTTCAGAAATGAACCAAAAGGACCCTGAGTTCCAAGAGTAGAACCCAATTTCACATCTGAATATATTACTCCGTTTTACATGTCTTTTATTATACGACATTTTGTGAAAGAAAGCAAAAAGAGAAAGAATTGATTGTGTAGCATTGGAATATATCAGTCGTCTCGTACTGTTAAATACTCTGATCTGGTGTTCAGCTAGTATTTCTTTGAGTAAAGTAATTTCCGTAATTGATAACTGTATATTTCGATGAACGAACTGCACATTCTTTGGAACATCACTGTTTACTAACTACCTGTAACAGTACATAACGTGCAGTGGGAGAAGCGTTTGGCATATTTAAGCTTGAAGTTAGAAGTAGTCAACATTCGTGACCCGGTTAAGCCACATTTTCTTTCTCTTATACCATGTAAACTTGTTGAATATTTCCATTAATGATTTGTCTTTAAATGGGATTTATATAATTGAGTATCAAATGGGATGTTCACCGAGAAACAATTTATTATTTTAATGCAGTTTCGGCTAAAATGTGATGTCGATCAACCTCTGCTCATGTAGTGTGTACTCACAAATACTGCATTATTTTTGGATGTTTTTATGTTTACTTTATTGGTTCATGGCAGAGTCGAAAGGAATTACTGCGTGGGATGTAATGAAGTTATTGAAGCTAAAATTCTAGAAAACGGATGCACATATAGCTTCCGAGTAAAATACAGTAGGAGACCAATTTATCGCAAACAATTAGTTGGTGACCTACCCTTTCAGCTGTGACGTCATTATGACGTTATTTTATCTATTTTTGCTATTTTTTAATTTTTTTTCCTGACTTTAAGTTTATTTGAAACAGATAATTTATTTCAAATAACAAAGATATGAGGTGAAATGAACTGTAAGTTCCTAAAACGCTCTCCCCCATCCAACCTTCCTGCAATCCACAGCACCACATAGTCCCTGCAAATCACAACCAAAAAAATGCTTGCGTGTCTTGTGAATACACATTCGGTATTCAGTATGCGGATAACAGTGGCAATGACATGAAACTGTACACTGCTCCTCAGTAAACTTGCTTATGCGTTCGCTATATGGTAATGCAAAGAACTGAGAATATATGCAACTTTTATGCAAATGTCAGTGGCTAGTGTAATTAACAAGAAGGCAAAAATGGTTGATTTCGTATGCAGCAATGATAAGAAGTTGATTTTATATGCAGAAATTGTATTAAGTTGTATTGATAATTTAAATATCTGCAAATTGAGAATATTTCGTTTACCTGCTACATCTTTTTTATCCTTTGTTATTTATTTATGTTCAATTTAACCCTATGTTTTAAAAAGGTTTTAGATTTGTATCGAAAGCTCTGTATTTTTTTCTTCTGATTTTTTTTTCATTTTGTTCTTTTCGAGTTTCCAATTGACGTTTAAAAGAAATGGCAAGAAAATTGAAAGTTTGCATAAACAAATAGGTAACTGTCGGATTTAAGTTGCTTGGGATAGACATTGGTAGAGATCGCTTATCCAAGGTCCAGTTGTAATATACCTAGACGTCTACATCCAATGAAAGCGTGGAAATATATCAAAATTGAATATATTTTATTAAAACTTCAAGAGTCATTAGTTAAAAGCTAAATAAAGTTACAGAAGTATTGACGCAAATATCTCAGGTAAATCAATGAAAAGTGAAAATGAAACCTAAAACTTCATTTACTGACTATAAATTAAGGTATGGCAATGACTGAGAAACTAATACTACATTTTTGCTCAAACCTGCATTTTCCTGTTGACTAAAATATTACAAAAAGGCTCTTGTTAAATTGCTTTACAGATATCATCAAAGAACTAATTATAGATAATTAAGTTTAACCTTCTGAATAAAATCTCAATCAACCTTTCCTTTCCATTGTGATGAGCAGTTTCCAACGAGTAAGTTAAGTTTACACAACAGTGCCATTACTTTAATAAAATTCAGAATAGTGATAGAATATACTAGTAAAAATGTATTGACTTTCATTTAAATTTTCGTTTAGCTTGATTACTAAGTTTGTTCTACACAAAATAGTAAGTAGACACAAAATGTTTTCAAAGCATTGTGAAAAGTGGAAATATATCATGCATCATATATATCCTCAACCAATTTAACAACGCAATAAATATAAATGGAAATACTCAGATAAACTTTAACTCAGTGAACACACAACATAACGCTTGAATTTATCCTGTGTCCAGTTTTAATATCGCGTGTGTCCTCCACGTGCTTCTTGAACTGTGGTTAATCCACGCCCGTCTTGAATCTGTATTGTGGAATGCTGTGAGAGCATGTCCCATGCGTGCTCAGTGGCAGAAAATCAGGTGAAAATGCAGGCCAGGGTAAAATTCGTATATTCTGCGTCCGTAGATTGTCTTTTGTCGCGAGTGCGGACGAACGTTATCTTGTTGAAGAATAAGCCCATGCTGTAGGACGAATGGAACTGCACTTGGCTCCAGAATAACATCGCGATAACTGTCAGCATTGACAATACCTTGTATGAAGCGGATCTCAGTACGGTTAGCAAATGATGTTCCAGCCCAAACAGTTACACTTTCACTCCCCCAACGGCCTCTTTCTTGAACACAGGCGTCGGCGTGTTGCTCGTTCGAACTTCGCCATGGGCGTATCCTACCGCTGGTGTGATTGAGGCAAAACCCCGACTCATCAGTGAATAACACATTATTCCATTGTCTTTGAGTGCAGTGCACACGACGCTAGACGAAGCCGTCTAGCGCGTATTAACAGTAATCCTCGATAAGGGCGGCGCGCATGTAGATCGTAGCGATGGACCTATTTCTCACAACCTGAGCACTTATGCGATTATTTCGAGCCCCGAGAGTTCGCCTTGCAGTGGGGTTGCTGGCAGAAACCGATCTCTCAGGTGTGATAGTCGGATTTATCGGTCCCATCGTGGATTGGTTACCGGTGGTCTACTTGGTCTAGAGCGGTCCGCAGTTGACCCAGTATTATCCAAACGTGTTCTTAGCCGCGAAACTGCTGGGCTATTGACACCGAATTGTCTAGCGACGTCTGACGCAGATCTTCCACTTTCGACCATCCCGACTGTGAGCAGAATATTTGTCAGTCTAGCCATAAGTTCAGCGCACACTTCACAAAAAATCTACACAAATTTGACTTTTCCCAAGCTTTGATACGAGAATCGCATAAATTAAATGTTCATAAATTGTACAGAGAAGCCACCAGGTGTTTTATGTATTGGTGTCATGTGGCTTTGACCTGTCAATAAGGGGTAAGTGAATTACACAAAGTACTTATGTCCATCTGGGCTAAATTTGGACATACAATACATTATTACCATGCTCCTATAAGTTGCTGGACACGACAATAACCCCCATAATGTTTGTTGCATTTTTAAATTGGTTGAGTATATATCTCATATATCATATATCATATGTCTTGTATGTCATATATGTCACACATCATATATATATCATACATCGCATATCATATTTATCATATATCATTTGTACCATATCTATATATCATATACATCCTGTGTATGAATTCATCTAAAATTGAAGAGAAGCAACTTTATCAAAAATCTATCAAATATAGCATTTTGCATACTGACTATGATTCCTTCTGCTTGCCCGTCGGTCACCAAGTTTTTTCTAGACAATATCTCTTGTAACTACTATTCGAACAAAATTCACACTTGATAACCTAAACTGCCATGCCTAGATGTGGTTTTTAGAGGTTTACCATTGTGGTACATTTGGGGTACCCTTTGCAAAAAGAAAGCTATTTCCTGAATATCAGATAAAAACAACAACAACAAAAACCAAGTTTCCGCAGAAGTAAAAGCAAGAACCTAATACAACGCCATCTTCAGCAAAATATACACTCCTTACACACTTAGGCTTTCGAAAACGGTTTTAATTTTTTGAAACCATATACCACTGTGAAAACGAAAACAATGCAAAGATATGATTTTATTTATGTTGATAAAATACCAATGGTAAAAGGCAATGTTTTGAGTAGATTTGTGATTCTAAATTGAATTTTATTCACCAAAGATTTGAAAAGAAAATGCAAAAAACCATCAAATTTACTTAGGGCCATTGCACAGCATGCTTAAAGAGTAGAACGAGATCTAAAACTCATGCTATATAAAATACTCGTAAGATCACGGTGAACAATTGGCAGTATTGTCGTACCTGATTAGTCTTTACTCTATGCAAAATTAAGGCTCATGATTATGCTTAAATGTCTTAGAACGTTACTAATTGATAGTTGGCGCGTCAGGTTAGATTATCATTCAATATGCAATGAACTGTGTGCTAAATGCAGCAGTCTACTTTTGAACAAATATTGCACTGTTTGTACTAGAAACCTTGATGTCTCCATTTGGTGAGATAGTTTTACGTCATATTAGTCAAGAGTAACGCAAAATATAGGCTTTTGAGTCATTCTAGCTTGGGTGTAGCTAACCCTGTGTCGTGTATGGATATGTTAGTTTTCACACAGATGACGTATGTGGATATATGGGTATTAACATTGATGACCTATATGGAAATATGGGTGTTTACACAGGTGACGTGTGTGAATACATGACTTCTCAAGCATATTTCATTTTGGAATGTTATTCAATACAATCGCACTGTATTCAATGCAGTTTGCTACAAGTATTGATATAAATGAACTCTCGGGATGCTTTTATTTTTTGTATTTTCGTGACATTGAAAGATCGCTGTAGGTCACCACTAAACTTTGAGCATTCAAATCTAACACTCACCTTGATTAGTTATGTTATCATAGCCCTTTGTTCTGGTTAAGTGAGATGTTGCCCATTTCACATGTGTGACACCAAGAACTGCATCAAATACACGAGAAAAACATGCCTACATGTGTGTCTGGGTTATCTTATCTGTAGGCGAATGTAGTGAATTGACAGTGTCTGTGGAACTAACAGGCCAATGATATTAAGAGTAGAAACATGTAACAATACCATGCTGTGATTGAGACAATACAACTGTGACACATACCGCCATTATTTTTTATTTTCCAAAGTTGAAATATAAATCTACAACAAAGGTTCATAACTAAATAATTACTGCCAAACTGAAGTTAATACTCAGCCTATAACGTCCAATCTCTCGCTATTAAAACGTTTACTTAATGTTCATACGAATTAAAAGTACATTTTAAAATGGTATTTTGTGCGATTATTTTCATCAACCCTGAGCTGGTCGTGAATTATATATAGGTAAATGCAAACTTTCGCCTTTCTATGTTGTCAGAGTTGTGTATGTAGGGTTGCAGCAATAACAGCAAAAAGTAGAGCGATTCATATTCTAATGCGTTCAGTAACACTTTGGGAATGAAAGTCTCAAACGCACTCAGTGAAAGTGATTAACATCACAAGTCCTCTGAGAAATTACTCTTAATTAATTACAGCATTACTTACTCATTTCATCTCTTAATCAGCTGTAGCGCAGGTGAATAAAATAACGTAATTATGGCGATATGGCAGATACTGTAATCCCGAGACATCTATTCCATGGTAACGTTGGAATAACCCACACAGTCATTACATTAAAATAAACGAATGTCCAACACCACTCACTTTCGCGTTTGCTCATATTGCGGACGCACACCTTGTTGTCTCGGGCTTGTATACCTTATTTACCAGCTTGTTAACGCAAGGAAATGACTAATATTAAAGTATATTTCTTTATACGTTAAAGCGCAGGAACATACTTCGATAAAAAATAAATATAAGGGTAAACTCAGAATAATAATCAGATTGACAGCAATATCAATAATAATATGTACACCGATTACGTCATGAAAAACAACTATAAAACGGATGATAAGGATCAGCAATTAAAACATAGCAGAACTGACAGCAATAACCTTTCAGCAGCAAAGGTCATGGAAAAACTAAGATCCGTGTCTATTCAGTCCTTAACTGCTTCAGAAGTGGAGAACACACTGATGGAGCTGATGGATATCCCTACTGACAAGCCAGGTTGTGGCAAGATTTGTAAAGGTATTTTTCTGATTTCTCTTAGTGTTGTGTTTTCATCTCTGTGTATCTGTATCGAGTGTAATATATTGTTGATATGAGCCACGGCATGATGCAAAGATGTCTAAAATAGATTTCTAGTAGCAGCAAGCACATACAAGTCGACACTGGAGGCTCTCTAACAATGGGGCTAAAAGGCCGGTATTTACGCAGGGGAAGAAGAGGAGGAATAAATGGCGTTATATGATAGGAATAAATGACTTCATTGTATCTCGAGCACCAGAAATTAAGTCATAAAAATGGTGCGATTGTCATAACAAGATCCACATTTTTATCAGCTAAAGGCATTTTATCACATTTCCTTCTCACACATTGAGGTTTATGGATCCGCTCATGTTTAACACCTTTTCTGGTTTAGGTTTTTGGTTGTATGCAATGAGTAATATTTTAAGGACACAGCAAAGACATTCTTACGCAAATGTAATCGTCGAAAAAGGTTAGCTCATTTTAATATTCCGTTGCATACAACGCTTGTTCCGCAAATGTCTCTGTAGCGAGTACGATTTTAAAGCAAAGTAGGGTTGTGCTAACGGTAGTCTTTGGGCATGCTTCTTTTATTGTTTGTTTGCTTATTTGTTTTGAGCATATATCATTACGTGTCACTTGTATTTGTTATTTTATTTGTTTATTTATTGTTTGCCTAGTAACTGTTATTAATTTGCTAATCATTTTCTTAAATATTTTTATTACTTTTTTATTTATATGTTTATTGATATGTTTGCTGTTTCTTTATTTGTTTAATGAAGCTTTGCTATGAATTATTTCTTTGCAAAAATCGGCCTTTTTCCGCGCTAGGATCTTTCAACAAAATAAGTGTGATCATTCACACATTTACACTAACAACGCAGAAAGACTTTATTTCATGTGGTATCTTCTTTTGCATCTTATCCTATTCCATCTGTTTTCTTGATTGAATCGAGTACTGACATGCTGCAATTGTTGAATATTCACTACGTGTACTGTGAAAAGAAGGAATTTCTGTGTGATACTTTGTTTCATCATGTACACTGTACAAATGAAATACAGTTTAACACAAATTACCCGGTGACATGATATTAAAGAATTTAATACGAGCATGACACCACCCACACGAACATGCCATCACAAGTTACTGTCCAAAAAGCATAGATTCTGACACAGGCATGTCATCACAAGTCACTGTCAAAGAGAGGATAGCATAATAGCAGCATTGAACTTATTCAAAAAAACATTTACCAGTTCTTCAGCAACAAAATAACTGAAAAAAAATACACAGCTTTTTTTACAAAGTTAAAGCGTTAAAATCACCACAGGCCACGTTCGGGGCACCATCCAAGTTCATCCAAAAAAAACAAACTGCAGGTGGATTAGGCCAATGAAAACGTGGAACGCAACTTCCAAAAATCATCCGACCGGTAAACCACCCAGGTGGATCGGGTCAATAAAAATATGGAACGCCATCTACAATAATTACTCTACCGATAAACTATTCAGGTGAACTGAATCCATGGAAAACAACAACCATCAATTAAAGTCACTACTGGAGTCCCATATAGCACAAAACCAGAGAACGGTTTACCTTTTTAAAATATGAAGAACTTGCACTCTAAAACACAAACTCAGATTTTTATATGGAATGAATCCCTCTCTAGCCTCGCACCCCCCAGCTGACGAAAATACATTTCTCTCCACCACCAACTCCAGTTAGCGAGACTTTTCGTAATCCCCTGGTACTGTTGGTTCTGATCGTGATCGTGAGCGGTGGTGTACGCATTATCTAAGTTGCAAGTGTCACCACAGGGGCTGCAGCACCAGACCTTGTATAGGAAATTCAGTAGTTCTGAAGTGAATACTAGGGCAGTTAGGGATGAAGCAGCAGAAATGCCAGCATTCAACAGAAAACAATTCCAAAGCAGAGCAGCACAGTACAATTCCAACACCAATACGACACCAGTAGAGGAAATAGCAGTACTAGCACAATGATTATGGACATCAAAGTATGCGGGGCTACAATGGGTACAGGTGCAGAAAGGTACATCACAACAGAATGCCAAGCCATAGATAAGAGCACTTCAAGACGCAGAAGAGTGCAACAATTGATGAGAAACAGCAATTCTCGGGCAGTGGACAACGCAGCAAAGCATTCATATCAAAGCCGGAGACTCACAACAAGCACGGAGGCATCCAAGAGAACAGCAGTATTGAAAGAACGTCAAATTTCAGAACAAACGGAGCAAGTGGAACAAAAAAGTGAAGTGAACAGTGAAATGATCCTTTTTCAAGGCAACCATTATTGCTACTTTTATCGAACAAGAAAGAAATTTATTCATTAATTAGGCTGCAGAAATTAAGGACGTGTAAAAGGAGTTTCGCTGAACAGGAAGATCACAAAGCAAACCATGAAGATGAAAAGCGAGAATATAAAAGAACGAAACATGAGTTTGATGTCAAATCAAGACCAGTTTAGCACACCACAGTCAGATATTCAACAGGTGGAGCAAGAGACCAAGAGAATCAACCGAGTAGCATCAACGCTAGCATCAGAATCAACGGTGCAGATTGAGGTAGCATTGGAACCAATGGAGCAGCCGGCACTAGCGTTGGAACTAATGGAGCAACAGGCACTAGCATTGGTAAAAATGGAGCAGCAGGTGCTAGCATTGTGAGCCAGGGGAGCAGCAGATGTTAACATTTGAAGCAATAAAGCAGAAGGCGCCAGTACAGCAGAAAACATCAGCGTTAGAGCCAATGGAGCAGCAGGCACTGCCACTGGAACAAATGGAGCAGCATGGCACCAGTTGCAACTATCGCCACAGGGGCTGCAACACCAAACCCAGTGGAAGAATAACCAGTAGTTCTAGAGTGCAGAATAGGGCATTTGAGTTGAAGCAGCATCAATACCAGCGTTCAACAGAAAATCAAACCACAGCACAATTCCAACACCAACACAACACCAGTAGAGCAGTACAAGGACAAGGACAAGGATTGTGGGTATCAATGCATTCTCAGCGAAAATCGGTCAAAGTGCAGAAAAGCACATCACACCAGAACGCCAAGCCATAGAAACAGCAGTTCTCGGGCAGTGAACGACGCAGCAAAGCATTCATGTCAACAGCCGGAGCCCCACAACAAGCACGGGGGCATCCAAGTGAACAGCATTATTGAAAGGAGTATCAAATCTGAGGCGCGAGCATTGGAAACAGTGGAACATGGTAACCAGTTGACAGTAACGATCCCGTCCTCCCTGCAGACAAAGTGTATAATGAGATATCTACAACATCTGAAAAATCTGCTGTCGAACATTTTGGTAGCACATATTGGACGACACGTAGGCTAATGTACATGAAACTTTGTCTTTCCTGGTGTGGAATGTGGCAACTTTTCCATGAGCAGCAGCCTTGTACAAAATAAACTTATTTACCGTCAACATATGTAGTCAGGACCAAAAATTGAACGATGGCAAGAAATAAGTAAATGTTTATTTCACCTGATAACACAGATATTATTTAGTTCTTGTCTTAAGTAAAGCAATGATGATGATGTTGACATAGCCAAATGAGATGTTTATCAAAACAGCAAAGCTAGGACAGCACTGCAGTCTGAAAAAAAAATTGATGACGTGTTGCTAGAAGTATTTCGTTTACGTTTAAGATTCTTGGCCAGGAAAGCATTCACGATATATTGATCGCAGTTCTGTTTAATTAACCCCAGATACACGGGACATCCATTAACATTGGCTGAGATGGCAATGACAAAATTGCCAAATTATATAAAGTTTAGAATAGCTGTTCTTTTTGTTAGAGACATGGTCGAAAGACTTGTGGGCGATAAATTCGAATTTCGTGATAAGATCCACTGTATTCGATAAATTAACGTCACGTCGAGCATCAATCTCTTGCTACCACTTCGAGCCCGATTCGAGTCCGGAACCTTAAGATTACTAGACTAAAGCTCTAACCAACTTAGCTTAGCCGTCACCAATGTTCCTTACAACTTTTGAAAGCCACCTTTTTGACAGGTTTATTTTTTAAGTGCCACCTTGAGTACGATTAAAATATTTGGCTTTCGTTGCATTTATTGTTTTGGCAAATACATAATCACTATCAAATACAATGTCTGTTTCAGCTGCAAACCCTATTACGGCGTCAGGAAAAAAGGTACAGCTGTTGCGCATGTTAGGTATTGCCCTGGTGCCTATCCTCATTCTTCTGGGCTTCACCGGCCAGATGTTTTATTACGGAGTGTCTGATAGCTGGGAAGCAAGCAAGGTGCGCCGTACGCTGCGATTTTCTACTGAGCTGGCGGAAATGTTGTATAATCTTCAGAACGAGCGAGACATGAGCGCTCTCTATGTCAGCGACCTCAGCAAAGACGTGCCAAAGAAATTCCTCGTGCGTATCAGTTTATTTACATATGATATGGAGACAATGAGTTTTGACTAAACATTGATTCTTCCTCTATATAATCACTTTAATCATAACCATGTGTGAGAGAGAGAGAGAGAGATTGAGAGAGAGAGAGAGAGAGAGAGAGAGGGGGAGAGAGAGAGAGAGAGAGAGAGAGAGAGAGAGAGAGAGAGAGAGAGAGAGAAAGAGTGTGTTTGTGCGTGTTTGTGTTTGTGTGAATTTGAGTTTTCAAGGGTAAATTTGAACTGAATCATGCCTATTTCAGGTCGAAAACTACCCCATAACGGACGCCTCGATCAACGCCTTGTCCTACTGGCCCGCTATTAAAGGAGACCCCCACTATGCCTCCAAGGAACAGTTCTATAATCTATTAAATAGGTAACATTCAAATTCTATAGTCCATGGTCTTAAAAAACTTTTTTCAATTTAAAGAAATGTTTTATTAGGTTGATCTAGTGTAATAGGAGGGGTCTAATCTTTCGTTCTTATTACTAGACTTTTTTGGACGATCGCTTTTGAAGTTATTGTGGATTTTTCTGTTACTGTTGTGTGGATGCTTTCATTGGAGTGTCATTTAATTTTTTTGTCCAAAGCCATGCAAAAGAATGATTTTCATATAGTCATGTGCCAGCATAATTTAAGGACTGGCCTTTTCTTGAAAATCATAAACAATGTCGATTTATACCGATTTTTCTGAAATGGCATAGCATGTAGGTAAATTACAGAAATCTCAAATGTATCTGTTTGTCCAGTATTGATTGTATCGTTTTCAAATCTCACAGATATGTTACGTACATAGAGAAAATCATTGATTTTGCTTAATGTCTAAAGTTATCGATATTAACATCCACAGTAAAAACTACTGTTATTTTCAAAGTACAAGTCTGCATTTTTAGGCGTGTATGTTCTAACTTGGCAGCAAGCTGCACCAGATGGTGTCTAATGTGGCTTGTACTAAAATTCGGGATTCCGAAAATGCCATATTTTACTTTTTATCGATTTTATTTAAACAAGGTGGAATGTGCAATGAATGGTTGTATAATAAAATTCGAAACTTTAAATGCACCTGCACCTATATCTATAACTGAATAGCTATGACACTTTACAGACATGCTTCCTGTTTGCATAAAAACATGTTGTTCTGCTGTTATTGTCTCCCTTCATTCGAGTCACTCCCTTTACAAACTTGGCATAAATTTGACCGTTGCAGTCATCAATCTAATTTTTTCCCGTTTACGAAAATTTCAAGACAGTAAGAGTATCTACTACTCGGCGTCAGTCAAGATTTTAATACAAAAATGTTTCGGCAATATTTTGCGAATAGTCGAAAACGTAATAGTGATCGATTAATAGATTGCATTTTGGTCAATATTTATTTTGGCAAATTAAAAATATTAAGTGCACGATTAGACTACAAGTCATGACAGTAAGGCTATATCTCCGACGTATGTTTAGATTTTGATAAAAAATAAGTACTACTGTCCGTTTTCGTTATTCAGAAATTTCATTGGATCAGTGTTAGCTAAGATTTTAGCACAAACCACTGGTGCGGATCAGTGTCAAAAAATTTGAAACCAAAATTTCAAAGAAGCAAGACTTTTACTGTCAGTTCAGATCTGTAGTTATTTTTGCAAAATAACTACAGATAAGTGGGTACGGAAGTCATTATTTCTTCTGCATTTTGCAAAAACAAATTACAGGGAAGTGGGTAATTTCCATTCAAATTTCAAGATAGAAAGCAAATATTTCTGGCGCCAGTTTAGATTTCAATAAAAAATTGATTGTTTTCTTAAAACATATTCACAGAAACTTCATGTAACATTCGGAGCAATAAGCAAAAAGATTAAAGCAAGTAAACCCATAATTGTTCGCAGTCGAAACGAAGCATGCGTTTTGCTCTTACTGAGAATATCACCTCTGTTTTATTTTGATAGGCACAGATATGAGTTGGATACAAAACAGCCGACAATACTCGGGGAACTCAATTTTTACTCGGATTCAATCGAAGTCTTCATCAACTGGCTGTATAGCGCCTTGACTGAAGCCCAGTCAGGCACAGTGTGGAAGGATCTCGTGGCCCTGGTGGAAACCGTCGAGGCATTAACATCAGCTGGCATAGAAAGAGCTCTAGGCAAGCATGCTAGTTTTAATGCTAATTTAAACATTTTGTTTATTTTTTTACTCGATTTTTACTTAAGCCATATGGTTTACTTAACGCTAAAAATTTGATAGTAAGTAATGCGCAAAAACCTGACTCGTCTAGCTCTTAAAACACGTCATTTGCGCACGTAAAAGATCTGTTCATGGTAGTACTTAAAGTAATTTCGAAGATAAAGCCTATCTTTGATAAACTTAAAGGCAATTTAAAAGCAGTTTTCTGAATAAAAACCAAATTGATTGTGAAGTTTAGTAACTGGTTCTTAAAAAAATGATGTTGGTAAAGAATATTTAGAACCTATTTAGAAGTTAATCTATAAAATCCTTTGCTGGTTTCTACGATAGTTATTATTTTGACTTACATCATTGGTACAAGATCCCGTTATACTTTATTTTGAATTCACTGTCACTAAAATGACTTTATTTGTTTGATTTTACAGGAAGCTTATTTTACATGAATGGCAGGTTTCCGAGCAGATATGTATATCTCCTCTTTAGAAAAGCGCAAGACGTCGGTGATTACACGATCAAACATGTGAAAGACTACTCCCCAGTAGCTGCTCGTGTCTACAAGAACACTATTCAAAATGAAAGAGAGTTCTTTGAAGTGATCAAACAAAAACGAGATTTTATTAAGGCTGCAACTTTAGAGGTACTAAATACATTTGAATTTTACAAACACAAAAGATACCACTCTAGATACCTCTTAGTGAACTATTTAATCGTTTCAAGTGTTCTGCTTCTAAAACAGTTTTGCTAGGTTTTTAGATTACTAAATTGCCTCCATTGAGTATAAAAATAGACACAAGTTTGTATGTCTATGCAAATTATGATGAATCACCAATAATACTGTATTAAATAAACAGTATGATGAACTTAGTCCATTACTCTACTTTCAGCAAACCGATGAGTTTACAAACATGATCACTCAAGAAAATGAAGTAAGTAGAGCAAGAAAGCAATGTCCATTTAGTTATTAACTTCCTTTTTTGGCATACTGGCAAAGAAAAACAATAATAACAGCGCAATGATAACAAAAATTTTAAAAAAATTATATTTTTGAAGTCCAAAATTTTTTCTCCTACTCGGAAACAATGACTTTAATTGAAGAAAACTAAGTAGCATAAAACATATTCGCTCTTCTTAATTTGTTTTTACAATCATTAATTATATGTCCAAAATATTTAAGATAACTACCTTTTTGTACATGTATTGTATAATTTCCTTTTTAAAACCTTTGACAAATAAGTTAAAGTAATATTCCCCCAACGATTCCCCAAACTTGTTACAGTGGCTCTCAAGCGATGCTGTACCATCAATGTAGAACTCAAAAATTTTTCCTGCAGAATATTGTCTCCTCAGTTCTGATAGTATGACGCAGCCGAATCAGGCGAATAAGGCCGAAAAGAAAAAAATTCCATTCCGCAATCTGTCGCTGCAAGACCGCAACATTTGATGCATACGCAGGCGCGATATCTTTCCGAGCTAAGAACCCGACAGTTAATGTCCCTGTGTTATAATTTAATTGATGCCTCTGCTGACATATTTCCTGCAAGGCACAACCTGTCATTGTGTGCCCACGCTCAAGATCATGATTACTCGTTTTATTTCACAACACACAGAATAATTTTCTTCCCCTGTGATGCGACTGTTTTGAACATGTGTTGGGTTAGGAATCGTTGTGTTTCTACATCTCGCTTTGGAGTTTTGTCTCAGAATCAAAATAATGATGTTACTGTTCCAGCGAGATAATACGTTCTATCTGTTTGTAATATGTAACGCTTTTAATCACTCGCAGACAACCATCATGCAGACAACTTTTTCATTAAAAATCTTTTCATGCAACTTGCTTTCCACCAGCCCCAGAGCACAGCCCATTGTCTGATATATACCATGCGACTCGTTCTTCTCTCATCACCATCTGTGGTGGTAGAGGCTCTGTGATGTTTAACCAGGTTTAACCATGGCGTATACAGGGAAATTATTTTCAAGTGCCTCAATCATATCTTTATGAATACCCTGTGCGCTGAGCAGCTTTTTTTACCAAGTACTGAATAACGGTACATTTTTTCAATAGTATCGATTTTGTAACTGCAACAGAGTCCTGCGGTTTTTCTGTATGACAATGAAAGTACGACTTAAGCTATGCTGCTGTCTTGCAACATATTGTGTTTTCTGAACTAGTAGTTTTACTAAGATCTTCATGAGTGCATCGCACTTAGATCGCGAACTTACAGAAAAACCCCGTAAAGCTGTGCTTATATTGATTCTATAATCAAACGAAGTAACGTTCTCATTGCATTTCATCATTTTAGGTCAATCTTCTAAATGGATCCTTGGCAGAAGCGCAAGACTGGTTCAGTAATATGACAGTATACTTGGATGCTATTTTGAAAATCCAAAAAAGTCTTATTGCCATCATCAACCAGGATTTAGAGCAACAGGCAGAAGCTGATAAGAAAATTCTGTTTATTGTGGCTGGCCTGTTCTTTTCGGTTGTTGTTTTATCACCAATCATCTTGAGGTCTGTTTACGTGCTCACGAAGCAATTCCAAACCTTCACCCAGATCCTAGCCGAGCGGTAAGCAGTTGCAATCTCTTCCAGTGTTTGTTATGCCATGAATTGAGAAAAGTTGATTTTTAAAATGTAACCGACAGTTTAAGGATTAGAATGAACTATATGCAGCGAGTTAAGTCTTGACTGAAAATAAAAACGATGAATAAGGCTGGGTAGTATTAATGAATACAGTGACCCAATGATTGGCTTAAAACCTCTGATTGTCTTTTGATGGCCTGGATTTTGTTCTTAAAAAGTATATCGCTGACAAAAAATTCTTCCACTTGTATTTTGCACAACAGTCTACGCTCCATTATCTCTGACTTTGAATCTTTATTGGAGTATAGTCAGTGTTTTATTTTGAAGCATGTGCCAAGTCGTTTCTACACTTTTTACATATGCGTTACCACAAGTATCCCCTCCCTAACAGGATGTTCATAACATAAGGTATTGTGTGTACATAATACACTGAAGTCTTTATTTTACATTTGATTTACTCAAAGCCAAATACTTTCTCTGGTATTTCTGTTACCCCTTTGTGCCATATGAGCTGGGGTCCATTTATCCAGACCTCAAACAAAGCAGAAAATAATTGCTGTTATTGTACATAGAACACCCATTCGCATTATGTTGCAATGAACAGCAAAAAGTATGTTCATTCAGCATAAGCGATGTGTCAAATACAAGTTGAAGCATTAAAAGCTAACTGTGCTCTTTGCAAGCTCTAAAACCATGCTATACATAAAATGTTCTAACGTCTGGGTTTTAAGCTCTGACCTTTATGTAAAAATAACTTGGCGTAACTGTTTATACGTTTGGTGAAACTAAACAAAGATAGTTTAGATAAATAATAAAATGTGTAACCTATAATACACTTAACTTGTAAGTGAAGTCCTTACTCTTCAATGTTAATCAGGTAAATGCTTATATATTGAAAGAGACCTGCGTGTTTCATAGGTCGGTGGCATTGAGCAAGGAAAAGAAGCGGACAGAAAAAATGCTTTATCAGATGCTTCCAAAGGAACTAGAGGAAAGGATCAAGAGGAACGAGCCAGTGAATCCCGAGTTCTTCTCTGACGTCAGCATCTGCGTCGTGACTTTAGTGGCATTTGATCGCATGTGTTGGAAAAGTTGTCCTAATAAGGTGGGTTACTTGACTCAGGTTTGCACAATAAAGTTATATGACAATAGAAACGTAAAAGGGGAAAGAGAGGAATCAATGTCATAGACAACGATATTTCCTTGGCCCTGTAAACTTTGTAAAAGGAAAACGTCTGATGCACTTCCAGATTGTTTCCATATTGCGGATCACTACCACGCAAATTGTTTTAGCAAAATACCACACTGCAAGGAATCCCCTATTCTCTGTTAAGAAAGTATTTTGTCAACAAAGGACCACCTACGAAACATTCATAGCAAATGTGATAGCACTGTGATGTAAATTTCAGAAATACAAGCGTTATGAGAAAATTTTTAAATATTTTTACAAATGTTTAGCGTGATGCAGTTTCAATGCAATGTGCGAAGCGGGTTGGGCTGTGGGCATGCTTAAAGGGGCTGGACGATTTTATTTCTCAGTTTCAATCTTTGCAAATTGAGAAATAAAATATAATTCTTTATAGTCCCCTTAAACTCTAGCCCATACCCAAAACCTACTTCGCGCATTGAACCACGCAGAGTCCGCATCATGCTAAACAACAGTAAAGTTTCTTGGACTTCAGCATTAGCTTGTTGCTTTGACATCACAATATTTCAAACTGTCATAATAAGAGTGTAGACCTCAAGAGCACTCGGCGATTTAAATTGTCGGTGGGTATCTACTGAAACGGATTTGAACGAGAGTGCAAAATAGTTATGTCTAACTTAATCAAAACTATATTGCGATTTAAATAAATATGACTAAAATTAATGCGAGTGTCTTTGCAAAGTTCCGTTACTTTTTAGCACAGATTGTCTTTGGTTGCATAGACCTCTGTCGTCTCTCCGTCCGTCTTTAAGTAAATGCTTTTCCTTGTACAGTATTCGTTTGGCTACAATAAAACATTTTTTAATAAATAGCACTTAAGTTCGGACGGGAGATGAGACATGATTTTTTATCACTATTTGCAAATTTTCCAAAATCTGACAAAACTAAATCTCTTTTGCTAAAAAGCGGTCTCTTTCTACTAATTCGTAAGCTTTTGCAAGAGGATAGTTAGAAAATCTTTCTTCTATTTCTTTCTCTTGAAAATTTGTCCACGCAACTATTATTGTGACATTACTTTCAGCGAAGTTCTGTATGGAATAATATCTATAAGCCTTTATTATAGGGATTTTGCAATCCCAAGCGTAAATTTTCGTTACTCTGTGTCGAAATTGGCTTAGTTTACACTGTTTTGTTACATCGCTCAAAAAGAAATTTTCTAGAATTTTATCTTTCTTCTAGCATCATAGTCATCCCAATGCAAACGTGGCAAGAAATCAAAAAGTAATTAACAACTGCGGTGACTCGAGTTGCAAAAGGGAAATAAGAGACAGAGGAGCCGCAAACGTGCATGCACACAGACATGCAGAAGTATATAAAATATGGAAGGAACAGCTCAATAAAGCATAAGCATTTTAAAACCTAAGCTGAGACAAGAACAATTTTTGTAATAAAACAACCCAGCTTAAGGACATTTGTATTTCCACTGGTGATATGTTTTGTGATATTGCTCATTATTCAGATGGTGAATGTCTTGAACTTTGTAATCATGAATTACGACCGCATTATATCTGAACATGACTGCTGTAAGATCGAGACAATGGGATCCGCCCTAATGGCTGCGTCAGGTACGAGACAAATCCTAGGTTGAAAACGTTTGTATACAGTAGCTGTTCATCTAAGGAATATTGTGGTTTTAAACACCACAGCAATGCTAAAATATTTTTGACGTGCAAATTTTATTATCTTAGAGTTTTGGCCAAATCGAACGAGATAACTAAATCATTGCAAAGTTTCATCTAACATATGCTGTAATAAATTGAGCGCTGCAAGGAGAGTAAATTCTGGGGCCTTTAAATGCGTATTACAAAAAGACATGTCAGATAACAGTCGACGAGAATTCAGTGACAAGATGAGAAATTCCAAAATGAACTTTCATGCTTTGATTTTACAAGGGATAATAACACACAAAAGCTACAGCAAAAATGCCATGTTAAATGGAAATATATAATCTTTAGCAAATGAAACGCTGCAGTCAACAGCACTCACATGCTATAATAGTTCTCACTGTAGCCAGCTGGGGATCAACATGGCTAGGCTAATATCATACTATGTGTTCTAACTGCCTAATCATATCGTTTGACTACCTTATAATAGGCTTCAATGGCAAAATGTCAATGGTCACTTTTGGATATAAAATGGTAATGAATTTCTAACACATTTGAAATGGACCAACTAGATATGTTACATTATGTTTCTGAAAAAACTGTCGGCGTAACTCTAGCCGTCTCAGAGGAGTTCGAGTGACAAGGTTATGGCGTTTGATTACCTTATAATAGGCTTCAATGGCAAAATGTCAATGTTCACTTTTGGATATAAAATGGTAATGAATTTCTAACACATTTGAAATGGACCAACTAGATATGTTACATTATGTTTCTAAAAAAAACTGTCGGCGTAACTCTAGCCGTCTCAGAGGAGTTCGAGTGACAAGGTTATGGCCAAAAAACAGGAATCACACGGAAACACTTTCCCGATTCGTATAAATTCAATAAACTAGGGGAATAAAAATGTAAGTGTAAGTGTAATAAATGTCATAAAAATTAAAAATGATATCAACCAGAATCCAGTTTATAATCTAAAAAAGAAATAAGTAAAGCGGCCATCCAAAATTCAGTAATAAGTTTTAAACAAGGTCGTAAGAGATAGATGCAGTTTTAAACAACCGTTTTGCTGAATCTATCTTTTTACCTTTGGAACAAGAATGTGTACCACAGATTTTTAAGCTGAAGCTGCACATCATCCCGAATAAGAAGAGGTTACTGAAGTTGTTTTTCAAATTCCTAGTAATGTGTAACCCTATTTTTATGAAATACACAGGTGTACCGGTGAGAAATGGCAAGCGTCACGTTGTTGAGATTGCAAGATTTGTACTGCAGTTTATGGAGGAAACACACAATTTAATTATTCCCAGAATATCCGAGCAAACACTCCGTTTCAGAGCTGGGTGTTATTCAGGTAGATTCCATTACGAATTTTAATCGTTGATACATTAAAACATGTATTTTGGCATCGTCAATACAAGCAATGCCCATACCAACATCTTAATAATAATACAGTTTGACCATATTTCGCAAATGTAAAGGAAACAAAAGCATACCAGAGCTAAAGTAATTATTACAATCTATGATAATGCAAATAATAAAAATCATAAATAAAAGATAAGGTTGAATATATATATATATATATATATATATATATATATATATATATATATATATATATATATATATATATATATATATATATATATATATATATATATATATATATATAAACTTGTTAATCTTTAGGTTCATGTGTTGCTGCCGTGGTTCAGAACGACATAGCGAGGTACTGTCTGCTAGGAGAAGCTGTACATAAGGCATTTCAGATGGAAGACACCAGCAAATGTGCGTAAGAGATAAACATTCACCTCAACAAAGAAGTAGATGATTACACGTTTAAAACTGAATAAACGTGTAACAAGTGCAAAAAATTGTATCTATGAACATTATACATCCAAAGGTCGAATTTAGAGAAATATCTTTATGATTTTTTTAATTTTGTTTTTAAATCATTACGTGTGTGAGAACCAGTTGAATATTAACTTTTAGGTATTTTAGCTGTTAACTGTTAGGAAACAAGTTTTACCATCTATTTATAGCCCTTCATAAATTTCAGCTGGAAAGGTGCAAATTTGTGAGAAAACAAACTGGGGGTTGAAGCACTACGGAGGATTCACTACAGAACTAAGAGACACAAACGATGAGAATGTACGTCAAACATATATCAAATTTATTAATACTTTAAAAACGTAAATCGCTTTTGAGTCGTTAAATGGAAAATATATTTATATGTATTATATATATATTACATTTTATCAATGTTAAGACATTACATGTAAGTCATGGGTTCATAAGGCATGTTGGTTGAAAAATATGAATGCAAACATTCATGTGGTTTATTGGAATTTTCGTATCTACTTGAATGATTTTGTAAAACAGTCCCATAAAAATAGGACCGAACATATTCAAAGATGCTATTTTTGGGGAATTTGGATGCAAATGTTTTTGGGTGGAAACGCGCGAGCATAAAGTGCGAGCGAAGTCGTTTGGGAAGTATTTCTCAACCAAAACATTGTTTCAGACTCAGCCCCATTTGTTTCAGACTCAGCTCTGTCACTGATTTTTTTATTTGCAATTTTAGTGAACCAACTGGGCCTGAAAATAATGTTATCTTTCCTGTCCTTAGTTCATATTGATATTTATTTACGACAGTGCATTATGAGATTTGGATTCAAAATAGCTTCAAATTTCATCTTATTTAAGTGACATGCGTCAAAGTGCTGTTATAACTGTAGAAGCACTTGCATTTCTACTTTTGTACCTTTCTAGTATTTCACCAAATCTTTTACGACTTTTTGTTTGTCTAGGGTCCGAGTATGACGTCATACTGGCTACTTGGCAAGGATGGCGAGTATGAGGCTGTTTCAAGTGCCAGTGACAGTGAAGTTAAGGCCGATTTTTTTCAACCCTCCTCAAGTAATGGTTAAACTACCAAATATAAAACATTAGCATATAGAAATTCTAATATCAAAATACGCATGATGTGGAAAAAGCATGAATTAGAGATTTATTCACATGTGTTTCATGAATGGTTTAAAAGGCGTAATTACATATTAAGCAGGTTTTTAATCTCTATTTTAGAAGGTTATTGGTATTCTAAAAGTAGTGATTGGGTGTAATTTTCTTTATATTCATTCTTTTTTCACGTTAAGTCCTCTAAAATCGAATAGAAGGCTGATTTTAAAATAATTTATATTCTTGCGAAAATTAACATCATCTTTACAATTGAATCAACTCTTTACCTTTTAAATTCTCAGATCTAAATTCTTCGCAATTGCCACCAACTCCTGCATGCATTAACCAGCTCTGATATATTATAATTCAACATTAAGCTCAACTGTTAATGGCTCAATATTTTTCAGAAGGTTCCTTGACAAGAAGGCGCAAAGCACAGCGCACATTCAAGCAATTGAAAGCACAATTGAAAGCATCCTCGCATACGGATAAGGAATATGAGGTAAAGTTACTTGAAAACTATCTTGCCATTGCTGAACAATGAGCTATATAAAACAAAAAGGATGGTATTACAAGAATGCTTAAAATTTACCAAACCTCCTACAATTTTGTTAAACTATTTCAACAGTGCTGCAGTAATGTTTTACAGTTATGCAGTATTAATAAGCCTTTTCCCGTTCCACATTTTATTTTTCATTTTTCACATCTGTCATTGTATGGGGCAACCGCATAACCTCTTATTTAACAGCAAATACAATCGCTAAACTATATAATGTGCTCTAGACATGTGGAGAGCTGGGATTTTTCGTTAAAAAAGTCCTTAGTCCAGAATCAAGGCAAAGGAAGAGACAAAAAAGTCCATGTCATTTCCATTTCAAGCCATCGGCATATAAGGCCATCGGCGGTTAGGTCTTCAGCAAATTCTTGTTTCAGTAAACCACTTTACATTTTGTTGAGTTTACATTCTTGACTCTTGTAAAAATATTGTTTTTCATTTTTGGTTGGAATGTTGTATTTTATTGGTTATTTGCGCATTGTATGCTTAATGTGTGAGCATCATACTTTCTCAGTACTATTGTAAAAAAAGTAAAACGACAAAGTATTATTTACTGTTATCTTCCTTGCGAGATGGACCCAAATTTGAAACATTTGATGAGAAATACGTTTATTCCCAGTTTTAATTTAGGTATGATGATGAAATAAAATTATAAAATCAAAAAACATGAAACCTTATTAACTGCAGTGGTGTTGCATCACCCAATGCGCCTGCAAGACCTATCTAAAAATTTCCATATTGTCAATAGGAGGCATCAGAAAGTGAAGGCAGCATGTCTGGTGCTAACTCCAGCTACGACATATGTGCAGACGAGGCAGGAGATCAAGACGATGAGCATGTCGACGGCAATGATAGCAACGCCATTACACCCAGATCTCCGCCATCTGAAGAGACACACAGCGCCACCCTTCTACAGTACATCTAAGCCACGCTGGCTGGTGCAAACTCCCCTCTGGCCGGCGTTGTAAGTTGTTTGAGTCCTCTTGCTATGAGTATCTAATTTACCAAGATCCATCACATTCTTAGAAAGCTTAAATAAGTAGAAAAAGGACCATAAATGCATTAGGAAAATAGCTTAAAACGTTCTTAAAATATTCTTATAGTTCTTGGTCAAGATTTTTTGAGTAATTTTTAATGTTAGTAGAATATTTTGTTAATCCTTAGTTAAAATAAGCTCTGTCTCAAACAGAAAGCAGAACATGGGTCGAATATGTTAGGCTCTAAGGTTAAAATGATGCGGACACCAGGCAACATTATGTTTCTAATGTCTAGTAGAACTTCAAACAAGAAATTAATACATAGTCTGTAATGGTCTGTTTATCAAAAATTTAAAAGCTCTTTTTAAAAGTTCTCTTCAGTTTAATTGCCTTCTCTACAAAAAATAAAAAATAGTAACAGAGACCGTAGCTTGTGAATTTCGGTGTATTAATTTCTACTTTCCTGTCTTATGCGCATAAAATATTGTACGTGTTGTTGGTTGTATATTGATTGATTTAGCTAAAATATCATCATACGGTTAAGATTTATGGTAGCTGGTATCTCAATGTACAACGTTTCGTACTAGATATTTTTCACATTTTGAAAATGAATCGAACCAAAATTGTATTTTACTGCATTTCATTTTACTATTCATTACATTTTTGCAGCAGTGTTATTCATGATCTACCGTAACAGAGGGTAAATCTATTTAGTAACTGTAACTAAACAATTTTCCTTGTGATAATGTGTATATTAATCTTGTATATTAATGCATTAGTAATTATTCTTTAATTACATTTTCTGAATCAACTCTGTGAAGACAAATCCTAAAAATGAAAAACATGTTATATCGTACAATATTGTTATAAATTACTGGTACATCAGTTTATTTTAAGTAATTATTAAATATTATTTAAGACATTTTGTGGAGTAATTTGTACAAAGTATGCAGATATTTATGTTGTCAATACAAGCTCTCTAACTTTAATATTCAGTCCCCTGCTGCAGATTTGTTCATTTAGTAACATTTAACGGATTCATTGACGGTTAGCCAGTTTATGAAAACCAATTCTTCAATAGCATGCAGATCCCTTAACCAGAAATAATTGGTGAAAGCTACAGGAGAGGTGTGATCTAAAAACAATGCTCCAAATTCCTCCCTCCACAAGAAACCTGCTAAATCTTAAGTAACTCCTAATTTCTCAGTAACATTTAATTTTGTTTATCTGTTCTTTAAGTCCTGTTATTATGTTATTATTAGATTGTAATTAAGGACCTCTCAAACGTACACTGAAAACATCGATAAAGCCAATGTTCTGTTCTAGTTGCCTTCCAGTAACACGAATAAGGGCCATCGCTAACGATGGACTATTTCACTTTAGTCTAGTTCCACAAATGTCTATTTTTTTGCACAGGCTCAGGAGTATGCACAGTTTTCAGAAAGTCAAAAATTCACACAATGGGTAGAACAAAGTAACAAGTGCAGAAAAGTTTCATGTGTCATGCCACTTTAATGCAAACACAAATTAAAAGGTACAGTCATTCACTGCCGTCTTGAGTAATTGTGCATTGTACATAAGTGCAAAGTAATTTTCTAACATTTCGGCCTGGCAATAGTTTTGTCTCTGCACCATTGGCAAGTCCTGTATGTATAGGAAATAAATGAAAGAACACTTTTACGAAGTAACACTACGGCTTATTTTTTTACCCTTTTAATGATAAAAGTGTCGTTCCTGTACGTTTTATGGACATTTATTGCCCAATAACTCAATGTGAAAAACCTTGGGATTATAGTTATTCCGAGTAGGGAGGAGCTATTGCCAAACAGTTTGTATGCTCATCATTTTATATATGGAGAGAAGGCACAGGTATGAGAAAAAATATGTATCTAAAAGTATGCTAATCTTGAGTCTTTAAAAGAGTCTTTTGAATAAATATATTTGCCGTATTGATATGTTGCCCTTTAGATGTAATATTATGTTGTGCTGAAATAAATCAGACAGGAAAGACTAAACTTTTGTGACACTTAGATAAATAATGGGTCATTCAGAGAAAATGTAAAACAAATGTTTGCATGGCGAATTCAGAACCCTGTGCATATTAGTCCCATCAACAACAAGATATGTCGATACAGCTAAAATCGCTTTAAATTTTGTAGAAGCCATGGTGGCAGTATTACAAACGTTATGGTGCTTCTTAAGTTCTTTGTTGCATTTGGAATGGTTTTACTTTACCTGAAGTGCTAAAATTTGACAAATTATACAAATGAACATGTTGTTATCGATTTGAAATATTGGTTTACATTGGAGATTGCTGTTACCTTCCAGTGCTATCTTCTGCACCAGGTTCCTGCTTCAGCTTAAGTCAAAATTCGTCTAAGCTAATTCGGGTGCTATAAATGTCACTTCCTTATCTACGGTTGAAGAATGAACAACTCAATTCTAATTTTATGCTATGAAACAAAACGTACATAACGGAATGCCAATTTGGGGGTAGAGCACTTGGTGGCATATGTGTTGCCATGCATGTCAAAAGCGAGGAGAAAATGGGCAATTTTCAATCCAGACGCGCTCCGAAATACCAACTTTGCCAAAAATGGAATATATCTTAGTACTTCCACAAAAAGGGGTTTTTCCTAACTGCACTCGTGAAGCAAAGATTACAACTCATAAATGAAGCACGCACTTCTCAGGATAAGTATCTGCCACGTTTACGTCCTATGATCGCAGGCATGCCTGCGCTTAAGTTGCGCCTGTACTTACGAGTATATAACTTGGTGAAACGAGTTTCCATTCTATGACTGGAGTAACGTGCGTACTACCTGCGTACTACTTAATTTGGTTAGAAAGAGTATTTTTATTTGAACCTCAACATTCGGTTGGGACTTTACAAGGACATACCTTTTTTCTATTATTAGTAAGTTTGTCGCACATAGCTGAATTGAAATGATGAATCCAACTTTGGGAATATCGTAAGGGATAAATAGGTTTTTATACGAATTTTGGATTTCTCGTTCAGTTGAGTGCCACCCTCCTCCGAGTCCCTTGATTGGGTTATTGTACGCAAATATCATTTCCTGTTTTTGTGTGTTGTATTTTTTTGCTTTATGTGAAAGTGAATAATTTCAAAAGTATTACTTTAAAACACTGATATGACATTCTAGTTTACTTTGAATTCAGCTTTTTTGTATTTTGTTTTGGTATTAACTTGTTTCTGTAGATTCATCCTGGGAAATCAGTCACTGCCGTAAACAGGTTTTTGCATTGTTTAGAAATACTCTATAGCTGCATCTTGTTTTGATAGAAATAATCTAAATACGCATAAAAACGAGTGTACGTCTATTGGGTTGACATGGTTACCCAAGACACCACTGTGCTGTTATTGTCTGTTAATTCAATGCATGTAATTAAGTCATTGTCAGTGATATATCGTAATGAAGTAATGGTCTAACTGTGTTTGTTCAATGTAATTAACTTTAATTCACTTTTAACTAAATAACTTTTCAAAATTCTCTGCGGAAAAGTCACAATGCTACAATAAGCAGATGTTTTGATTGTTGGAATAATTTACTTATGCAATTGCGAAAAAGAACAGCGGGAAATTTAAAATGCAAATTGAAACTGGGTATTACAAAAACACATCATTTTTGTAACTCCTTATCATGTTTCTAGACATTTACAAAGTATTGGGCGAAATCAATAACACTGGAGTGTTCATCCATTATTTAAATGAATAAAAGTGCTTAAAAGTTACACCAGTATTTCCTTTCATGCAAACGATGCGATCACTAAAAGTGATACCGTCGCAAAGGCTATTTATGACAGTTGCGCGTTATAACAGGGTAAATACCATTTTCCTAAAGGGTAAAAAATACATAAATCCCATTAGTCCGAAAAGCGATTGCAAAGAAAGTGTAGAAATTATTAGGTGTAGAAATCCGAGAACATGATATTCTGAGAGAGCACTTCTCAGAACACTCAGTAATCCGAAGCTCCAATACCCAATAGAAGCTTCGAAAGTATGAAAGTGCATTAGACCATGATACCAAAATTTAAGTTTTCTGAATACCCACCATTTCAATAGCAGTAAAGAAAACTGATTTCAATTCTTCATTGCTTAAGTTTGAGTTCCGATCCTTTATAAGAGTAATTTCCAATAAATCAAAATTTTCATATTACGTTGATTTACATGTTCTTACCTTTTTCATTTTACATTTACAACTGTTTTCGGCTTATATGCTATATAAGAGCATAACAGTTTGACCTTAACATTTACCTTGGGTCAAGCCACATTTCAAAATTTAGAGTGATCTCCGAAGCTATTATAGGAAGGGTAATTATGGCGTAATTTTCTATGTCATCTTGTATATGTATTAATACCCTTGGGGGATATAGTAATGGATATTTCTGTCCGTCTGTCTTTCTGCCTGTTTGTCCGTCTCGGTTTTCTTCTCCACAACGTATCTCTGCAACTGTTTATTTAACAGTCTTTTAATTTTCTATCTTGGTAGAAATTTATTGACATTCAGTACATTTTTTTAATTTTTGTGAATTTTTCGTTTTTGCGCACACCGTTTTTATTTTGAGTGAGTAACATCTATTGCCGCAGGAAACATGGCCGAGCTCATGTATTCACTTTTCCTACAGTTTTGATTTGATCACTTTTACAATTTTAAGGTTTTCTTCGATGGTTTAAAATAGAAAACAAAAATTTGGTCTGGACAATTACAGCTTGAAATACGTAATAATAATAATAATAATAATAATAATAATAATAATAATAGTAATAGTAATAATAATAATAATAATAATAATAATAATAATAATAATAATAATGATAATAATAATAATAATAATAATAATAATAATAATAATAATAATAATAATAATAATAATAATAATAATAATAATAATAATAATAATAATAATAATAATAATAATAATGACAATAATAATAATAATAACTAGAACCTCATTTCGCTAGCGAAATATTAAACAATTGACAAAACTTAAAACACAAAAATACTTCCTTCAATGGGTTATTTCTTGAATAATATATTACAAACAACACAGCTTGAATACGTCTTATAAGCCTAGTAGTGTTTGGTTTTTGTTGGCTGATCAGGCATACGCCGTGCTATCTATTTACGCAGTGAGAGCTTGCACAAAGCTAAGCAACTTGTGTTCTGCTGCTCTGCGATAAATGCTCCACATTAACATGCAAGAAATACACTCTTTTCACGTGGCGTTTTAAACAAGAAACCGAAATCGAAGGAGAAAATAAAAAATGTCTTGCGCACGTTCATATCAAGTTCTACTTAAGTCCCAAGTTTCGTGGCCCTAGGACAACTAGTGTCAGCTGAGTAGATGACACAAAAAATCCGTTCACGGTCATGAAAAAAGATACCAACGACTGCTCGTACAAATTCAGAAACACCTTGCAAGCCAAAGGCTTGTCAAGTGTTAATAATAATAATAATAATAATAATAATAATAATAATAATAATAATAATAATAATAATAATAATAATAATAATAATAATAATAATAATAAAAATAATAAAAATAATAATAATAATAATAATAAATCACATGGTAAACTATTAATATTATTATTATTATTGTTATCATCATGATCGTGTTTTCGCCATGAAACCACATTAATTTTCATAAACTAGGCGGAATTCTTGATCTTGAAGCAAATCATCGCAAATTATCTGAAATAAAAACATTTATAACAAAGTAACTGGCATTTTTTAACTCAGCGTGTCTACTCAAACAGTTTGAAGTATCGACAATACATTCTTAGAGCCACAATTAAAGCCAGCTTGAATTATTAGTGGATTTTAGCATCAATTATCAAACTAAATGTGGCTTATGCGCTCACAACATCATAGCACACCTCAACATCTTGGCTGTAATAATCACAAAATTAAACCATCTATGGCACTCTTACATCTTAATCAGGTATAATATTAAAGTTATAAGGCACAAAAATATAGGACAGATTTCACAGCCTGATAAAAAATTTAAGTTGCAGATATAAAACATAGATGATAATAAATTGAACTGGCCACCAACGGCCTTCCCAATATTTGGCGTTCATTTGTCATTGGATTGTAAGCTGGGCATTATGTCGAAAATCTTGATCCTCCAACGACACCTAGCCAATGTCACTTGATGTTTGTAGAACTGGGGCGAAATCCCTCTAGCCACCGGCGCCAACTCGACTGTCGCTTTCTCGATTATAAGGCATAACTTCCTGCAAATTATGTCTCACATGTTAGCTTCTGGATTTTGTAGTAGATATGAGTCAGTCTATTTGTCCTGTTATCCTTTTTAAGTTGCTGCTCTTGGTCTGCAATATATTGAACATAGCTTAAACGGTTAGTTGACTACTTCTCAGCTTTTTTTTTTTTTTTTTTTTTTTTTTGGTCTTGCTATCTGTGTAATTCTTGTTCTTCTCTTTTCATTGACTTCTTCCTGTAAGTCTCCCCGCAGCAACGCAGCATGATGATCTAGAATACTGTGGGTTTTTTTTCAGATTGAGGTTTTTTTCGCTTTATCACTTGAGGAGAACTGATCAATATTGTAATATGACCTAGAGTTTAAATCTCAAATACAAAGATAATTCATTTTAGGTTTATTTGTAAAAATTACAAGTACATTGTATGCATTTGAATGCAAGTTATAATTTTATGACAACTTATGATGTTAAATAACAAAATGAGAAAAGCATGATATCTAGCATCTACGACAAAGGTACAAGAAAATGAAATAAATAACTTGAGGGTCACTGTAAAAAAAATACTTATTCTTGTTGGACAGTATAAGTCTAAAAACACGTTAGTAGCAAACTACCGGAAGTTTTGATAAAAGAAGCGGCGTCTTATCCTTGCTGTTTTATAATTGAAAGAAGAGTATGCCTCGTCGGCGATCTGCAAGTGCTTCAGCATCACCCGGTCGATCCCCAAAGCGCACTCGCTTAAGTGACCGCTTAACGGCGTATGTTAATTATTAGATAGATTACACGGGTCTTGTGTATTGTATTATCGCTCTGTCAACTACAGCTTATGTCTTCAATCTTCAATAGTTTGTTCGAAAAGACTGCAGAAACCGACCAATACAGGATTTGCTGGACCAAACCCAGTGCAGATCAAAACGCAACATCAACAGATAAAGCTGACAAAGCGTCAGACCACAGTTAATTTTTGTTTATGCCTTCAGCTGAATAAGCCAAATCACACTGAGTTTTGCCGAAAAGTTTTTGCGTTTCGACTGAATTCATTTGCGATAAGGATATAAAGAAATGATAGAGAAAAAACTGAAAAAAATCAACAAAATTCCATTTTTCCAGAAACATATTCACATATTGCCTATTAAGGGGACTGAATAATATGTAAAATAGTTTTTAAAGGATAATTTGACGGCTTTATAAATTTGAAAGTGTGCATGTTGAAAGAAAATTAGAATTTTGATGTTTTTCCCTTATCATTTCTGTATAATTTATCCCAAAATATTTGCAGTCGAAAGAACACTTCCACCGGAAAGACTCGAAAGGGCGAATTGGCTTATTGACGTTTTCCCCACGAGATTGAGGAGATAAAGTTGATTACAGTAGATCATAGTTGGCGACGATAAATGTTAATGTTGAACCCACCAAAAAAGCCAGGTCAAATTTGGCAACCTTATTGACTAGTGGTTCCTTATTTTACGGTATTTGACAAATAAAAATTGTTTTCAGCTACGGAAGAGGTTCGTTTTTGTTTCACCAATTTGGATCTACTGTAACCATTCGTTCTCATAGCGTACTAGGCCATCAAACGACTATAAATTGTAGTAAAGGTGTGTTCGACACGAATAAAAATACAATCCAAAATCAGGGCAAAACTTTAGTCATTAATATTATTATTTATTTTTTTTTTTTCGGGGGGGGGGGGGGCTATCTTTTGTCAAAATGGTGGGTACCGTCGGTCACCTCACTTCTTGACCAAAGGAAAGAGACGATATGCTGACCTTTAACCTCTGTTTTTCCCATGAACACAAAGATACAGAATTTACACTTGTGCTACACAAACTACCATTACTTCCGCAATTTTGATCAGATTTTCTTGAAATTTGCACAAATATTCATTGAGAAGGCCTTTCTTGAAAAATTTACTTTTTAACCGAGCCGACTTTGTCGGACTGGGTTAGTCGTATCACTATAGGGGCTGAAATGTATGTGCGTATGTTAAACTTTTTCTTCAAACTGCTACTGCTCCTACAGCTTTGCTCCAGTCGTTTAGATGTTACACAGGGATGTTCCTCAGGGGTTCGCCTACCAGGCTATTATTTTTTTTCGCGGTTCGCCAAAAACTGCCAAAATGGCGGAACTTTGAAGTTTGGCAAAAACTGGAATTTGCGACCGTTTTGGCCCATTTTTAAAATGCTACTACTCCTACAGTTTTGCTCCAATCGTTTAGAAGTTACACAGGGATGTTCCTCAGGGGTTCGCCTACCAGGCAATTATTTTTTTTCGCGGTTCGCCAAAAACTGCCAAAATGGCGGAACTTTGAAGTTTGGCAAAAACTGGAATAAATGGTGGTAAATAACTGAATTGTCAAACCATTCATTTCTCTCAGTCTTTTTCAAATAGTAATAAAATTTTAATCGAAAGTTTCTTAGGTGCTTCTCCACATGGACTTTGCTTTTTTTCGCAAATGATAAAAAATGCCGAAATGGTGGAGTTAAAAATTTTTTTGTAAAATTGAGTAAATGTCGGTAAATACGTGGATCGTCAAAACCAAACCTCTCCAACATCCCTTTTAGGGTAACTTCCACCTGGGTAAACTCGCTTTTGTGTATTAAAATTATGAAAAAGTTACGTTCAGAAACGAAGTTCGTTTTTTGACCTAACAGTATTCGTTTCAGAGTTTTTCTCTTTCCTTGTTTGGTAACTCGGCTGGGTCATGTCCTTGGACATGCTTGTTTATGGTTCCATCAAAAATTGCCTAAATGGGGATGACTTTTTTTTAAATTTATTGGTAGCCAATTTTCAGATTGTTCTCTTGTTTGTGCGATTGTTCTCTTGTTGGTACTCTCTTGAATTTTCTTTGGGGATTATTGATAATCGGGTGGTTGCCAATTTTCAAAATACTTCTCCCATGATTGTGATAGGATTTTCTTCGAATTTTGCAAAAATGTTCATTAAGAAGGCCCCTCTTTAAAAATACTTTTTTTTGGCGATCGGCCGAAAATTGGCCAAATGGGGTCATTTTTAGTCCCCAGCCAAAAAAATCTGCCAAATTTTGGCTGAGTTCTGTTGCTGTCGGTTAGTCCGTCCGTTAACATTTGGGGTGCTGTATTTTGTACGCACCAAAACGATAATTTTCCGTGGTCAGATCGTTTTCAAATTTAACACAGTGAAAGAATATATAATAAAAGTATGCAACGTCAAGGGTTCAGTTTGATCGACCAAAAATTGTCGAAATTATTGCCAAACAATCAAAACCAGGGCTTTTATTCTATCAGGCCTTTCTTTACAGAGATGTCACAAAGAATGGTTGAACATGAAGGGGCTTGCTGGAGGCTTTGCATCTCTGATGCCAATGTTTTAATTTATTAGTAGCCAATTTTCGAAATGCCTTTCCTCTGACAATTTGTATCGGATTCCTTTCCAATTTTGTATTATTGTTCTCTTGATGGTTCTCTCTTTTTTCTGGTGATCTGCCAAAAATGGCGAAATTGGGGACATTTTATAGTTTTTTTTTATGAGCCAACTTTCCAAATTCTTTTTCTTCCACAACTTTGATCAGATTGCGTTCAGATTTTGCAATAAGGTTCACTAGGCGGTCCTCTTGTGAGAATTGTTTTTGGCGATTCGCCAAAAATTGGCTGAATAAATAAATTTAAAATTTTTTTGGGAGCCAATTTTTAAAATGCTTCTTCTGCAATAATTTTGATCGGAGTACTTTCCAGTTTTGTACGATTGTTCCCTGGATGTTTATCTCTTGAAAATTTGCAGATTTGTCTATCTGCCAAAAAAAAATTGGAGGGGCTGTTTTAAATATTTTTATAACCAATTTTCAAACGATTTTTTTTCTGCAATTTGGATCGGATTGCCTTGAACTTTTGCATAAATGTTCACTAGCCTGTCATCTCTTGAAGAGTTACTTTTTTGGCGATCCACAAAAATTGGCCAAATGGGGCATTTTTCGGTCGTCAGTTTTCAAAGAGCTTCTTTTTCGACATTGTAGACCGGATTGTCTTCCAAATTTTGCATGAATGTTCGCTAGGCGGTCCTCTTTTGAAAAGTTACTTTTTTGGCGTTCTGCCAAAAATTGGCTAAATAGGGAGCGTTTAAGAACCTTTAATAGACAATTTTCAAAGCGCTTCTTCTCCCACAATTAAGACCGGGTTCCCCTAAAACTTTTTACGAATGTTCCGTGGATCTTTCCCTTTCATTTTTTTTTTTTTTTTTTTTTTTGCTGTTCTCCAAAAACTGGCTAATTAACGGCATTTTAAATCTGTTTTCCAAAATGCGTTGCCTGCAGCAGTTTAATTGGATCTGTTCGATCTCTTAGAATATATTCTTTATGTTTTCTTCAGAAATCCTCCAAAAATTTGCCTCATGCCTAATTATTTATAAAATATGCTATGGTGTTAATGCTGCTATTACTTAATTATCCAACATGTTATAGTCGAATCGTCAATTTTCTTTGCATAAGTATGAACTCCTTGTTGTCTAACAGCCAGCAGGTGCGTCTCTTCGCTGTATTGCGTATTAACCCTGTTTTGTTTCGCGGACGTTTTTTGGGGATTCCGCGAAAATAATCTTATCAACTGGGGCTTTACGGCACAGATATCATAGTGGGTAGATGCACGTTATTAAGCCCCCCACCCTTCGGAGTGGGGCCTATAGGTTTGGGGTGTCTGTCCGTCATCGCTTTTTAGGTCCAAACCCTTCGGATTGGGGCCTATAGGTTTCGGGTGTCCGTCCGTCAGTGTTGCCGTCCGTCTGTCCGTCAACGCTTTATACCCCTATGAATTTGTGGGGGCGTTTGGGGCCTGCTTGTGTTTCACAAATACTTACTTGTTGCAAATGTCTCCCTTATCAGAGGATTGACAAGTTCTTGTCAATGATTGCTTTCCACAGATGCTTTTCTTTCGTTTTGCAAAGCTGCCTTCGAAATTTGTCTCGGTTGCAGAAAAAAATCAGTTTTTGTAATTGTAAAGGCTAATGACAAATACTCATGTCGCTGTTTTTAGGCCCCAACCCTTCGGATTGGGGCCTATAGGTTTGGGGTGTCCGTCCGTCTGTCTTGCCGTCCGTCAGTCCGTCATCGCTTTATACCCCTAAGAATTTGGGGGCGGTTGGGGCCTGCTTGTGTTTCACAAATACTTACTTGTTTGTACACGCCACATCTCCGGTTCTATTGGCCGTAGAGCATTGATAATTAGCTTAAATGAAAGGTCTCGACCTGTAGATGTGCCTTCTGGTCAGATTCGGTCATCCGGAAGTGATCAAATTGAGCAAAATGGGCGATAATTGGGGTTTTAGGGAAATAAGCTTGTACACGCTACATCTTCGGTTCTAGTTGGAGATCTCGACCTGTAGATGTGCTTTTTGGCACATTTGGTCAGTTTCGTTCACCCGGAAGTGGTCAAAATTAAAAAAATAATGGGTGTCAGAGAAATATCTTTGTACACGCTATATCTCGAGTCGAATCTGTTAGTAGTTGGAGACAGCGTTGCCCGACCACTAATTTAGAATATCCTATTGCTTCAGTCTATAATGCTTAACCTGAAGGTCAGTTTTAGAAATTGACTTTATACCCCTTTGAATTTGGGGGCGGTTGGGGCCTGCTCGTGTTTCACAAATATTTACTTGTATGTATAGTGACCTTGGCCCAATTTGAGGGCACACTGGCGGCCATCTTGGATTTTCACCCAGGCTTTCTTGTCAGCAGGATAAAGTTTTCAGTGGTGGATGCCGTTTAATGCCCGATTCGTGTTAGGTGCTTTACTCTGTACGATGACTCGTTGAAAGTGGACTAGTTTTTGTCTGTCTGCGTTGTGTTGCCGTATAACAAATAGGCCTATGTCTTGATGGATTACCTAAGCCAAGATGAAAGCCAAGATGAAAGCCAAGTCAAACCATGTGTTTGCGTTTGCACGCTTTGACTGGGTAATTAACCAATCAAGGTTTAAAACAACTTGCGTTGTATAACTTGCTCGTATTGCACCGGTAGGAGCCGGGCCCTGCGGGATGCTGCCCTTGGCGGAAGTGACCAGACAGGGCGCATGCGCATCGTGTCTGATGCCGATTACGTAGCCGCAAACCGACTGCTGAGGGATTTTGAGGACGAAGATGGTAAACTAACTTATTAAATCACATGAATTTACATCAATTGTATTCTATAAAATACATTTACATTAATTTACATTAATGGTATTCTATAAAATAATCACGGTATTCGCAATAATTTGTACACCTGTATATCTTCCGATACCTAATAACAACAGTATTATGCACATTGTACTGAAATTCCGAGCATTGAATTGTGTCTGATCTTACATTTTCAACAACTTCAGAGAAGTCTGAGATCGTCTTTATTGACTTTACTTCGCAGGCAACAAGTTACGAGTTCTCTCCCACCCCACCCCCCCCCCCCCCCCCACTAGCAGGATAGAAAGAATTGATAAAGTTGTTGATGTGTTGTGCAGGCTCCGAGCTGCGCCCACAGAGTGTGGGTTTGCTGCCGAAGGAGAACGGGCATGCGCACCACACGGAAGAGTACGACTGCGAGGATCTGGTGCTTAGGCGCGGCCAGGAGTTTGACTTGACGCTCACCTTCGATCGCAAGTACAACGAGGAGACGGACACCGTTGTGCTGCAGTTTGTCGTAGGTGTGTCGCTGGTAATGCTTGTGGGTCTGACATAAATGGTCCGAGTTGATTGGATTAGCAAAGGCTCCGTTGACCAAACCTTGTTGGTCGATTGACAGTAATGAGGTTGGTGGGGTTGGTTGAGTGGGGCGCAGAATAAACATTTCCAAGACGTCTTTGTTACATTTGTAATTCATATGCCACCTGAATCGATGCATGACGTTAAACCCAAACTCGTGATAACGAATATATCTCGGCCCAAAATTGTTTGTTGAGCTCGTGGCCCCTTCAAATGGCCTATTAATCCCCGTAAAAAGAGTGCTTCTTTCCAAGCGTCTAAGTTAACACACATGTAGAAGGACTGGTGTGAAGTAGTTCAGTGAAATATATCTTGAAAGACTTCAAGCTAAAAATTTCTAGAATTTTAAATCCAAAATGTAAATGTCTCTTACTTTCGGCGAAATATCTTATATGGCCAGTGTGTCATGCTGTATAAGTATGTCATGGCTGTATTGATGTGTCCTGGCTATATAATTGTGTCATGGCTTTATAAGTGTGTCTTGGATGTATAAGTGTGTCATGGCTGTATTTTCCGTTTATTAAGTCTTTGGCAAGTTCAGGCTTACCCGTTACAAAGACACCAGTTTCTAGTGGGAATTTAAACAATTGTCTGGCAACAGACTGGCTCAACGAATAAACTTATTCCATAGCCTGACTTATCACGTGACCGGATCTACAAATAAGCAGTCACCCAATGCAAACTGATCACTGTTCACACTCATACACTGGCAAGCTGAGCTCGGTACTGACAGAGTAAAACTTACGTTATAAAAAAAAAACAAACAAACAAACAGAAAAAAAACAAAAAATCATTGACAATTTGAATTCCATGAGGTTTTAGGCTTATATTTCTTGTCTTTAATAACTTGTATTTTTAAATAAAACATGCATGGCGACAGGATATGATTTCGTCTCACGTCGGAATTACGTCGCTGGACATCTTAAAACAATTTCGAAATTTTTACCAGCCCTGACATGTTATTGTTGTGCTTAGATATAACCCAGGTTTGGTTTAAAGTTTAAAGTGTATTTGTAGGTGCGCGACCCAGTGAAAATAAAGGAACTGTGGTGCGGGTACAGGTGACCGAGAAAATAGACAAGGTCAAGGAGCAGTGGCAGGCCAAGGTCGATTCCGTGGATGAGGAGAAACTCAGCCTCATTGTGAGCTAATCTACAATTGTTAGCGTTATGTGAGAGAGCTGTATGTAGAATGGCAGCCCGGACACTAACCTCTTATTTTGAAGGAAAACAGACAACAGGTCTTTTTCTTAATTACACAAAACTCGTCGTGATTCAAGTAACTTCTCCAGAGAGAGATACTGGCGAATTGGTTGGGGGGGGGGGGAGGAGGGTACTTCCATTTCAGAACAACCTTTGAACTGTTTTAGGCTTCGCCCTACAGTTTTAGCGGCACAGATTTTCACGGTGTGTGTCTTCAGTGCAAATATATTACTTCCGGGCGGTTAAAGAAACGCAGAAGAATTTTTTCCTTGCCAAATTGGATAAAACTAAAAACACACCTGGGCTTTACCGTCATAGTGTGGTTGTTGCCATGGTGCAACATACAAGTGGAAAATTCCACGCGAATCGGTACATTGTACAGGCTTCTATTATTCGTTTACAACTAATTAGTCCACTTGGACTTCATTTACGATAGATAAGTCCACTGGGGTGTAAAGGCGATGGCCAGGTGATGCACAAACACTGGGCGCCGCCAAGGGGTCACTCATGCCAATTAGTACATTATTCGACAGCTGATTTTACGATGTTAATTACGCACTTTTCAAATGTAAACATAATTAACAAAAATAACAGAACTGTAACTACTGCTAAGGGTGAAAAAGGCTTTGATTATGTTGATGCATAGAAACTGACCAATGACACCAAGCGATTCGTGTCACACAAGGCACAGTAGATGCGAAAAAGAGCGTTGGGATTGAGCCCATGCCCCGTTGGGTTGCAAAAGCCCACCTGTTGACTTGCTACGTGTAAATTACATTTAGCATTGTGTACTCACATCCCAATGAAACTCGTGACTTCGGAGACACAAAAAAGGCCTCCACAATAGAATGACGAATTCTTACATTTTCGCCCACTTCTAGACTGGAAGTAAGCATTTCTTGCGGGTGGTTTAAACTAGATTTCCATATGTTTTTCAGATTTTCCATATGTGAAGAAACCTGCAAATCTGGGTATAAAAAATGTAATTTCGCCCCGCCGTGATTAGATTGGGACATGTAATATCTCCCCTCAATGACCAACTTGGGACATGTAATATCGCCCCGTCATGATCAGATACGGACGTGTATTATCGCCCGCCATGATCAGATTTGGACGTGTAATATCGCCCCGTCATGATCAGATACGGACGTGTAATACCGCCCCGTCATGATTAGATTGGGACATGTAATATCGCCCGCCATGATCAGATTGGGACGTGTAATACCGCCCCGTCATGATTAGATTGGGACGTGTAATATCGCCCGCCATGATCAGATTGGGACGTGTAATATCGCCCGCCATGATCAGATCGGGACGTGTATTACGCCCGCCATGATCAGATTTGGACGTGTAATATCGCCCCGTCATGATCAGATACGGACGTGTAATACCGCCCCGTCATGATTAGATCAGGGACGTGACTGGCTGTAAGGTCCCAGCGCTTCTTGTAGGTGTGGTCACCAGCCGACGCCATCGTGGGCAAGTACCGTCTGTACGTGGAGACATTGTGTGACGACGGCGAGAGGCGCTGGAGCAGTCGTAAGGAGTTCCAGGAAACCTTCATCATGGTCTTCAACCCCTGGTGCAAAGGTAACACTCCGATGGGGAGGCTGGGGGGGGGGGGGGTGCGGGCCGGGGTGCAGCGTGGGTAACTGTTAGTCCGACTGGGAGGTGTGGAGGGATGCAGCGTGCCATTTAGCGTGCAAACGCATATATTGTATGTGCATTAACGCTTCAGTTTTTTCAGATGTCATATTATAAGAGGTCAAAAAGCTTGGGTGGTTCGTGACCTTGTTAGCTAAAAAAACGAAAAAAAAATCGTATATGTAAGGGTAATGAATAGTTATGCAATCATATGCAAATTAGGTGACCTGGTTTACATGGAGGATGATGATTGGCGGAAGGAGTACGTGCTGAACGAGACAGGCCGTATATGGCAGGGTTCAGCTCGCAGCCATATGGGCCGGCCCTGGAACTTTGGGCAGGTAAACAACGTTTCATGGTTTAAAAAGGGCTAAATTGTGTTCAATTCGAACCTTCAGAACAAGGGAGGGGAGAGTTAGTGGTGCGTAGAGTCGTAATTGCTCAAATTGTCTTCTCAGTGAATGAATTTTTGCGATATTCATATACAATGCCTCCCCTAGAGTAGCTATCTGTGGAGTACTATGAAGTAAAATAGCAATGTTGTGTGCAGCATCGAGTATGCAGGACGCCAGAGATCAAGGCCTGCGTGTTTCCTTGGAGTTGAGCTATTTTTGCGTGTTGTAGTTTGAGGCCGTTTGCATCGAAGCCGCTCTATACCTGTTGGACAAGGCTGAGCTGAGTGACGGTGCCCGCTCCAACCCCGTCTTCGTTGTCAGGACAATCTCCCAGATGGTAAGTACGTCACACCGCTGCAACCCCGTCCTCGTTGTCAGTACAATCTCCCAGATGGTAAGTACGTCACACCGCTGCAACCCCGTCCTCGTTGTCAGAACAATCTCCCAGATGGTAAGTACGTCACACCGCTACAACTCCTAGTCGTCATAACAATCTCCCAGATGGTAAGTACGTCACACCGCTACAACCCCGTCCTCGTCATGACAATCTCCCAGATGGTAAGTACGTCACACTGCTGCAACCCCGTCCTCGTCATAACAATCTCCCAGATGGTAAGTACGTCACACCGCTACAACCCCGTCCTCGTCATGACAATCTCCCAGATGGCAAGTACGTCACACCGCTGCAACCCCGTCCTCGTTGTCAGGACAATCTCCCAGGTGGTAACTACGCCACACTGCTACAACCCCGTCCTCGTCATAACAATCTTCCAGATGGTAAGTACGTCACACCGCTGCAACCCCGTCCTCGTTGTCAGGACAATCTTCCAGATGGTAAGTACGTCACACCGCTACAACCCCTAGTCGTCATAACAATCTCCCAGATGGTAAGTACGTCACACTGCTGCAACCCCGTCCTCGTTGTCAGGACAATCTCCCAGATGGTAACTACGCCACACTGCTACAACCCCGTCCTCGTCATAACAATCTTCCAGATGGTAAGTACGTCACACCGCTACAACTCCGTCCTCGTCATAACAGTCTCCCAGATGGTAAGTACGTCACTCTGCTACAACCTCGTCCTCGTCATGACAATCTCCCAGGTGGTAATTACGTCACACCGCTGTAACCCCTAGTCGTCATAACAGTCTCCCAGATGGTAAGTACGTCACACCGCTGCAACCCCGTCCTCGTTGTCAATACAATCTCCCATATAGAGTAGGATGGGGCAAGAGGCCCCCCTTAAGCGCGATTTGCTATAAAATTTTATTGAGTTGAGATATGTTCCCTATCTTTTGGTTGGTGTTCAACCTAAAATTCCTCTACCTCCACAATAGTGAATCAATTATTAAAACTTTTTACTTTTCATGAAAAACTGAATAAAAAATTTTTGCCCTTAATGGGCCTTTTGCCCGATACTTGCCTGAAGGGTACAGTGTGAATATCATCTCAAAAAATTGCCCTCGCCTATCATCGATTACACTCTGTTATGTTTTTAGAAATAGCAAGACCACTTATTAATTTCATGATATTACCCTAAAATCAGTAACCTACAAGAACTTGATGGCTTCCCAAAAAAAATCTGATTCTTATGAAGTTGGCGCCCTAAAATTAAATAATTTCTTTACTGTTGTGGTTTTATTTAGATTACGTGTGCTTTCGCCATGTGGCGCTTCGATCAGTTTTGATTCTGAGTGAAAAAAGTAACGCATTTCATATAACGTTGAGTGGGCCTTTAACCCCGCATGGGCGTCTTGCCCCACCCTACTCTAAGTAAGTGACAGCGGTGCAGTCCCGTCCGCGTCATAACAATCGCCCAGATGGTAAGTACGTCAGGGGTAATAAGGCCATATGGTAAGTAGGTCCCACTGCTGCAATCCCGTCCTCCCGGATGGTAAGTACGTCAGGGTAATAGCTCCATTTCTTCGTGTATTTTGTTTTCAGAATTTTTGCTACGTTGAGAAACATTTTGGTCATTAATTTGGTAGACCGTTGAGATTTACTTCGTGGCGAGTAAAATAATTCCTTTAGCGAAAGACGCCCCTAATTTAGTAATTTGCCACCCCTTACAAACACGTACTAGTGCCGCAGCATTGGCTGTACCACGTGACTTGATTGACAGTCGAACTCGAACGACGAGGACGGCGGTGTGCTGACGGGCCGGTGGACGGAGAAGTACCCCAAGGGCAGCACGGAGCCGTGGGCGTGGGGCGGCAGTGTGGCTATCCTGGAGGAGTTCATGCGCACCAAGAAGGCCGTCTGCTTCGGCCAGTGCTGGGTCTTCTCGGGCCTCGTGACGACATGTAAGTATTCCGTAACGACACGTGTGTATTCTGTGGCTACACGTGAGTATTCCGTGACGACACGCGTGTATTCCGTGACCACACGTGGGTATATCGTGACGAAACGTGTGTATTCGTGACGACACGTGAGTATTTCATGACGACACGTGAGTATTCCGCGACCACACGTGAGTATTCCGTGACGACACATGAGTATTCCACGACGACACGTGTGTGCTCGTAACACGTGTATGCTCATCACTGCACATCAGAATGCTGGTGACCACACGAGTGCTCGTCACCTGTTTGTTTTTTCTCGTTCTTGTGCTGTATTTATATCTCCCGAGCAATCGAGTCTAATCAGTTTTAGCTGTCGTTTGGCAGAGACCATTTTATTACTCTTTGAGGCCCGTTTCCTGAAGTCTAGCTGCATAGTCTACAAGCATTCATGACCAAAATGATAATATTTTTACCAAAAAATGTATTATTTGCTTTGTTTATTTATTTTTGTAAAAACAACCGATTTTTTAGTCCATTTATCAAAAATGTCTCACTGCGTATGCGGCGTGAGGGGCGGGTGGGTTGTATGTGGACACGGAGTGTCGTACTTATTCCATTCCTCCCGTCTGCAGTACTGCGGGCTCTGGGCATCGGCACGCGCAGCATCACCAACTTCGAGTCTGCGCATGACTGCGACGCGAGCGCCACCATCGACTATCACTGGGACGAGGACAACAAGCCGCTGTCGGACGACAACGATTCTATCTGGTAGGCGCCAAGGGAGGGTTATGGATGCCTGTGTGGGGGGGGGGGGGCGTTATGGATGTCGGGGGACATTATGGGTGCCGGCAGGGAGGGGGGTGTTATGGGTGCCGGCAGGGAGGGGGGAGGCGTTGTGGGTGCCAGCAGGGGGAGGGGGCGTTGTGGATGCCGACAGGGGGTGGGGGTGTTATGGATGCCGACAGAGGGAGGGGGGTGTTGTGGATGCCGACAGGGGGTGGGGGGTGTTGTGGATGCCGACAGGGGGAGGGGGGTGTTATGGATGCCGACAGGGGGACGGGGGTGTTATGGATGCCGACAGGGGGTGGGGGTTGTTATGGATGCCGACAGGGGAGGGGGCGTTATGGATGCCGACAGGGGGTGGGGGGTGTTATGGATGCCGACAGGGGGTTGGGGGTGTTATGGATGCCGACAGGGGATGGGGGTGTTATGGATGGCGGCAGGGGAAGCGTTGTGGATCCCGGCGGGAGAGCGTTGTATAACTGGCGGGGGTGGGGGGGGGGGGTTAGAGGAGGTGTCACGGAGATCCAACGTCCCTGCTTCTAAGAAATTTCTTGTGAAAAAGCGTGTATGTATGTTTTTTTTTTTTCATAATTGTCGCAAAATTGTGCACGACTCCCGCTACGACCCCCCCCCCCCCCCCCTCACCTGCCCCGCCTTTGGGGAAACATAATAACCATGTATTAATAAGGTTATTATTTTATAATGATTCTTTAATGTTTTCGACATGTGCGTCATAAAGATAATTGAAAAATTGACAGCGGTGGCTAATTGGCTGTGGACTTAAAAGATCTCAGTCCCACGTGTCTCGAGGCCCTGAATGTCTTGTGCAGTGACTGTTTTGAGGTCGAACTGTCCCGGAACAGGTGCGTTTGTGGGGTGTGGCAGTTTGCGCCGTACGTGAAGTCAGCACTTCCTTTTCCTGTCTTCGAGGTCTGGCTTGCACTGACTTCTCGTGTTTCTCCCATCAGCAACATTCTTACCATTCTCATCCCCTTGTCGTCACCATTTCATTACAGGAATTTCCACGTATGGAACGAGTCATGGTTCAAGCGTCCGGACCTGCCAGAAGGCTATGACGGTTGGCAGGCTCACGATGCCACCCCGCAGGAGGTCAGCGAGGGGGTCATGAAGTGTGGCCCCTCCCCAGTCAAGGCCATCAAGGAGGGCCTGGTCTATCTACCGTACGACACCAAGTTTATCTTTGCCGAGGTGAATGCCGACAAGGTGCACTGGCTGGTGAGTTCTGATTCACGATTTAATCCTTGTTGAAGCTGATTAGGGGTCATCTATAAGTGATGGGGAAAAGAGAGGGGAGAGCCTTAGGTACGCCAACGTTATAGCTAATGGGTAACGTCAACAATTTTGTATATGAAAAAGGAGGGTTAAAAAATCGTTTAGCTTTTGCGTGCGTACCCAGTTTTGTACCGCGTACCCACAGCCGTGTGGGACGCAGTTTTGTACCGCGTACCCACAGCCGTCTGGGAGTGTGGGAGGCAGTTTTGTACCGCGTACGCACGGCTGTGTGGGAGTGTGGGAGGCAGTTTTGTACCGCGTACCCACGGCCGTGTGGAAGGCAGTTTTGTACCGCGTACGCGCGGCCGTGTGGGAGTGTGGGAGGCAGTTTTGTACCGCGTACCCGCGGCCGTGTGGGAGTTTGGGAGGCAGTTTTGTACCGCGTACGCACGGCCGTGTGGGAGTGTGGGAAGCAGTTTTGTACCGCGTACCCACGGCCGTGTGGGAGTGCGGGAGGCAGTTTTGCACCGCGTACACACGGCCGTGTGGGAGGGAGGGGGGGGGGGGGCAGTTTTGTACCGCGTACCCACAGCCGTGTTTGAGTGGAGGGGGTTGCAGTTTTGTACCGCGTACCCGCGGCCGTGTGGGAGTTTGGGAGGCAGTTTTGTACCGCGTACGCACGGCCGTGTGGGAGTGTGGGAAGCAGTTTTGTACCGCGTACCCACAGCCGTCTGGGAGTGTGGGAGCCAGTTACCACGAGCTGTATTTTAATGCCAGGTGAAGAACGACGGGACGAGGGAAGTGCTTTGGGTGGAGAGGAACCGCGTCGGCTTCAACATCAGCACCAAGAAGATAGGCAGCAGCTTCAGGGAGGACGTCACGGGCGACTACAAGTTCCCCGAAGGTACGCCTGTGGTGTGTTGTGGTGGGGGTGTGGGGTGGGGGTGTTCACTGTGTGACGTCTATTGTAATGCTTGTAACGAATGACGTGTCTCCTCTTTTGGTAACTTTGTGTGATGTGGAAATTCGGCCTTTATTATTCGGATGTTATTTTTGATTTGTAAATAACACCGAACTTCAGACTCATTTGTGCGAATTGGAGAATTTTGCCTGAAAAGATTATGATAAATTTGAACTATACCCTGGAGTGAATGCAGTAATATGGGTGTTGTGCTGGAAAATTCATATAGTAGCCATATAAACGAAGGCGGAAAATTTATTTACATGTCCAATTTTTGCTAGCCGCTAGAAGTGCTTGTTTTTCTTTTTGATCTGTGTATTTCTTTATGTGCTTTATTTATTGTTTTTGATGACGTCAGGAAGCCCGGAGGAGCGTAAGACGGTGCACCGCGCCTTCCGCTACAGCTCGCGCAAGGAGCACCGCGTCTATGACGTAGACGCGCCTGACGTCACCTTCGCCCTCCAGTGCCCGGATGAGGTCAACATTGGCGACGACTTTGAGCTGAAGGTATTTTGCGTCTTCTTGAATGCTTATTGAATGTTTCAGGAGTTTTGTATTCAAAAAATGCCGTTTACAGTCGCAGTTTTTGGAGCACACAGCACAAGGCACACGTACTGGCCTGTCTTTAATTTAATAACTCGCATATTGAATTGACATTAAAGGGATATTTGAACATTCCAAATAAAACGTTTGGATTTTAGAGAAAAATGTTTCCGTGATAACGTTGTGACAATTTTACAAAATAAATATATTCGTGTAGCTTTATTACTGCTGAAGTAAGTAACACCGGTTTCTTCCTGCACAAGAAACGAGATAAAATTAAATAACAGAATATTTTTTTTTTTTTTTTTTTTTTTTTTGCAATTGAAGCAGTTTGACTCTAGTTTCTTTCTAAAAATAGAATAAATGTACAGCACCTGTAAATACCGAATAAATAAATAAATATCGGATAAATAATGACGCGCGTAATGAACACCCAAAGGTGGGCCTGAAGAACGAGGAGGAGGAGGAGAGGAGTGTGCGGGTGCGCCTCAGCGCCGTCGCCTCGTTCTACACGGGCGTGCCCAGCGAGGAGGTCGGTGTGCACGTGTTCGAGGAGACGCTCGCCGCCAAGGAGGGTGAGGGCCCGCGTGTGTGTGCGTGGTAAAGGCCGCGTGTGCGCGTGCTAAAGGCCACGTGTGTGTGTGCTAAAGGTCGCGTGTGTGCGTGTTAAAGGCAGTCGTAGTTTGACCTTGACTTTGTGAACATTTTCTGGAAAATGGACATATGTTTTCTGCGTAGCTAAAGTGTCATCTGTAAATGAGGAGAAAAAAGGAAAAACAATAACTTGAATGACGTAGCGCTGTGGGTGAGGGGACTTGAAAACATGATTTGGAAAGATTTGACCTAGATAACGCTGGATTTTCCTCAAGGGTAGAAGTTCAAATGAAGATTTTAAAGCGAATACTGTGGTTCTGGAATTGTGTGAAAGAGTGAGGGAATTGTGTGAGGGAGTGAGGGAATTGTGTTGCTGTGGTTACAGAGAAAACGGTGAGCTTGCCGATCAGCCACGGCGTGTATGAGCACATCCTGAAGCCCGAGTCCATTATGACCGTGTATATGAAGGGTACGGTGAGAGAGTCGGGCCGCTCATTCGCAAAGATCGGCTCCGTCAACATTAAGAAGCCTGACCTTCTTCTCATGGTATGTGCTGCCGTGAAGCGTCCCGCTCTTCCGGTCTTCTTGGCTCGTTCGTGTGATCCGCCCCTCCCTATCATCCCAACCCTCCCCCCCCACCCCCTACCCCCCCCCCCATTCATCTTCACTCATAACGTTTTGGTGACCTTTAAAGCAGTTTTGCGGCAAACATTGTTGTCGTTGTCATCCACGTGTCAGAATATCTGTAACTTGCCCAGCACCCCCGCCCCCCCCCCCCCCCCCAATTCTCGACCACCCTCCATCCCCAAAGCGAGCGAAAAAAAGAGAACATTGGTTTTCACAGTTATGTCAGGGTTAGTACCTAATAACCAAATGCGGCGTTCAGATGGAATGCTTTGATGGGGTCTTACGTGTTGCTGCAGCACCCGGAGAAAGTGATGATGGGCGAGGAGTTTGAGCTTCACATCAAATTCACCAACCCGCTGGACGACAAGCTGACCAATGGCACGTTCCACATTGAGGGGCACGGTATCACCAAGGCAACGACGGTCAACCTCAAGTGAGTACATGCCCTGGAGGGGGGAGGGGGTGGGCGGGGAGAGAGGGGGCACGGTATCACCAAGGCAACGACGGTCAACCTCAAGTGAGTACATGTCCTAGAGGGGGGAGGGGGTGGGCGGGGAGAGGGGGGGGGGGGCACGGCATCACCAAGGCAGCGGCGGTCAACCTCAAGTGAGTACATGCCCTGGAGGGGGGAGGGGGTGGGCGGGGAGAGGGGGGCACGGCATCACCAAAGCATCGTCGGTCAACCTCAAATAAAAGCATGTCCTGGAGAGGAGGAAGTGAGGGAGATGGGGAACACAGCATAGCCAATGCACCGACGGTCAACGGAGCTGGAGAGTTGAAGGAGGGGGTTTTCGGGGCAGATAAGGGACGTACAGTGCGTGAGACAGGATTGTAAACTTCGGGTACTCTCGGAAACTACCCCTTCAATTGAAATAACCGGTAATCTGTGACCGAACTGCCGGGGAACTCCAACCAGTTTCACTGGTCTACCTGTTGGGACGTATGTTGTGTGGCAATATCGTCCCATATCTGTCTCCGCTGACGAAATCGAATTAACGGTAGAAAAACATGCACCCACCGTTCTGAGTAATCTTGAGAATGTTCAAATATCGAACGTTTTAATCCTGGAACTTCACAATAAACGCGACCATCCCATCAAGGCTGGATAAAAAAGAGGTAAAGAGGTAGCTGACAGTGCCATGGTAACGCGGTATCTGCTACAACGCCAAGGTAACGAGGTAGCTGACAGAACGCCAAGGTAACGAGGTAGCTGATAGAGCGCCAAGGTAACGAGGTAGCTGATAGAGCGCCAAGGTAACGAGGTAGCTGACAGAACGCCAAGGTAACGAGGTAGCTCATAGAGCGCCAAGGTAACGAGGTAGCTCATAGAACGTCAAGGTAACGAGGTAGCTGACAGAGTGCCAAGGTAACGAGGTAGCTGATAGAGCGCCAAGGTAACGAGGTAGCTGATAGAGCGCCAAGGTAACGAGGTATCTGATAGAACGCCAAGGTAACGAGGTAGCTGATAGAACGTCAAGGTAACGAGGTAGCTGATAGAGCGCCAAGGTAACGAGGTAGCTGATAGAGCGCCAAGGTAACGAGGTAGCTGATAGAGCGCCAAGGTAACGAGGTAGCTGATAGAGCGCCAAGGTAACGAGGTAGCTCATAGAACGTCAATGTAACGAGGTAGCTGATAGAGCGCCAAGGTAACGAGGTAGCTGATTGAGCGCCAAGGTAACGAGGTAGCTGATAGAGCGCCAAGGTAACGAGGTAGCTCATAGAGCGCCAAGGTAACGAGGTAGCTGATAGAGCGCCAAGGTAACGAGGTAGCTGATAGAGCGCCAAGGTAACGAGGTAGCTGATAGAGCGCCAAGGTAACGAGGTAGCTCATAGAGCGCCAAGGTAACGAGGTAGCTGATAGAACGTCAAGGTAACGAGGTAGCTGATAGAGCGCCAAGGTAACGAGGTAGCTGATAGAGCGCCAAGGTAACGAGGTAGCTGACAGAGTGCCAAGGTAACGGGGTAGCTGACAGAGCGCCAAGGTAACGGGGTAGCTGACAGAGCGCCAAGGTAACGGGGTAGCTGACAGAGTGCCAAGGTAACGAGGTAGCTGATAGAGTGCCAAGGTAACGAGGTAGCTGACAGAGTGCCAAGGTAACGGGGTAGCTGACAGAGCGCGAAGGTAACGGGGTAGCTGACAGAGTGCCAAGGTAACGAGGTAGCTGACAGAGCGCCAAGGTAACTGGGTAGCTGATAGAACGTCAAGGTAACGAGGTAGCTGATAGAGCGCCAAGGTAACAAGGTAGCTGATAGAGCGCCAAGGTAACAAGGTAGCTGACAGAGTGCCAAGGTAACGGGGTAGCTGACAGAGCGCCAAGGTAACGGGGTAGCTGACAGAGTGCCAAGGTAACGAGGTAGCTGACAGAGTGCCAAGGTAACGAGGTAGCTGATAGAGCCCCAAGGTAACGGGGTAGCTCATAGAACGCCAAGGTAACGAGGTAGCTCATAGAGCACCAAGGTAACGAGGTAGCTGATAGAGCGCCAAGGTAACGGGGTAGCTGATAGAACGTCAAGGTAACGAGGTAGCTCATAGAGCACCAAGGTAACGAGGTAGCTCACAGAGCGCCAAGGTAACGAGGTAGCTGACAGAGTGCCAAGGTAACGAGGTAGCTGACAGAGTGCCAAGGTAACGAGGTAGCTGATAGAGCCCCAAGGTAACGGGGTAGCTCATAGAACGCCAAGGTAACGAGGTAGCTGACAGAGCGCCAAGGTAACAAGGTAGCTGACAGAGTGCCAAGGTAACGGGGTAGCTGACAGAGCGCCAAGGTAACGAGGTAGCTGATAGAGCGCCAAGGTAACGAGGTAGCTGACAGAGCGCCAAGGTAACGAGGTAGCTGATAGAGCGCCAAGGTAACGAGGTAGCTGATAGAGCACCAAGGTAACGAGGTAGCTGACAGAGTGCCAAGGTAACGGGGTAGCTGATAGAGCGCCAAGGTAACGAGGTAGCTGATAGAGCGCCAAGGTAACGAGGTAGCTGATAGAGCGCCAAGGTAACGAGGTAGCTGATAGAGCCCCAAGGTAACGAGGTAGCTCATAGAGTGCCAAGGAAACGGGGTAGCAGACAGAGTGCCAAGGAGGTGCTGAACTAGAACTGCTCCGACTTGCTTTTTCCACATTCAAACTTTAACTATCATATCTCAAGATATGTAAAAGATGTTGGTTAACGACATTGGAATGGACAAACGAATTACAAGTGTGTGAGTTCGATGTTCGCGTTGTGATGTATGCCATGTTACGTGTTTGTAGGAAAGCCATAGCGGCCAAGGAGAGCGTCTCGCACACCGTGAATCTCACCGCGTACCGCTCAGGAAACCGCGAAGTCGTCGTCAACTTCTCGTCCGACCAGCTCACGGGCATGACGGGATCCGCCGAGATCTACGTCAGCTACAGCTTCTAGTGACGTCACTGGAGGTGCATGTGTACCAGCAGGCAGCATATTACGTCATCAGTTCATGTGTACAAATGCTTGTGTGCCGGAGAAATATTCAAGAGAGTACTGATTTTACGTTTAATTGTCTGTAAATTCGTTGCTTGTTTATGTCCCGCTTGGTTATGTCCTGCGTACGGTTAAGACCTCCATCTGGGTGGCATACATCATGTCAACAAAGTGACGTCTTGGTCTGGTCGTATATTGTGCCTTTTGCTGATTGGCTGATTCCTATTATGGTTCTCCGGTTCGTTAGTGCTAACTTATGGTCGGGTTTTTAACCGGTTTTAAACAGACATATTTCTAATTGTTTTTCTCTGTTTTTCTGTCAGTAAAAACAGGAAGTAAATGAACGTGGTCATACTGTTTTGGAATAGCTGCAGAAAAAAAACTGTCGTGGTTTCAGGCTTCTTTACGTGAGGACATGCTTCAGGCATTGGCTGTAATAGATTTTACGTGTAAAAACAAAAGTATGGAATGTTGTTGTATCTGTGCGCATTGCACTGCGCAGAAGTTGTCGTTGTTAAAAAAAAGGGAGGCGCATTCGTCGCCGCGTGCCTGCTAATATGCCTAGCTTCGTTGTTAATATGAATGGTATAGCGGCGTTGTTGACTCATCCACCACGTATGTGTTCTATAATGGCCTTTAATGCAATTTTTTGTCCCAGTTGGGATTTTGTTTCCAGTTGTGAAGGAGATATATTATCGCTATGTTACTGTTCCTTTCCTTTGCTTTGACTATATGGCTATTGCACGGCTGTGTGCCTATGGTATGGCTTTATACCTGTTGTACGTCTGTTGCGTCATTTACGGCTGAATGTCTGTTATAGAGCTGTATGTCTTCTACTGCTGAATACATATTATACGGAGTATGGACAACTCGCCATAATGCCAACTCGCCATACTCCCCTTTACCAACTCGCCATAAACCAAGTCGCCATAATTTCCGAAATGCTTACCAACTCGCCATAGGTCTTGTCAGCTCGCCATGCTTTTCAAATGCCCTTTCGGCCTTGTATATATTGGTTAGAAAAATAGTATGTAAAATACAAGAGCTAAATACAAGAGCAAGAGTTTTTATACAGGAAAATTGCACTGTGTCGTAGTGTGATTGGTCTGTCGGGTTACCTAGTGACAGAGCTCTCTCTCTTCGTTTTGCTAGTCTCATTGGTTAACTATGACTATAAACAATTGCAATCTCTCCCATTAACACTCAATTGCAATTTCATTCCAAAAATAATTGCAATATCTCCCACTAGCACTCCATTGCAATTTCATTTAAAAAATAATTGCAATCTCTCCCGCTTATAGTGGGATTGCAATTTCATTTCAAGAACAATCACAATATCTCCCACTTATACTCCAGTGTATTTCCAACTAATTGCTTCTCTCCCGGTTTTACTGAATTACTTTCATGTATTTCAGTTAAAGGAATTGAGATCCATTCTTGCTAAACTTAAAATGGTGTGTAAAACTGAAGCAAAAAAATAAGAGAAAACCAAAAACATTAAGTTAAACATGCATAAAAAATGAAAGCATGAAATTAGACTTAAGTAAAAGAGGACATTCTCACGAAAATGGTGTGTAAAATGCAAGCAAAAAAAGTGTGGCGAGTTGGCATAAAAGTATGGCGAGTTGGTTTCCAAGTCGCCATATGACGAGTTGATCTACGGCGAGATTTATGGCGAGATGTCCCGACCCCATATTATACGACTATGTGCATATTGTTCTGCTATATGCACACTGTACAGTTCTGTGCCTGTTCTTTGCCTCTGTGCCTATAGTACGGCTGCTTGCCTGTGGTACGGTTACTTTCCTGTAATACGGCTGTTTGCCCACTGTACAGCTGTGTGCCTGTAGTACGGTTCTATGCCTACGGCACAGTTGCATGGCCATAGTATGGCCGTATGCCTTGAATACAACTGTTTGCTTATGGCATGGTTGTGTGCCTGTGGTACGGCTATTGGCATATAGTACAGGTGCTGGCGTATAGTAGGGCTGTTTGCCTACTATACGGCTGTTGGCCTATAGTACGGTTGTTGGTCTACTGTACGGCTGTTGGCCTACTGTAACTCAGTTGGTCTACTCTACAGCTGTTGGCCTATAGTACGGCTGTTGGTCTACTGTACGGCTGTTGGTCTACTGTACGACTGTTGGCCTACTGTACGGCTGTTGGCCTATAGTACGGCTGTTGGCCTATAGTAGGGCTGTTGGCCTTATGTACAGGTGTGTGCCTGCGGTCTGGCTCTGTGCATAGTATACACACAATCTCGAGTTTCTGGACAGCTTTAAAATTTGAAAGAAATTTAATAAATGGAACAATCCCTGTGGACCAACGCCAGCTGTCTGATCGAGTACCGGAATTACAGAGATTGGTTGCTCTGGTGATGAGTTTTGAAATTGTGAAAAAAGTGTTTGCATTCATTCAGAAATCCATGTTAAAACTTTGCATATATTTGGATTGCTGTCTGTTTTTGTAACGACATTGTGAAATGATGTGCGAATCTGTAATTGTCCCAAGAGTGATCATCTGTTGTTATATAAGAGCTGACCTCTGGATAGATCAATCAATGCCAAGGGAGATAAAAAAAGTAGTTCCGAGCCTTTCAATACGGACTCCCCACCGGTTCTTCGGAAACAAAATATCAAACAATAAGCCGTTGTAGAAGTCGGTTGTTAAGTAACGACAAGTGATTAACTGGTGTGTGTTGCTGTATATATGCGCTATTTTTAGTAGCAAGCATTGTAGATTTTGTGTGACTGAAAGGGCTCGACGTTAATGAAAGTTCGGTTCCTCCCCCCCTCCCCCCCTCCCCGCCACCCATACCACCCCCCCCCCCTCCGTGGCAATAATTTTATTTTTCCAAAAACAAGTTCAGTTGCCCATTTGCAACATATCCGATAACTTAACGCCGATTCCGGTCCACGAAATACACGCAAAATGTTCAGCATATTTTGAACTGGTATCGGGTAATGAAGTCTAACCATGACATATCCGATCACCGATTCCTGCCACGAGTTCTTATCCGATGACTGTGCGGTGGTGGAGAGGAATGGGCAGCCGGGATGAACCATTGATGTCTGGCGTTTGATGTCACACGGGAGCAGCAAACTGACTTGTTGGTTCTGGTAATACACAATCTGTTGTTATCGAGTCTTACTGTTTTAATTACCCTACTAGTGTGCATCAGCATTTAATGTGACGTTTGAGGCAAGCATTTTTTATCCAATCGCTGTTGTTTGTTTTGAGAAAAAAACGGATATAAATGAAATCTTTGATTGGGTCAGATAGGCGGCAGAGATATTATGTGCAAAAATATCCAGTTGTCTGAGAACTGTGTGAGATTTCGTGCGTGAAATGGTCAACATATTGAAATTTTTTCTTACTTAAAAAATAAAGATTAGAAATTAGATTTTGTTTTATTTGAAATTGCAGTGCCCGCCCCGTCACAGCAGAGACAAGAAATTGAATCCAATCGGAGAGAGGTGGTTCAGATTTGTGTGTACGTTATTTTTTGTATGTTTACATTGCGTATTTTAGGAAAGAGCCACAGACTGCCTCGCGGCGGACTGACAAACTCATTCCCGTTTTTAGCCCAGCTTACGTTACACGTAAGCTGGGGTATTCCTATCGGTTTGCGGGTGGCGTCCGTTAGTTAGTTAGTTCGCTGTAAACTTTGTTTCAAAATGCATCTCCTCCTACAATTTTAATCCGATGTCATTTATTTTTGGTGTGAGGCATCCCTAAGGGGTCGTGCATACGGCTTGTGCTTTTCTAGTTGATCGGGTGATTTTTGAATTTTTGGCGAATTTTTAAAGAAAAAAATTAAAAATGCATCTCCTCCTACATTTTTGACCCGATGTCATTTATTTTTGGTATGAGGCACCCCTAAAGGGTCGTGCATACGGCTTGTGCTTTTTTAGTCGATCGGACAATTTTTGTATTTTTGGGGATTTTTTTAAGCAAAAATTTTGAAAAAAATGCATCTTCTCCTACAATTTTGATTCGATGTCATTTATTTTTGGTGTGAGGATTTCCTAAGCGGTCGTGCATACGGCTTGTGCTTTTTTAGTCGATCGGGTGATTTTTGACTTTTTGGCGAATTTTTAAAGAAATTTTAAAATGTATCTCCTCTTACATTTTTGACTCGATGTCATTTATTTTTGGTATGAGGCACCCCTAAAGGGTCGTGCATACGGCTTATGCTTTTTTAGCTTGTATTTTTTGGGGAATTTTTGAAGCAAAAATTTCGAAAATAATTCAAAATGCATCTACCCATACAATTTTGATTCGATGTCATTTATTTTTGGTGTGAGTGGATACGGCTTGTGCTTTTTAGTCGATCGGGCAATTTTTGTATTTTTAGGGAGTTTTTAAAGAAAAAAACTTCATAATGCATTTCCCTCTACAGGTTTTTTTTTTTTTTTTGGTTTGAGGCATCCCTAAGGGGTTGAGAATAAGACTTGCGCTTTTTAGTCGATCCGACAATTTCTGTATTTTTTGGGAATTTTTGAAGAAAAACTTCAAAATGCATTTCCTCCTGCAGTTTTTATCCGATTTCATTTATTTTTTTGCTATGAGGCATCCTTAGGTAGGTCTCGCATACGGCTTGTGCTATTTGACTCGACTTGGGAATTTTTGATTTCGGGGGGAATTTTTGATGAAAATACCTCAAACATCATTTATTTTGTGGCTGAGGCATGCTTAGGGTGTCGTGAATATGGCCTGTCTTTTTCAGTCGATGAGAGAATTTTTGAAGAAAAAAATTCAAAATGCATTTCCTCCTACAGTTTTTATCAGATTTCATTTATTTTCGATATGAGCCGTCTCTAGGGGGTCATGCATACGGCTTGTGCTTTTTGAGGGAATTGGAAAACTTTTGAGTTTTTTTCGGAATTTTTGAAGAAAAAAAATTAAATGAATCTCCTCCTACAGCGCATAAACGCAAGTTAAATGAACTTGTGCAGTAGTCAGATTTAACAACTGCACATCGACGCAAGTTAAATAGACATTCGCAGTAGTCGAAATTCAGTACTCGATGCAAGTTAAATAACATGCGCATTGGTCCGAAATGTGAACTGCGCATGGACGGAAGATAAAAAAAGATGCGAACTGGTCCAAAATAAGCACCGCGCATCAAAGCAGGTTAAATAAACATGCGCACTGGTCGAAAAAAAGAACTACGCTTCGACGTAAGTTGAATAGACATGCGCAGTGGTCTGAAATGCGAACCGCGCGTCAACGCAGCCTAAAGAAACATGCGCACTGGTCCGAAATGCGAACCGCACATCGAGGAAAATTAAATAAACATGCGCAGTGGTCCGAAATGCGAACCGCGCATCAACGCAAGTTAAATAAATATGCGCACTGGTCTGAAATGAGAACCACGCATCAACACAAGTTAAATAAACATGGGCAATGGCCTGAAATGCGAACCGCGCATCGACGAAAGTTAAATAAACATGCGATCCGGTCCAAAATAAGCACCGCACATCAACGCAAGTTAAACAAACATGCGCACTTGTCCGAAAAAAAGAACCACGCATCGACGCAAGTTGAATAGACATGCGCAGTGGTCTGAAATGAGAACCGCGCATCAACGCAAGTTAAATAAACATGGGCAGTGGTCCGAAGAAAGAACCATGAATCGACGCAAGTTGAATAGACATAAGAGTCGGGCATCGACGGGACTTAAATAAACATGCGTTCTGGTCCGAAACGCAAATCGCGCGTCAACGCAAGTTAAATGAACCTGCTCACTTGTCCCAAAATGCGAACTGCGCATCAACGCAACCTAAAGAAACAGGTATACTGGTCCGAAATGCGAACCAGATATCAACGCAAATTAAATAAACATGCACACTGGTCCGAATTGCGAACCGCACATAAGCGTAAGTTAAATAAACATTTGCACCGGTCCAAAATAAGTACCGATCATCAACACAAGTTAAATAAATATGTGCAATGATCCAAAATGCGAACCACGCATCAACACAAGTTAAAAAAAAACATGTGCGCTGGTCCGAAATGCGAACTGCACAGCAACACAAGCTAAATAAGCAAGCACAACGGACCAAAATAAGCACCTTGCATCAACGCAAGTTAAATAAACATGTGCACTATTTCGAAATGCGAACTGCCCATTAACGCAACTTAAATAACATGCGCACTATTCAAAATAAGAACTGCGCATCAACGCAACTTAAATAAACATGAGCACTGGTCCAGAATAAGAACCGCGCATCAACTCAAGTTAAAGAAATATGCGCATTGGTCTGAAATAAGAACCGCGCATCGACGCACGTTAAATAAACATACGCACTTCTCCGAAATTCGAACCGCGCATCAACGCAAGTTAAATAAATATGCGCAGTGGTTCGAAATGCGAACTACGCTCCAACGCAAGTTAAATAAACATTTGCAGTGGTCCAAAATAAGCACTGCGCATTAACGCAATTTAAATAAACATGCGTAATGATCCGAAATTCGAACTGCGCACCAACGCAAGTTAAATAAACATAGGCACACGTCCAAAATAAGCACCGTGCATCAACGCAAGTTAAATAAACATGCAAACTGGTCCGAAATGCGAACCGCGCATCAAGGCAACCTATGGAAACTTGTGCACTTGTCCAAAATAAGTACCGCTCATCAACGCAAGTACAATAAACATGCGTATTGGTCTGGAATAAGAATCGCGCATCGACGCAAGGTAAATAAACATGCGCACTGATCCGAAATAAGAACCGCACATCAACACAAGGTAAATAAACATGCGCATTGATCCGAAATAAGAACCGCACATCAACACAAGGTAAATAAACGTGCGCACTGATCCGAAATAAGAACCGCACATCAACACAAGGTAAATAAACATGCGCACTGATCCGAAATAAGAACCGCACATCAACACAAGGTAAATAAACATGCGCACTGATCCGAAATAAGAACCGCACATCAACACATTCACAAAAGGTAAAAAAAAAACATGGGCGCTCGTCAGAAATGCGAACCGCGGATCAACGCAAGTTAAATAAACATGTGCACTGTTCCAAAATGGGAGCCGCGCATCTACGCAAAATTAAATAAACATGCGCACTTGTCTTAATAAGAACCGCGCATCAAGGAAAGTTACATAAATATGCGCACTGGTCCGAAATGCGAGTGTTGTTTGAAGGTATCTGTGGCAGACTATCCAGTCTACCAGAGATACAAAAAATGTGTTTCCCATTTTTCTGGGAAAGAAATCTTTGTATAGATTTATGTTCTGGTCCGGTGCTAAGTTAATTATTGGGCTAGCTCTTTGCCGTCTCATCCTTTGAAGCCCAATTTTTCAGGAAAATTCCCTTACTCATGCACGCTGGAATTGGGTCTTATTGCTTTTCGTAAGCTGGGACTTTGTCCTTGGACAAACTTGTCTTTCTATCTGCGTTAATGTTGTTGTGTTAGCGTGGCACTAGCCAGATCTCCTCAGAGACGCGTTGTCAGTGTCAATGCCGATACATAACTTGCTTTTGTGTTATTTACACGAAGAAACCTACTGTCAAGCTGCTGTGAGCGTCCAGTTGTAAGACACTTTTTATTCTCCAGAATATGATTTAAGACGCCCTTAGGTGTGAATAAATACCAACATTGTTATCTGCGCTCGTCCGAAAAATTGGAACTGTTGCAAGCTAATTGGATTAGTACACCAACCGTCTGTTTTTGTTGTTAGACCGTCCGACTTCGTCGGGCTGGTCTTATCACAGTGGAGGGGTATGCATGTATGCAAACTTTCACTTAAATGCTTGTTCTCCCTCAGTTTTGATCGGATTTCTTTCAACTTTTTTACAAATGTTCTCGATGTAGGCCTCTGTTGATTTTTTTTTTTTTTTTTGGGGGGGGGGGGGGGGTAATCCGCAGTTATAACTTTTTGGTAGCCAAGTTTCAAATGGTTCTTCTACCACAACTTTGATCGGATTGTCTTAGAATTTTGCATAAATGTTAACCAGGCAGGCCTCTTGTGAAAAATTATTTTTGTTGTTTTGCGATCCACCAAAAACTGGCCGAATAGGGGGGGGGGGGGGATTCTTAATCTTTTGGTAGCTAATTCTATAAATGCTTCTCCCATAATTTGGACAGGATTTCTTTTCAATTTTGTACGATTGTTCCCTATGCGGTTCTCTCTTGAAAAATTACTTTTTTTTGGGGGGGGGGGGGGGCTATCCGCCAAAAATTGGCCAAATGGGGGCATTTATAACTATTTAGTAGCCAGTTTTCAAAATGCTTCTTCTACAATTTTGATTGGATTGTCTTCAAATTTCGCATAAATATTTACTAGGAAGGCTTCTTGTGAAAAAGTACTTTTTTGGCCACCCACCGATAAATAACCAAATGGGAACATTTTATTATTATTATTTTTTTTTTGTGGTAGCCAATTTTCAAGATGCTCCTCTGATTTCTTTTCAATTTTGTGCGATTGTTCTCCAGATGGTTCTTTCGAAAATTACTTTTCCTGCGATCCGCAAAAAATTAGCCAAATGAGGGAGGAGGGCATTTATAACTTTTTTGTAGCCAATTTTCACAATGCTTCTTCCACAATTTTGATCGAATTGCCTTGCAATGTTGCATAAATGTTCGACAGGCGTTCTTCTCTTGAAAAGCTACTTTTTTGGCGATCCAAAGAAAATTGGTTAACTCACGATCTGGATCGCATTCCTTTCAAATTTTTTACGAAGGTTACTGGGTAGGTCTGTCTTGAAATTTTTTGGCGATCTACCGAAAATTGGCCAAGTAGGGAGCATTTTTAATTCTTTGGTCGCCAATTTTCCAAAGGCTTTTCCCCCCACAATTTGGATCGTTTTGTTTTCAAAATTTACATGAATGTTCTCTTGGCTGGCATTTTTGTTTTAAGTTACAAAATTGGCTTAATGGGGGTCATTTAAAAAATATTTATTAGTCAATTTTCAAAATGCTTCTTCTCAAATAATTTTTAAAATTTTGTACGAATTTCCAACGGTCGGGTTTTACAATACCGCTGTACAATACCACTTCTTGACGACCATACAAGCCTAATGATACATGATTCACTAGATCTCGGCTGATCACAATGTCCCTGGCATTCTTGTTGTATTCCTCGCCGTGTTAAATATTTAGTTCATACACGGCCATATACCTGTCAGTAGTCTGAAAATGTATAGCTTTTTTAAACTGCAAAATGCAGTGACATGTAATAAATAATTTCGTTTGTGTATGACTTTTGTAGTCAATGTAATGAAAGAAACATCTCGTTCATTTATTTGCTAGAGGTTATTTGTGTTTGTGCGATCACTGCAGACACTTGTCACTGAGGTGACGCGAAGATAAAAAATGCTAAGGCAGAGAGGGAGGTGGGGGCTGGGGGGGGGGGGGGATTAACTGGCATGTAAATGATCGAGTTTTATCGACTGTATTAGGAAGTTCATATGAGATCAGAGGTGTCAAAATCATGTTGACTGTGTGTACAAAACACGGTAAAGTGTGAGAGCCTGTAGCTTTTTATGAAACATCAATGCTGCAGGGTGAAATATATGGGGCTCGAAGGGGGGGGGGGGGGGGGTGCGCAGGAATAAGGAAGTTAGAGTTGTATCAAACTTGGGTAGTCGAAGACTTGCAAAGAGTATACTGGAGTTGTTCGGGACCAATGCTTCGGACCTCTTTTCTTATTATTGGTTGGAGACTTATTATATATATGACGTGAATATGAGAAACAATAGAAACTTAATTGAAGTAAAAGAATCAAGTAGGTTTATCTCGCATACAAATTAAGCTACACTTTTTGCTGGAAAGTGTCACACAATTAGCAGCTGTCGGTCAATTTGAAGTGTTATCGACCATTAAAGTATTTATTATCTACAGATCAACATTTTCACTAACGTCAATAAAATCTCAGTGTTGACTCAACATTGCTTAACGTATATTTGGTAACGAGACATGTCAGTCGTTTTCATTGCAAATAATGTCAATCGCCTTTTGCGTCCAGGTCGACATTAACAAAATTGTTGACTTGGGAATCGAACAATGAGATTCCACTATTTAAGCAAGTCATGTAACTATTGTAACGTCATCAATCAAGCCCCGCCCCTCAGTAGGAGAAAACGAGAGTTTTGGACCAGTCAATCATCGACACGTAATCAATCAAGCCCCGGCCCTCAGTAGGAGAAAATGAGAGTTCTGGACCAGTCAATCATCGTGACGTCATCAATCAAGCCCCGCCCCTCAGTAGGTGGAAAACGACAGTTCTACGGCTGTCAATCATCGGCAGTAAGCCATTGCGAAGTTGTGTGTGAAGAGCGGGCCATTCAAAGATATGTTCCAATGGCCAGCCCATTCAAAGATGTGTTCGAATGGCCAGTTTATTCAAAGATGTGTTCGAATGGCCAGCATATTCAAAGATATGTTCGAATGGTCAGTTCATTCAAAGATGTGTTCGAATGGTCAGTTCATCCAAAGATGTTTTCGAATGGCCAGCCCATTCAGAGACGTTCCAATGAGCAACCCATTCATTCAATGCTTTGGAGATGTGGTAAAGTTATTCATAGACATATTAGGGCATAGTGTGCAGACCCCCCCCCCCCCCCCAAGAAATTTTAGAAAATTTATTTTTGGAACATGCTGTGTCATGGTTTGTGGGACCCCCTCCCCAGTAAATTTTATAAAATTTATTTTTAGAGATATTAGAACCGAGTGTGACATCTCCCTACGAAATTGGGAACTTGGAAAGGAAATCAAATTGACTTTATGTCTAATATGTGGACCATGATAAAGACTATGAAATGAACTAACTTTATCAAACCATGTTGATGCGAAAGTGATTTGATTGTTAAGTCAGTTTTCAAGACATTTATAAGCGAGGTGATAACATTTATGATACTTACATGTATTTGAAATGTACTTGAATGTATTTGAAATATTTTTGTTTTTATTCTTAATAAATGTCAATATTTAAATTTTGTGTGCATAATAATTGTATATAAGTGTAATAATTTGTGATATTCAATAAGAAAAAACATCTATGATGCTTTTCAACTTTTATTTTCAAACAATACTTGACTAGAATACATAATAATACAATACTTAATTATAATACATAATATATGATATTATATTTGATTTACGGGTGAATTAACACCGCGCCAGGGACCTTAGCTTCTTGCGACTTCATATGTTAAACATTAAAAGCAAGACATATATTTAACAGTTTTATTGATATACTTTGAAGACAACGCTTAGGTAAATAACAAAATTACAAAGTTTAGTCAAATAATTCTATTTTTCTTCATCTGTTTCACTCTGTTGCACCTCACTGTCCATATCACTTTCTTCGTTGCTGCTGTGATCTTCCTCCTCCTTATCTCGAAGCTCTTCGAAGAATGCATTGTTTTTCCTTATAACCGCCTTTGGTGCTTTTGAATACTTGTAATGTTTTTCATCAGCAAAGTAATTAAAGTCCTCTAAAAAATTTTGATAATGTTGGCTTTGTTCTAGACGTTGGGTATATTTGATCAGTCTCAAAAACAGTTGTTATAGTCAACGCTTATAAACAGATCGAAGGTCATCACTTGCTCTTTCAGGCGCATCTTCAATCCCTTGTTCTTCATATTCAAAAACCTTTTCTTGAAATTTGTCATCATGGTCATTATATACTTCTTGAACCCTATCATGCCAAACAGAGTCTATTTCTGACTAACTGTCAGAACTGCTGCCATCGGTATCCTCACCACACTGCTTCATATGCGTGGCTAAAGCTTTTTCGCTGTTGTATAATGCACCACATTCTATACAAGCATGTGCATTAATTTCAGCCATATTCATAGTCTTTATCATAGTCCACATATTAGGCGTAAAGTCAATTTGATTTCCTTTCCAAGTTTCCAATTTCGGAGGGAGATGTCACACTCGGTTCTAATATGTCTAAAATAAATTTGTTCAAAAAATATATTGTCACACTATGTCTTAATATGTCTATAAATAACTTTACCACATCTCCAAAGCATTGAATGAATGTGCTGCTCATTTGAACACGTCTTTGAATGTGCTGGCCATTTGAACACATCTTTGAATGAACTGGCCATTCGAACACATCTTTGAATGGGCTGGCCATTTGAATATATCTTTTAATGGCGCGCTCTTCACACACAACTTCGCAAGGGCTTACTGTCGCGAGGGGGAGTTTGATTGACAGGTTTGATTGGCAGGTTTGATTGATGACGTCACGATGATTGACAGCAGTAGAACTGTCGTTTTCCACCTACTGAGGGGCGGGGCTTGATTGATGACGTCACGATGATTGACTGGTCCAGAACTCTCGCTTTCCACTACTGAGGGTCGGGCTTTAGTGATGACATGACGATGATTGACTGGTCCAGAACTCTCGTTTTCCCCTACTGAGTGGCGGGGTTTGATTGATGACGTCACGATTATTGAGACAGATAAAAGACCCAATTCCCTACTACTGATGACACATAAAACTGACGCCACATGACCTTCATCAATGCCTAGAGAATGTATGTCCCGATGACACATAACACTGACGTTTGACTGAGTGACCTACATGACCATCAATGACTATAAAATCTATGTTCCGATGACACATAACGCTGACGTCACATGACCTTCATCCATGACTACAGAATCAGTGTTGCGATGACACATAACACTGAGTTCACATGAACTTCATCAATGACCTTCTTCAGTGACAAGAGAATTTGTAGCGTTTAAACAAGAAGTTGTTATATAGAGTGAAGTTCAATTACAGAACTTCACAGAATGTGTCATGGCACTGAAAGGAAGAATATGACAATGAGGTTAATCTCCCCCCCCCCCCAAAAAAAAAACAGATATTAGATAATCCCAACAATATAAATTAACGCAAATTTGTTAGTAGTTTTGTCACTGAAGTAGACCTAAAACATACTTAACAATTTAAAATGAGTAAGCCAGAAAATAGTAACCTCCTTTTTTTTTTTTTTTTTTTTTTTTTTTTTTTTTTGCTATTTTTGTTTTGATGCAGAATAAAAGTTAATATATTCGGAATGGCTTGTGAAGAAAATAGAAGTTATTTTTCGGACATACCTCTGACTTAATATTCTGTAATAAATACGGGGTGACACGATACAACTGGTTAAATATATACATATATCAGTGTCATTCGTAAATGACACAAGCTTAAGTCGGCTGTACACACTGATCACGATACGCGTGACGATACGCGTGAAAAAAATGAGCCGATTGATCTATTCTATGCATGAGCTGCCACCATTTCGTGATCTGCACGGCATTCGTGTATTCTTGTATTGTACCAGGGCATTGTTTATTTTTTAAAAACAATACGTAAGTTCTCTCTTTGTTTGCTTTCCTTTCAGTGTTGATTCTTTTGTTACGAGTGATAACGTTCAAGGATGCAGAAACCTTTAATAGCCTTACGGTTCCTGCTCGTCCCACTCCCCTTCTTTGGACCCTTTAAAAAATTCTTCACGGTTTTGTTTTTTTATATATTCTTGTATCTTGCAGTGCCTTGAAAAAAATCCGAAACATTTGCATGTATAAAAACAGACTATTCGTGTCTTTCTGAAGGTGATCATTATCATTGGTATTATTTGCTTGCCATTTGACTGTGTTCCGTATTGACTTTTCAGCATGCAAATAGGTGGAATTGATAACATTCCATGACGTGAGGTCTCTATATACTTTTGTCTTATCACGTAACTCGTAATGTCACTAGCTTTTGTTCTGTTACTTAGCTTGATAATAGATGCAAAGCAAAATACCGTTTTGCAAAGCACAATTTATTGAACAGTGTACAATTTTACAAAAGCAACAGTATGTATTTACAAATGTATTTCATTTAACATACATACATATATTATTTTGCAAAGTAATTAGTTGCAGCTTCACAGCAGAATATCCACATTATAAAACAAGATATCGTCTTATAAAATTGTTAATGTTGCATAGATCATATGCCAAAAATATAAAGCAATTTTTAAAAAGTGCCTTTTATATGTTTTCTGCATTTTCTCTGCCTACTATGAGGTGCGTGCTCACCATATTTATGCCGTATGCATACTACACCCAATCTATGCAAAATATGTTTACTCTTTGTTTCTATATGTTTCTTACATGTTTCCTATATGCTTGAAGTTTACTTTCTGCCGTTTATGTTTACTTCTATCTATTTTCTAGCTACGTAAGTGCCGACCATGTGTTTGCTTTTAACTACAACCAGTTTACAGTGAGTATACTGCTTTCTATATATTTCAATTGTTTTTAGTTTATATTTTAGCATACATAATTTGCTTTCTGCTTTCTTGATGTTATCAGTTTACTTTTTACTTATTACATTCATACGTTTGCTGCATGTTTACAGTTTATTATTTGCATGTTTTATTGTTTATTATAGTTCTGATATTTATTTACTATACATTTACTCTTTGCTTTCATATTACTTTTTTGCTTAGTTTGTGTGTTTAAATATTTGACTATTTTTTGTGAAGGATTGCTAGTTTTTTATACATGGTTGATTTTATCCTTTGTTTAATAACTTACTTGTTTAACTTATATTTTAGCAAGTTGTTAACGAAAGACTGACTCTTTGTTTGTTCGCTACTATTTCATTTTTGCTCATAAAAGTACAAAAATATAGTCGAACTACTCGCGCAAACTTTCTATCTCTCGTTAACACCATGGCATTGAGAAACCAGGTATGTATTTGTGCTGCTCGAGCTACCCTCTTGCAAGACACTACTATGGCACTGCGGAAACAAATATGCATCTGAGCTATTTGCACTACCTTCTTGCTGTTCTGCAACGCTATTACTTCCAATGCTGTCATATATATTTGAGCTTCTCGGTCTAACTTGTCCCTGTGCTCCTGAACTGGGTAAATGGTTGTGTCCACAATGAGCATGCAAATAGCCACTGGTGCTCCCATCACTAATCCTAGTGAGATTAAAACATGATCCGGAATTTGTATTAATAACTTCATATGGATTCTGATCTTCGTTATCAACTGACTCATCACTACGGCCTTGACTTCTGTTGTTTTGGATATCTTTTCTTTTCTTTGTACAATAGTTTGATTTCAATACAATAATTAAAATGGCAACACACACACAAACTACGACTACAAGTAATACTCCAATCATGATAAAAATGTTCATGCTTCCATTTACAGGATTATTTACTTCTCTAAATTCTGTTGTTGTTTTAGTTTTTTCTGAAAGCAGAAGACATAACGATTCACCTTGTTATTTAGCTTTTACACTGGAAATTATGTGTAGCTTTCTATCACATTTTTTAATGTTCCGCTATAATATTTATTTGCCTAAACAATTGTAGATTGATTTTACGGACTAAGCCTAATAAATAATTGGAATCACATGTGAATAAGGAAACAGTTTGAGAAAGAGTTTATCAGAGTTAATCGAAAGGTAAAAGTTCCTATTGCCTCTTCAGCAATTAATTTAAAAAAGAAACATCCGGAAATGTGTAATTTGATGCAGCACAAGAATATCTGAAAAGGTTTACCCGTTGTCGGTTGCTCTGTCAGTTCGTCTTTTGAGCATTCATATGCGTCGTTATCAATCGTATTTGAGCAGGTTCCACGACTACCGCAGTCAACACTTAATGCTGTACACCAATCTGTTACAACATCACACGTTCTGCCACTGTACCCACTGTGTCTACACGTGCACTCCCAACCGTTGTTTTCGTTATTGTTAGAACAAATACCATTTCCAGAACAATCTATTTGCTCATAGCTGCACCAGTCTCTTCTGTTTTCACAAAAGTGTCCGCTGTATCCCCCTTGAGGACACACACATTTCCAGGGCTCATCGTTGCCTGCTTGCAAACATTCACCATCATATTCACAAGTGACTCTGGGGAGTCTACAGTCCAAAACCGTTTCACACTGATCGCCACTATACCCCGGATGATTACAAGAACATTTCCAGCCGCTGTTATCATCCGTGTTTGAACAAACACCTCGGTTACTACAGGTAATGTTTAATTGCTTGCACCACTCGTACAAGTGTTCACACTGTAAGCCATGACTCAAGATGCAAGTACAACCGTCGGAACCACAAGTGCCTCTGCCATTGCACGGAGGATTACCACACATCAAAGCTAAAACAGAACTTTTTTGTAATCAGTCTCTCGCTGTCATCCTCACTGCTATGATTTTATGCATGATGCCATTTGTTACTTAACTACATAGTTTAGAAATACAAGAAATTTTACCGTTATTCAATTTTAAATAACATTTCTTTTACAAAATCTCTGCACAAAGTCCTTCTATGACTATACGAAAAACCAAATTTATAATCAAATGGTTTTTAACAAGTGCAAATGTCAGCTAGATGAAAGTTCTTACACATAAATCTGCAATTTTATTCAATCTTGATGTGTAACTTATGAAATTATTTAATGCTAAAATATAATATAAATTTATTATGTACTCACTATTGCCTTTATATTTAATATTACAAAAACACATAGAACATTGATTCTGTAGAAAATGTTACAGATGCAAAGCATTTAACTGATTAAGGACTTAAAATTCAAAAGGTTTTAAACTGTGTACGTTGACACTGTTGTCTGAATCGTATTTCTGGGAAAAGACGTTTGTACGTATTGAAAAAGATGACAAATGGATATTACTAATTCTAAAGCTGTCATTTACAGTTTATATTTATATTTTTATACTTTTATGTTTTATAGATCAAACTATTTGAAAATATATGTTTAAAGTATAGGTATATTATTTCCTATATTATTATGTTCCAAACGATCTCTGTAGGTTGCACGATGATGCTATATACCTTTGCATTCTTGCAGTGAGCAATTATTTGTCTTAAGGTACATATGTTATTTAATGTTTCGCTCTATAATCATATATCCACGTGAACATGCATGTGTTCGAGTATTTGTGTGTGGAAACATACTTACACAGAGAGAAAGGTGCTGGCATGATTTGCACACCATCCACTTTATATATGTATCTACCAGCGATATCCACATTGGATGTAGTTGTCAGGTTTGAAGTGTGACGTGATTGAGACCACTCATGTGTGAAGTAATTCCTAGTATTTCCTGCATCAAATCCTACCTTTTCAACCAAACCACAATTGTGTCCCATGTAGAAGTTTAAAAAGTTTAATTTCTTAAAATGCCAATATAATTATGGAGCAATATCTTTCAAATATGTGCTTTTCAACGACATAGGTCCCAAATAACACACCTTACCTGTGCATAGACCGGTTGAGGTACAATGGTAGAGGAAGAAGTCCAAGTAATATTTTCGTAGTTAAAAATAACAAATGAGTTGGTACCATCTGTGCTCAAGGCAGCTTGAAATGTGTTTTCTTCCTGAGGCATAAGTTCACAAAAGTATTTAACAGTAAATACCCTCTCTTCCGGTCTCGTTTAGCAACTTAAATAAGTTGCAATGAGTCTTTACTATTTAGACAACAATGACTAATGAATGTTACTTTCTTGTCTGAAATAATGCTAAACCGTTTTTATTATCTTTTTAGTTTATACGCTTATTTACTTCTTTAAATATTCTGCGAAATATATTTACCACACAAAAATTATACATATGTTTGAGATATACTTACGCCACCATACCAGCGCTGAACAACGTCTATCCAAGACACAATCAAGCCCCACGTCGGAGTGAAATCACTCATACCAATAGCACTTTTAATAGTTATTAAGTCATCAGCTGATGCCTTTCTAATTTTAAATATTATAATAAAATTATTCGGTTCTTTTCTGAGAACCTTTTAAAAGACACCACTATTTAACTTTAAGTTGAAATATAAACATTATGAATTAATGATGCATATATAATATTAAAGAAGAAATAACTCAAAATTTCGGTTCACTTTGCAAGTATGTAAAACATTTAAATATTGAAATGCTACCTGTAGTAGACATCACCCCCCAGAGACGTATCAATGTCAGACCAAAATGGTGCAATCATTGGGTACCATGCTATTGGAATAGGAATAAGAGTAACTGGAAGAATTCCGCCTTGAAATGTTATTATTCCATTGATGCAAACCTTAAAGTACATGCATTTTATCCGTTTTTTTAAATAGCAAAGACCGTATTCACTACAGTTTTTTCAGAAATATTTCTAGTTTTATTGGAATCTTACAAACAACCAACTAAACCATGGTGTCAGATGTGGCTATATGTTTCTGGATAAGAATAGTGTGTGTATAAGCAAACATATCTGTTCTATTAGCGAACAGATTCAATTTTCACGTGGAGCTTAAAACTGTTGCATTCAGCCACGTTTGGAGTAATTAAAAAAAGGATATTCTAAAAATTGGTGACTGAACAAGATAAAAGGATGGCGATAAACTTTCCTGTACCCAGTAGTATGGAGGTGAAAAGTGACATGGTCACCAACTGGCAATCTTTCCGCGATCAATGGTAAGATTACGAGGTCGCCACAGGATTGAACGCAAAGGAAGACTCAGTTCGTGTTGCGTCGTTACGTGCGGTGATAGGTAAGGATTGTCTTCACATTTATGAGTCTGACCTTCTCTGAAGAAGACAAAACCAACCCCAAAAAGTGTTTAAATGCGCTGAAAAATTACTTCGTTCCAACTCGAAACGAAATTTACGAGCGCTATCTGTTCTACACGCGAGATCAGGCCCCCCACGAAATGGTGGATCAGTGGGTAATGCATTTACGCCAGCTGGTCAAATCGTGCAATTTCGAGCCGGCGTCAGAAGACAGTTTACTTCGTGACAGGTTGGTGCTGGGGACCAAAGACAAGGCCGCACGAGTAAGGATGTTCCGTGAAAAGAAACTGGACCTCAATACGGCAATAAACATGTTGCGCGCCAGTGAGGCTACGACCTCCCAGATTCGGACGAAGTCACTAGTTTTGCGAAGAGACAGACGAAAAGGTCAGCAAAAAATCCCGCAAATACTGTCTAAAAGTGCACGTGTGATGTAAAACAAATTACCCAACGTTCAGCAAAACAGTGTGGGGAACGAAATCATATTCCATGGCAGTATGGTGTGTAAAGGTGACGGTTGGCGAAAACAGACAAAATCCAGGGGAGGGCATGACCAAAACAAAGAGACACAAAGACAAAAAAACGCGCGTACTTCGTTGAGTGTCAGGAGTCTAGTGATGACTCCTGTTTCTCAATCACTCACACAGTGAACCTATTTGAACAGCCTATTTCCTTTGCAGCTCGAGCGCTGACTCCAACCGAACAGAGATATGCGATCTAGCGATCTGCTTTAGTTGTGACAAGTATGGTCAATATTTGTCTTGTAAGCGAGAGGTCACAACGGTGGAAAGTGACAACAAGCCATTGGAGACGATTTTCCAGAAAAGGTTACTCTCCGCTCTGAAGAGATAACAGAGATTGCACCAATTCAATCTGGATGGCAAATACAAGCAGGGTGAAACTATGTACATTTTCGATTTTCTTAGCAGAATGCAACTGCCACAGAGTACACAGAAGCCCAAGCAGCACTACGATGTGTTTTATAAACACATCGAAGAAATGAATTTCACCGACTATGTACCAAAAATGACGGACTGTACATTACGTAAAATCCAACGTGACCCGCAGCTTCAAACCCTAAAGACTACGATGTTAAGTGGGTGGCCAGATAGCAAAGAAGAGGCGGCCGCGTTAATCATCAGTTCTGGGATCTCCGTGAAGAGATAAGCGTCAACAACGGGGCACTCTTTAAAGGCATGATGATTATCATCCCTGCGGCTATGAGAAGTGTTATGCTGTAAACAATTCATACTTCGTACATAGGAATTGACACGTGCGTGCGCAAAACAAAGGACATATTATATTGACCTTGAATGTATATGGATATCAAACAACGGGTGGCAGAATGCAGCATTTGCCAAGAAAATTCCACCAAAAATGAACAGGAACCATTGCAAACGCCAGATATCCCGTCAAGACTATGGGAGAAAATAGCCATTGATGTGTTCCACTGCGGTAGTAAAGATACGTCATTACCGTGGAGTATTTTTCAGACTTCTTCGAAATTGATCGTCTATGTTCTACCACCTCAAAAGATATTATCGCTGACGTAGAACCCAATTTAGGGCGATATGGCACTGTGAACAAACTGATAAGCGATAACTGCCCGAATAAAGTCAGTGATGAGTTTGCCAATTTCTGCAGTGGATGGGAAATTAAGCATGTCACAATGAGTCCGCTGCATTCACAAGAAAATTGAAAAGTGGAGGCACATATTAAAATCGCTAAACAACTGCTGAAAAAAGCAAAACAGTCAAACTCCAACTTCACTGCTAGTAGACTGGCACAACATCCCATCAGAAGGAATCAACCTATCGCCAGCCCAGCTACTTATGTCCCATCACACAAATACGTTGCTGATGACTGCAAGGGAATTATTGCAACCAGAAGTCTGCCGTGGCGTCGCCGAAAAGATGCGCCTAAAACGTCAGAAAGTCAAACAACATTTTGATAAAAAAGCCAGACCCCTTCCAGAATTAAGTCCCGGTCATCCAGTGTACAATAGAAATAACAAAACCACAGGAATACCATGGCGTCCAGCAGCAATGGAGCAGACACTGACAGATCGCTCGTATGTCGTTAGTACAGACGACAAGCTGTACAGAAGAAACAGGATCCACTTGAAACCCCAAATTGACAGAAAAAGGCAGGGAAATATATAGGCGATGAAGATATAGCAAGCCAAGGCCATCACAAATAAGAACGGAGGTAACAGCATCGAAACCGACAATGACAGAAAACACTGTTATCAGCGACCAACCCAGACGCATCATTCGTGTAGAAAAGGCTCACACGCCTATGTACATATTCCGTAGAAGTGTTGGGATTAAATAAACTGTGATTTTTAAAAATGGCTAAATACAGTGAGAACGAATAACCCTCAGATTCAGTCCGAGTTCAGAAGTAGTCTACCCTTTTTACTGATGTCTTGGTACATTTTAATTTTTTTTAGTAAAATAAAAAACGTTATTAATGCAATTAAGTTTGTGTAAATGATCAATTTTTTAAAATGCTATACGATTAGAATCAGGAATAGTCTTCATGTAATCGTTAGTTTCAATAACGAGCAGGGTAAATCTGATAAGCACTGTAAACGTAAGGGTAATGTTTTTTTTCTTTTGATAAGGGGGATTTTGTAGAGATAGTAGCGTTCTAGATCTTTCCACCTCAGTGTAATTAATGAGTGTCCACGATTCCCCGTTCCTTCCCTGCATACTTCAGAATCTTTCGTCAGTGTAACTTTAGCGTCTGAGAGTAAACAAACAACCCACTTACAAACAACCCACCAAAATAGATACAAAAATATAATGGCAGTGATAAATAACTATAAATTAAAATAATATGCCCCGTACAACTAATAAATTTACTTCTAAAGGGGTTTCCTTTCAAAAGGTGTGATTCCATTGTGTGTGACTGAAAAGGCTTAACGCTTTCACACAATATTACTTGTTTAATACAGATTATTATTAAATCTGTATAGCAATGAGGTTTTGAAACGTTAAACTTTGCGCTTCACAATGCTAATTACGAAATTTTACATTTCCTCGAAGCGGCCAATTTGAAAATTCTAAAATTATAATTCACTCTTTGTAAACGCAACGTATGAATAGTGAAGTCAGACTTTTCACATTTTATGCTAATTTTACTACTTTACTATCTACAATTGTGCTACTATGCTATTTGCTATTTTTTGCAATTTCATAGTTGAAGTGAGAATTTTGAGATATGTTATCTATTGAAAAGGTCAGCAATTATTTTGATATGATCCCGTTGATGCAGTCATTACAATATTTGCTCTTTTTGCTAGATAATATTTGAAGTGAAATATGTTTTGATATATGTTGCCTTCTGAAAAGTTCAACAATTATTTTGATGTGATCCCGTTGTTACATCCGCAAAAGACCTATGTTAATAATGGCTTCAAAGTAAGCACTAGACCTTTGCTATCCACCGTATTGACAATAGATGCATACAACGTGCACATGGATGATTTTTCCTCTGCTATTAAATAATATGGATCAAATAGGATTTATGTCTATTCAAACTGTCTATTTAGATTTTTTGATAAGATAAAAATAAGCTAAATTGTTTATGTTCTAATTTTAAAAGTTATAAGTATGAAATGAGGGAAAGAAAATGCGAAGTTTCAGATCACTGAATCTATGTATGAAGTGAGACATCTGAATAAACAGGTTTGCTGTGTTTGAAGAGTAAAGTATTAAACTTAGGAATTCTATGTGAAGTCAGAAGACCTCTTTGTGTTGCTGTTTTTTCGCTGATATAATAATAGTTGACAGATATAGACCACAGCGTGCTGTAGATAATTGTAAGATCAAAATTATTATATACGTCTCTGACATGTATATTGAATGCTAGTACTTGAGCGGAATCGGTTGGAAATATACCGTAAGGAGGAATAGCCATATCCTATAATTGTATTGGGTTATTACAATTAGCCCGTCAGGACTAAAAAGAAATACTTACCAAAACTGTGGACTGCGATTTTCCAAAAAACTGGAACTTATCAATGTTAATTGGGTTGGTACAGGCATCATCTGTTTTTATCATTTTATTTCCTGAGGTGTCAAACATTTGACTCATGCATGGCCACACAACAGTCAATACTATAAAACTACGAAGTTTCTTAAAATTTGAAGACATTGTTATCCCATTCTAGTCAATAACATAGAGTGAAACATTTAGTTTCCTTGTTGCAAAACTGCCTTATAGTCGTGTAATATAATTCATTCACGCACACATACTAGTACAAGCATCATCAACGAAGAAAGACGAACCAATTTTACTGTGTTTGCAACCATTGCAGACCCTTGATATGTACACATTAAAAAGGCAAATCCAACGGAGGGGAACTGGGGACAGTAAATATAATGTAGCAAACAGGGTGATAGACATGAATTAACATATGCGCTATAAGAGATAAGAGGTATTGTCCCGACGACCGTATTTGTAAGTGTTACACCTTGGCAGTAACACTTTGAAAGGAAGCATTACTGCAGACTGTTGTGTTAGCACGGTACATGTTAGTGCGAGGACCCAGTTGCGCATCTAAGGAGGAGAGGGTACAAAGGTTGCAACCCCTCCACAATTTATAAAATATATGCTATTAAACTAATGAACCGGTAACCTTGCTATTATGGGTTATTAAGTTGAATTCCTTATTTTAATCCACACCACACTGGAGACGGTAGGGGAGATTGCATAACGATGTGCAGTTAACAGTTTCTGTAGACAGCAGACTCAAAAGGTCCTACGGTATGACGGGAGAACACTCTAACCCACTTTTCTTCATTGTTTGACACATTGTGAACCGTTTTCTGCTCAGAATTTTGTTTTGTACTTGTGGAAACAGTAAAAAAAAATTGTTCGGTAGATCTTTGCTATGTTAATAAACGTTATTCCTTGCAATCACCATTAGATCACCGTCTATATTACATACTATGAACAGAAAGTTATTTGTATTCCATGGTATCTTTGTATTCGCTGTGCAGTTGCTGTTCGCTAAGTGTGAAAATCTGGTTTAAATGAATTCTATTGAGGATGGTTTTTGAGTAGTCTGACAACCATGATGGCAACAACAATATCGGTGACCATATCAATCGGTTCAACCCAGTATTGAACACAGAATTTGTCATTTTTAAGATAAACCCTTGTGACTTTAAACGCAAAGTTCTAACCTTTAGCAAATGTTATCGAACTTCAAATGCAAAGACATTGAAAAAATCATATAATTGGGGCAACTTTTAAAAAGAATAGGGGGTTTGGTATAGTGATTATCGTGTAAGGGATTTTTGAACAGATATGGCTGGTTTTGAAGATTTATTCAGAACTCAGTCTCAAATTCAATACAAATGATTAACTGAAAAGGTAAGGCAATACCATGAAATACCAAATAAATGAAAACAAACTTCAAATTCAAATCATTAAGTCGAATAACTTCCAATAAGTCCAAAAACTGCTAAATTAAACACACAAATTATAAATCCCAGACTTTGTCCCTTCAAAGCGAGGTGGCAAACGTGAAACGCAAAGAAAATAACCTCTATAAATCCGCTTGACTAAACATACACATGTTCATGGCTTTAAGCAATCCCGAGCAAAGACCAAAAGTCTGTCAAAAACTAACAATAATACTATGTTATGATACCTATCGAGGGATATTCAAATCAAAATATCATAGGTCCAATATCTCATCATGGATCTTCTATATTTTATATTGTTAAGTTTTGTATTGATAATTTTTAGATAATTTAAAATAAGTATTATTTGAAAGGACAACTGACCACAATTCGTGAGCCAGAAAGTGTTGATCTGTAACTTGTATTGAAGAAAACTGAAACCCTCCGACAGGAGATAAAAATCTCTCATATATATATATATATATATATATATATATATATATATATATATATATATATATATATATATATATATATATATATATATATATATATATATATATATATATATATATATATATATATATATATATATATATACGATATAAAAGCTAATATTTTGCTATTCAAATTTTATCATACAATATGTTCTATGCACGAATTTCGGCACTATGGTTAATGGTATTATCGACATTACAAATTTATCTATTTACACACTCATACAAGAGTGGTTTGTTTTAATATATATGGAAATTATTATCTACCTCAATTTAAAATAATGTTTCGATGTCATTATATCATTAATAGAGTAAGCTAAGGTTATGTTTCAAGCTGACAATATAGACAAATATGGCTACCAGCACAACAGGACACATCAGGTTTATCTGTTTTCAGTGCTAGGTGGTTACAACTAAGAGTAATTGTCAAGATATCACTATGTTGCCAAAAAAAAAAACAATTTAGATCTGTAATACCTCAGATTTCATCAGGCGATCTAGGCACAGGTAGTACAGGCTACAAACTAAACACTTGCCACCCAATATAATCTGAATCTGTAAAGGTACTTTTAATTTTTATACCTATTACAAATCATGGTCGTCAGATCACCGCATTGAACATAGTGCTGAATATTTTTAATATGTGATTGTACTCTGTTAGATGATTTGTATTACATATCGGCATTACATGGGTATCAAAACTAAAGGTCAAAATGTATTTAGATCCAATGCATAATCATGAATAGCAATAATGATGTCATAATGAAAATCAGCTTTGAATTGTCTATCTGCTAATGCGAATGGTTAAGGCTACAATTTTTATCCTAGATTCTTAATACGTTATTATAAACATTAATGCTTTAGTATTTTATTTTCTGAAGTTGCGCACATTTTCAAATGTTACCGTCATACTTTTATACTGAGTCGCTCATGCGCGTTTATATCTGTCAGTTAGCAAGTTTTAAATTTTCAATAACAAACACCCATATAAAACGTTCGTACAACGCAAACTGTAGAGTTCAAGTTGCTGGTATTAGCATAGTTAAGGTATTAGCACAGCATAGACTCCAGGCGTTCCATGTTTTGCATTTCACACACAGCACAACTACGTCACTATGGATGTCCTTTTACTTTAATGCTACTGGAAGCGAGTGTAATTCATGCAAAGCTGATATAAGTTGAGCTTCCATACTCCGATATTATATTCATTATAAATTACATTTTTGCACCTTCGAGTTTTTGAATTTAGACTCAGTAGCGAAATCAGTTTTATTTTCTTATTAAATTGTACGTAACAACCCGATTCTTATGATAACCTCTTATTTGTATTTTTGTAAACAAATCTCATTTAGCAGCCGTACCGGTTGAGAATACCATTTCCAAAATATACTTATTCAAAAAAGACTTATGTTTTAGTTATTACTCGATAATCAATATATTTACGTTGAAAGGGAGAGTTACTGAGAGGGACACCAACGCCATTTGTAATCCGTTTCGCATATCGTTTAGCCTTTTTCATTTATATCCTGTTACAAACTCATTCTATATATCTGACATGATTAGTTTGATTCAATGAGGGCTAAAGTTTTTCAATATATATTTTGTTTGTAAAAAACCTAAAACGGTTTATATTGGCATGACGCTAACAATTAGACCATTAGTATGAACAACGAAATTTTATATTATTCTTGTGTATAACTTATCACTTTCCCAAGTGTTTACAAGCCTTATGAACGCGTTGGTTTGTTCCCCCATATAAGCGATAGTTATGCAGCTTAGTTTTAGATGGACTCGTTATTCGATCTTTTTTTCAAAAAAATCTACTCTATGACCTACATTACACATACGATCCACTGTTGAAATTCAATTCAGGACCGATTTCTTCAGTACCGATAATTAAACAGATGTACAAAAGCTAATTAATGGCTTTCAAGACTGTAAAGTTACTAATTATAAAGCAAATGGAATTACTTGGCGTATGTGTGCGTAGATCATGCAAAAGAATTATTGTCACACTGTGGGACCATGTATACATTTGAGCTACTCGTGCTTCCTTCGTGTTCTATAGCAACGCTATTTCTTAAAGAACTGGGCAGATTTTCATGTCCTCCACAATGTGGCTCTAAATAGACGGATGATCTCCCATTTTCAGTTCCAGTGCTCTCATAATTTGATCCAGTGTTTAAGTCGATCAGTTCGTATGTGTTCTGGCCTTCGTTATTATCAGACCCATTGCTAGCACTATGATATCTGCTTATTTCTCCATCCCCTGTCTTCTCTTTACAATGGTTGTATCTCAATACGACCAACAATATAGCAAAACAAATACCAATAACCACTCCAAACAATACACCAATCATGATAAACATGCTTAGGTTCTCTTCTCTGCTCTTCTCTTGATAAATCCCATCCGGATGTAAAGTGGATTGTTCAATTGTGTCTGTAAATAGATATTAATAAAATACTCGTTTGCTTGGAGTCCCCTTGAAATAAAATATGCTGCTGTTTGTTTCTGACCCTATGGTGCAAACAATTTATCCGCCTATAAAGATAGAGAAACTGTTTACATCACACTCGTTAAATTTAAACTGCATTTTTAGGATATGATTGCAAAACACTTTAAACATATTAACAACTACTTCTTAGTTGTGTTTTAACAATAAAAGCATTTACTAGGCGTTTTTTCTGTTTGTTGATTCTCCAAGGAGACACATTCGCATGCGTCGTTATCAATCGTATTTAAGCAGTTTCCACGGCCACTGCAGTCAACGCCTAATACTGTACACCAGTCTGTTACAACATTACACTCCCTCCCACTGTATCCACTGTGTCTATACGTGCACTTCCAACCGTTGTTTTTATCGTTGTTAGAACATTCACTATTTCCAGAACAATCTATTTGTTCATAGTTGCACCAGTCTCTTCTGTTTTCACAAAAGTGTCCGCTGAGTTTTCCTTGAGGACACTCACAGTGCCAAGGCCCATCTTTGCCTGTTTGTAAACATTCACCACCATATTCACAAGTGACACTGGGCAGTCTGCAGTCCAGCACCGTTTCACACTGTTTGCCACTGTATCCGGGGGATTACAAGAACATTTCCAGCTGCCGTTATCCTCAGTGTTTGAACAAACACCTCGGTTACTACACGTGATGTTTGCTCTTTCGCACTAGTCATACACATGTTCACACCGAACACCATAACTAAACTTACAAGTGCATACGCTAGAGTCACATGTCCCTCTGGCATTGCATGGAGAACCTCCACATATCAAAGCTAAACAGCATTGAAACAACATATATTATTATTATTATTATACTGTTAATCTTTAACCTGTGGTAGGTCACTATATAGTACATCTGGAATGCAATTGCTTTAGCACTATGTCCCAAGAATAACAATATATATATATGTATATACAGTAAAACCCCGGATATGGACACCCCTCTATTATGGACACCCCTGAATTATGGACAGCATTTTTCAGTCTGTTTTAAAACGCCATAGAGTTCTGTTATATCTAGACCCCTCTATTGTGGACACCCCTCTATTCAGAATTAGGGACACTCTTTTTACCCCATAAGTACAGTTACACATTTAAAACAACCCCTCTATTGTGGACAGTCAAATTGCTGTCCATATGTTGTACGTTGTGTAAACAACCCCTATCAGCTTCTTACTCGGTGGTGTTTGTTTTTTCGCTATTGTTATCTGTGGGTTTTGAGTACTTTATATTGAACACAGTGCATGTAAAGACAATGGGTCTTATTACAAAAGATGTGTGCTTAAGGGAGAAGCTTTATACTACTAAACCCTATTGACATGTGCTCCGTCCCTTAATATTCGTATACAAGAACAAGTAATTCGTTGTCTTTATACTCAGTTAAGATTTTATACAAGGTGTTAAGTATGGTGATGTGAAAAGAAAACGGAACGAACTTTCGCTATCTGATAAAGTTAAAATAATCAAAGCTAGTGATGGAAAAAGTGTAAAAAAATAGCCAAAGATTTTAGTTGTAGTTGTCAAACAGAACAGGACCTCGAAATTAGGGACACCCCGCCATTAGGGACAAAGTTCTTCAGTCACTTTTTGTCCCTAATAGCGGGGTTTTACTGTATATATATATATATATATATATATATATATATATATATATATATATATATATATATATATATATATATATATATATATATATATATATATATATATATGGTTAAATAACATCAACGAAAAGAAAAGCATACTCACTCACGGGGAAAGGCGCTTCCTCGATCCTGTCCCCATCTACTTTATATATATATATCGTCCGTCAATACCTACGTTGGAGGTGACTGTTAAATTTGATGTATGTGGCGTTTGGGTCCATTCGTGCGCATAGTAATTTTGTCCGTCGCCAGCATCAAATCCAACCTGATTTTTAATAATTAAAACATTTCTCTCACAGATGTATGTGCTTATTGCTTTTGTTCAGGGTGATGCATGCCGAAATTTTAGGCTATTGTATATGTATTGTAACTGCTTTATTTGGAACATACAATAAAACATAACTTTTGAAAGATATTACTACTCTCATTATATATGCTTTTTAAAACTTGACGTTATTCGACGTTATTCTAGTTATTCTTTTACTACAACAGGCTTTGTTTCAAGTAGTTATCAAAAGCTTTACTGATAAACTTTTTTACTTTTCTCAGTTAAAAACAAAAATGTATTGGATCTTTCAGCCAGTCTTTTATACAGTAGTGGTTGACAGTTTACCGTTGACTTGACTGCGCAGTGTAAGCAAACAAAAATTATTTACCTGAAAAAACACGGATATCGGTATAATGGTGGCGGAAGAAGTCCAGTTAATCGTTTCATAGTTAAAAATAACAAATGAATGTGTGCCATCTGTGCTCAAGACAGCTTGAAATGTATTGCGTTCCTAAGCCACAAATAAACAAAACATTACCAAGCACAACGAGCGGTCATACATGTAAAATTATCTGCATGGCCATATAACGTGCTATGTTTCTTGCACTCTCCTGCACTTCTACACTGAAAATTTCTATAACGTCAGCACAGAGACATGTCAGAAACTTACATAGCATGATCTACAAGTGTGAACTATATAATTTGATCAAACTTCAAGTTATATCCCTTATTTGTATGACATGTTTTGTGGGTTTGTGTTTTAAAAGATAAATGCTGTATTAGCAGAAGTACTCCTTCATACATAAATGTTATGTTTAACAACTGATTTAACCACAGCAGCCTATAAAGTTTTATGTTAAATAAATACTTACGCCGCCATACCAGCGCTGAACCACATTAACCCAAGATGCAACAAATCCCCACGACGGCATAAAATGCATTACTCCAATCGCGCTACTTACACTGACTAAGTCATCGGGTGACGCCTGTCTAAAATAGACATTCTTCGATATACGATTAGCTCTGGAGAACATATTGAATGGTTTTCCATATTTGTGTCTGTAATAGGCAGAACGTCCAAATCTTTATTTTATGACAGACTATTAAGACTCTATTATTTGTAGAGGCCTATTATTAATTTTTCCGTTTTATGTTGAACTAATGTATATTTGTTTAGTTTAGTGTACATCGTAATTCAGCCCTTTGAACTAAAATTAAGCAGGGGTTGTATAAGAATTCAACATTATAATAATAATAATAATAATAATCATAATAATAATAATAATAATAATAATAATAATTATCCACAACGAAACTGGTGTAATATAATATAGCATCAAATAGGTAAGTCTAAAATCAATTCAATATCAATTCTGTCACACTTATAATTGACCTTCATCACATTCAAACCGGAAATGAACAAAAGATTAGCAAAAGGTGGAGTGTTTTTCACTGTTTGAAACCATAATAAAAATTGGAATTTGTTGTAAAGGTGGAATAATCTTCATAAATATGTAAAAATACATTATTAACTAGGATTTTAAGCCTTAGAGAAGAGAGAAATTCGTTAGACGATTTGCAAAGAAAGATTGGCAGAAATGCCTCCAAACGGATACCAGGGAGAATTCTTTACAGATGTTTGGATGATGTATTCTTGTGACGTTGATGTGTGGCCAAGATTATTCTAACCTGTAATAAACATCACCACCTAGAGTGGTGTCAATATCTGACCAGAGTGGAGCAATCACTGGATGTTGTGCCTAGGAATAGGCAAAAAGAAAGCCGGTAGAATGCCCTTAACCTTCGAAGGTTATAATTCCGTTGATACACACCTTAAAGAACGCAAGTTCATTGATGGTATAATATTTTAAAAAGAATTTTCAAAGTTCAGTATCATAATGTTATTCCTGTTATATCATATCATATTGTTATTTTCAACAATTGTTTAATTCTTTAAAAGATTTTAAGTTCAATTTACCTTTAATTTAAAGCAACAATGACAATATTTTATCCGTTTCATTTAATTTTGTTTATTAGATCTATCGACATATTAATGTGACATACATAAAAAAAGTGTTGACTATGCTCGTCCAAAAAATATAAAACTCTGGGATGGAAATTGGATGTGTAAAGGCATCTTTAGCCTTGATCATTGGGGTCCCTGACGTGTTGAACATTTCACTCATGCATAACCGGACAATAGTCAATATTCCAAATGTAATAAGCTTCTTGAAATTTGAAGACATACTTTGTATTTTAGTTCTCCAAAATAGATAATAATCAAATGATATTTCTTCGTTATCAGAGCAACTTAACACGAAAAGTTGCAGCCCCTTTATTAGTTTAAGTAAAATTCTAAATCTGAAGCCTTAAGAAAATGTACAGGAAGTTGAAACAAGTAAAATAAGAACACGCTCAAAAATATCAAATTTGACCCTGTATGTAATGACAGCAACCAGTGACTGTTATGCTAAAGTAGCTATTTAATCACGATTTAATGTTTTTGCCAGAAAATATCAATGTGCTTGAAGTGATTACCGATTGTGATTGTCACTTCTGTATCAATATTTTTAAAAGAGTATCTATACTGGATAAGATATTATCACCCATGATGTATTTGATGCATAATAATTAAGCCTAAAACGAAATGCAACTAGACCGAATTTCACTACACGTAGCGAAATGACACCCACTTGCAATGGTACAATCTATCTGGTCAAAGACACATTTTTCAGTCTTTCGACATAATTGTCAGCTTCCGAATTATTATCATGAACAAGGACATCGAAGTAAATATAATGTTATCTCAAAAAATCAAATTCAGTTTTCTAACCGTTTTTGAGATAATAGTCAACTTCTGGTTTTAACCTTGACCATGACGAGGAGGTCAATATCACCGAGGCTCCTCTTATATATCGTCTTTTAGGCCGAAAGGGTCGAAAATAAGCTCAAAATCGCTCTATCTCTAACCGTTTTCGAGATAATAGTCAACTTCTGGTTTTAACCTTGACCATAACGAGGAGATCAATATCACCGAGATACCTCTTATATAACGTCTTTTACGCCCAAAGGGTCGAAAATAAGCTTAAAATCACTCTATTTCTAACCGTTTTCGAGATAATGGTCAACTTCTGGTTTTGAGCTTGACCATGACGAGTAGGTCACTATCACCGAGATACCTCTTATATAACGTCTTTTAGGTTCAAAGGGTCGAAAATAAGCTCAGAATCGCTCTATCTCTAACCGTTTTCGAGATAATCTTCAACTTCCGGTTTTTGACCTTGACCATGACGGAGGAGGTCAAGGTAACCGCGCTTCCTCTCATAAAACGTCTTTTAGGCCCAAAGGGTGGAAAAAAGCTCAAAATCGCTCCATCTCTAACCGTTTTCGAGATAATGGTATACTTCCGGGTTTTAACCTTGACCATGACGAGGAGGTCAACATCACCGAGATACCTCTTATATAACGTCTTTTAGGTTCAAAGGTCAAAGGGTCGAAAATAAGCTTAAAATCACTCTATTTCTAACCGTTTTCGAGATAATGGTCAACTTCTGGTTTTGAGCTTGACCATGACGAGGAGGTTAATATCACCGAGAGACCTCTAATATAACGTCTTTTAGGTTCAAAGGGTCGAAAATAAGCTCAAAATCGCTCTATTTCTAACCGTTTTCGAGACAATGGACAATTTTTCTCTAAAGGATTTCAGTATACAAAAGTCACATGACTTTGACCTTGACACTGAATGTCGAGATTTCATCCATGATGTTACTACCTACTGACATCGTACACTTGTTGAAATAAGGATTTGAGAGCTATTTCCAGCAATTTTTCGTGATTGAATAGGTTTTTGAAAAAAATAGTTTGACCTCAATTTGACCTTGACCTTGAAGGTCAAGGTCAATAAATTTTGCAGCTTTCAAGACAACTCATTACTCTCTATGTCCCTGCCAAATGCCGTCTTTCTACTAAAAATCGTGTAGGAGGAGTTTTCTGGAAACCACTTTGAGGTAAAAAAGCTCTGACCTCAATTTGACCTTCACCTTGAAGGTCAAGGTAAAAAACATTTGCGGATTTCACGACATCTCCTCATCATCTATCTCTGTGTGAAATTTCATTGCTCTACGTCAAATAGCGTAGGAGGAGTTTTCTGGAACCCTCCGTGACGGAAAAAAAACAAAACAAAACCAAACAAAAAAGGAAGGAATAAACAGCCAGAATTCTTTGCAAAGTATACCCATTTACAAACTATGTTTGTAAGTGGGAAATATCTATACAAATGTGCCTCAAGGTGTTTTAGCAGGGAATGGAAGCAGCACCAAGAATAGACGAGCTTAAGTCTGTAATCATTTACTGTGAAGATACGATAAGAGATCAATAACATCGTACAGCCTGTTCCCACTCCCTTTACTTATAAAACATGGCATTTGCTTTCTGTCAAGTGTTTGTTCGCCATGCGTGTTCAATGTATTAACACTGAATATTGATGAATAGAAATAAGAAAGCAAAATGGTTGGTAATTAGGGTCATGTATATTAACAAATTTATTTATTTTAATCCCTTATAGTAACATCTTGAAATATTCATTGTACATCTCGTTTTACTAATTGTTCATTTTTATTTTCTATTTTAGTAATAGGAGTAGGACAATGGTTTATTTAAGAGTTTAATCGGATGTTTCTATAAAATCAAATAACAATTAAAAGCTAACAACTAAATTTAACTACACATTCTGACCACACAGGGTCGCTGTGTCTTGAAATTCTCATCTATTTAATAAAATCATTCATCTCCAAATTTTAGTCGCAGTATAAAGTCAAACAATTTTTAGATTGTTGTGCACAGGAAAGGAAATGTCCAGACAAAAGTCTGGAGTTTCTTTCAGGCTTGTGAAAAAATCTGGTTGCTAAAATATCTATTAATCACAGATATAACAAATTCTTCTCGAGCATTTCTTTGCAAATTCAACAGAGCTATGAAAATAGCTTATAAATATAGAGCAGGACGTTCTTATATTGTAAACCATACCTTACAGTTATTACACCTGGCGATTGTCAATCCCCTGATTTAATGAATTTGTAAAGTATTCCTGCATAATAACTTTTTACCTTCAAAATCTTGTCACTGGAACTCATCTGAGGAGACCAAGGCTAGGACGACCAAATTTTACAGACATAATGCAGCATGTCTTGTTGCTCCAGCTCAATTTTTTAGAAAATCATGAACATTTTATTTGCAAAAATGACATTGAAATTTGAAAACCTCGTCACGCAAACTTCTCTGAGATGGCTAAAGCTAGGATAATCAAATTTGGCCAAGACATAAAGTACTATGCGTAGTTGGTCCAGCTCAATTTTTGCAGAAACTCATTAACATTTAATATGCAAAAATGAACATTGAAATGTTGCCATTCACGTTCTTTATAAAGAAGGCAAAAGCTTTGAGTTCGCAGTTAAGGTACTTGGTATGATATAAGCATAGGCATATTGATCGCCCAACTTTTCACAATAAGAGCGATTAAAGCATGTTTGTGCAAGCTGACTGTACATTTGGTCCTGGTCAAGGTCGAGAACCGAAAGTTGACCAATACCTCAAACATGATTACTGATTTTGAGCTTATTTTCGACTCTTTGGTTCTAAAAGGCGCTATATAAGAGGAACCTCAGTGACATTGACGTCCTCGGTCATGGTCAATGTCAAAAGCCGGAAATTGACCATTATCTCAAAACGGTTAGAGACAGAGTATTTTTGAGCTTATTTACGACGGTATCGCCTTGAAAGACCATATATAAGAGTTACCTCTGTGACATTGACCATTTCCATTATGGTCAATGGCAAAAATCGGAAGTTGACCATTATCTCGAAAACGATCTCATAAAAATAAGCAAATAGAAATAGACATAGCGTTCAAATTGATTATCGTACATTTGCTGTAATCGTCAAGACTGTCTATAGCTGTAATGGAGATATGCTAGATACAAGACACACACCAAATGATACAACCAAAAAGAAATTTTGCTGATTTGAGCAGGTCAGGCTAAAACTATGGATAAGTAGTCAATACAACTGGATTCATTATGAATTCTTAGGTGAGGTCCAATGGTGGGCATACCCCCAAAGAAACAGGCTCCGTTATTGCTCTATTGTTGCTAAGGTCGCCCCGTGAATTGAAGTCAGACTAGCAGGAATGTAGAAAGAAAAGTACTCTTTTTTGCTGAGGTATGAGACCGTAACTTATAAACATTAATACTGGTTTATATAGAAACTTACCTTTTAGTATGAATACTGCCTTTTATCAAATGATAACACTAAAATTTATGCTTAAAATATAATGTAAAAGGGACATCTCTACATTAAGACTCTTGATATTGATCTGTTCTAAGACGCCACTGGCTCCTGTGCTTACCAAACCATGCCATTAGGGACAATTCGCGAATCTTCACATGTGAAATTTTGCATTCATAACTACACTAAAGTATTGAAATTGACTCTGTTATTAGATAGATCGTAACTGGTTTCCATATGCTCCATAAGAAAACACTGCCTTATTCTGCAACTATGTCCTCTGAACAAAACAAAACACATTGTGTTTTTCAAACATTAAAACACTCGTGATCCCACTGTACCAACGCTACAACAACAGAAGTTGCCGGACTGGCAGGTCCAGAAACCAAACGGACTGTCCGAGATATAAGTTAAGTGCTAACAGGTGAACTACTAAGTAAAGCAGCTAGAAAAGGTTTCCTTACTACACTGGATTTATGCATAATTTTCAATCATGAATCTTTTTATCTCAGCCAATAAAACTGTAATTTCTCCATGGAATGCCAGCAATACTGATAGTATTTTCGCAACTGGCAATATAAATGTTACTGATATAAGTGGTAAGACACTTGAAGTCAGTAAGTAAAGGAAAATAGCTTACCTTGGATATGCTAGTTATTAAAGTAGTATGCAATTTATGTACTTTAAGCAAACCGAGTTTGTGCTGAAGCTTTAACCTTTTTATGTTTATGACTTCAATTTATGCTGCTGAATTTATATTGTAATACAAAAGTTGATTGTTCAGTAAACGGGAGTTTAAATTGCTGTCTCTTGTACCCAAATCAACAAGCAGTCCTGCTGCTGTCTTGCTCTGTGCTTGGTGGATGCCATTATCCAAGTCATCCTGAAGGCGAGGTCTGGCAACAGCGAGACACCAAATACTCGTCTACTCTCCCGTGAGAAAATTCACTGCTGTCATAGCTATCAATTGTGTCTGGCACGACGTGAGATAAGGGCACGCTGGTGAAGCTGTTTAAGGAAATACTTTCGTATTGATCGCCATCGCCCTCCGTGGCATTGGTTCTACAACGTATACTTCTCACAGAATTTCCCCTCACAAACTTCATCAGAACTATGGTCAAAAGAACAGTGCAAATCAAAACTAGAACTGCACTTAACAAACCTGCTATTATAAATAAATACATCTCCTTACTGTTGCTTTCCATCGTATTTCTTGGACTGGTTCCATTGGCCAATTGTGTTGACTGCGTTGTGTCTTAAAAAAGAAAGCGCAATTTATTTATTTTGTTGGCATTGAAAGCTGATTATGGAAACAGTTTCTTCTTTACAGTGGTACTGGACTCCTTTATTGAATATATCCGTAAACTGCCTTAACATAAATGTGATTTCTTTCTATTCACTGGTATTCACTGGAGCAATGGTATTTTATTGTTCCATGCAAGAAAGTGGTAACCTAAGAATTTGCATAATCTTTTCTGTTTTATTTTTCATTCTTTCTATTCGGCTGCACACCATTAACAATGATATTTTAAAACGTAACTAGTAACTGGAAATCACACTGAATTACAATATGTTTGATTAAGTGCGTTAAATTAAGTAAGTGTGACTGCAGGATCTTGGCGTCCTTACTGCTGTTTAAGGAAATTGTAGTGAATAAAACTTACAAGTTGAAAAAGGCTCTGGTATAATTTTTCTTCCGTCAGTTCTATATATGTATCGACCCTGGATATTAACATTTGAAGTCATCGCTAGCTTTGCTGAGTCGGTAGACTGAGACCATTCGTGCACAAAATAATTCCTCCCATCTGCTGCGTCAAAGCCGACCTAATCAAGTATAATCAGATACGTATCTAAAATCAGTACCCTAATCAATACTAATTCCCGACTTAGTTTTGAATTATTTATGACTGTGCATGTTTGAGACTGTGCTTTAATATTTTTCAGTGAGAAAAGTACTTACTTTTATTCTAGTAAATCGTTTTATGAGAAACGCTATTAGGCTATTAGAATAATAGGATAATATTTAAACTTTTACGTTACTTTTAACTGTATTACAATACAAAACATCAAGAATATAAGTATAATTACAACTGCTCAAAAATCTAAGACCTGTAGATTTGATTGAAAAGGGGCGATACTGAAACATTAGACAACAAACATGCCATGACACTGTTCTGCAAGGAGCAATGCTAAGGCACCTGATCATAAACATGTTGCGATACTGTACTGAAGAAGGCGGTAGTGAAGCACCTGACCATAAGCACGTAATGATGCTGTACTAAAGCGAAGGTGTTGAGAGCACCTAACCATAATATGTTAATATGAATAGCACTAAGCCACAACATGCACAGGCGCCTGCATCTTAGAGCATCCGGAGGGCTTATTACCAATGATAATAACGACAGTGGGACTGCAAGAAAAAGCACCTAAATGATCAGTACTCTGAGTGAACGTCAGTCAGGTAGTGCAAGTAGGCACCTATGGTGCTCCTGACAATTCTTAGCAAAACTGACAAAAGGCCAAGGTGCGCAGTGTGATCCACCAGAAACATAAGGCACTAAAATAGTATTGGGGAGTAAAACGCAGCAGATATTAAATGGTCCTGCTGTTTTCAGTTGCTTGCGTATCACACTATACTTTTATTCTTTGACGGATTTGCTGCTCATTACTATGACAAAGGTGAAATGAAAGTAAAGCGGTTGAATGTTTTCCAGTTCGATAAAATAAATTTGAGAACAAATTAAAGTCGAGTCTTTTCAAAATCTGTAGTCCCCTTAAACCACCACATGAGGCAAAGCTGAAGCTTTATTGAATTAATGCTGAAATAGCATGTCCAATCGCAAATTGTCAGAATTGTCACGAAATTATAAGGTCTCGAATTCATGAATAATTGCTTATTCCAATATCAAAGCCAAAGTTATAAATACTGTTTTTGCTGTTGTTAATTTCATTTTATAATTACTGGAACTATCGTTGGTATCTTTGGAACACAGCATCGCACTTGTTTTGCATTAGAGGTACTTGTAAGAGCATACAAACCTCATAAACATATGTATCTATCTCTGTCTTTAAGTTTGAGAACATCAATATTTAGTTTGAGTACAACGTTACCTCATTAGCGATTGATCTGAATAACCTTTAATAATATTTTTTACATAAAACATACATTTTTCTCTAAATTACGATACGTAAATTTACTGGAAGGTATTTATTGCTTACTGTTTCCTTCTCTATGTTATGCCAAACTACAAATTTCAATGCATCAGAGATCTCCAAATGAATTGCAGTTCTCCGTGTAAGAAATAGCCTATCATTAAGAATCGATAATTACAACGCTTTTCAGTGTAAGAAATTGCCTATCAATAAGACTAGTTTTTTTCTTTCTATTAGAACTAGCTTAAGCAGGGAATAACAGAGACTTCTGTCTATTGAAACTATACCTTTATGCTTTAAATGAGGAACTGTTTGAACATATAGAGAATTTTTATTTGAAATAGCGGTCAATACACAAAATGACACTGGTTTCTGACATTCATTTTATAAAACGTATCCTCTAAGGTAATATTTATATAGGGGCCTGCTAATGACCCATTGCAAAAACGATTCTGCAGACTAGTTATTCCACTTGTTTACAAAGCACAACCTTGTTGCCAGGAATCCTATGTCGCTAATTTTACTCGAATAAATTTATGTATCCAAACTTTGTGTCAATTCGGATGAAATATGATTACCCATGTATGCCTGGGCCACTCTATCAGATTGAATAAACTTTTCTTATCTCTAGTCTAGAGATGCTACAGACGATCTCAATTAATGCAGATTACAATACTCTACTGCGTACTTTTATTACCAGACTATACGATATCGTACTTAGTTAAGGGTAATATACATAAGGAGAGCAGTGCTTTTTTACCTAGTCAAAATCTACACCTTATACAAATAATGGAACAAATAATGTTATTGAACAGTGGTAAAGGTACTGTACCTGGGCATAGACACGTACTGGAATAATTGTGGAAGTAAAAGTCCACGTTATCTGTTCATAGTTAAATATGACAAATGACTGTGTGCCGTCTGCGGCCAAGGCAGCTTGGAATGTGTTGCTTTCCTAAGGCGTAAAATAATAAGAGAAGTGGCACAAAATATTTAGTCGTTCTTGTTAAGTTAAAGACAGCATATTCTTTGCAGTTTGTGGACTTATTAAAACAGTTTCATCAAGTGAGGTATCAAGATGCGCAGAGAACGTGCATAACTGCTTTTTCCACCCAACTGTGCTACACAAGATGCTTTTAGAGATTATAGCACATATTATATAATGTTTTGCTTTTGTCAATATGATACATAAGACGATTGTGTGCAAATACCGTTCTTTAATGTTTTGTGTAAACTATCAGTATCAGCTGAAGTATAAAAATGCACCCTAAAAATCTTCAGTAACATTTTCTAGCATACCCCAAATAAAATAAAATTATTTATTGCAAACTAATGTTACCATTGAAGCACTTATATTTATTGGTCCTGTTTTACATGCATTTTAACTGCATTCCATGCTATGTGTACTTGTGTTCTCATTCGTTTTTTTCAAAAGAATGCCCACATAAAACTCCTTAGCGAAATATCCCAGGGGAAGTTACTGGCTGAATGACTATTTGTAAAATAATTGCTAAAATTTACCACGTTTTGTCAAAATCACTAAAATCAGGTAAAAGGAATTTTTAAAAAGAATTGAAGGAAATGCTACATTAAGAATGTGTCAGTGCAAAGTGAGTGTATCACATATTTCATTGATTTTATTTAAATTTTTAAGTTCAATATATGCTACGGAGATACTTACGCCACCATACCAACGTTGAACAACACCGACCCAAGAGGCAACAAATCCCCAAGAAGGTGTAAAACCATCAATTCCAATTCCTTTTCTGATAATGTGCAAATCATCAGATGATGCTTGCCTAAAATATATAAGTTGTCTCACATGTTTACATGCATCGAGTTACGTCTGGAAAACGCATTACTACATTTGCAGAAAATGCTAAATGTAAAATTAAATAATTTTAACGCTAACAATCTGTTTATTTTAAAGTCGCCATTTATTCAGTTTTAAGAAAACACATGCTACCATTTATAACTCTAACCTATAAAAAACATCTCCTCCTAATGTCGTATCAACGTCAGACCAAAACGGTGCGATCATTGGGTAATTTGCTATTGGTATGGACATTATTGAAACCGGTATAATTCCACCTCCAAATGTAATAATGCCATTGATACATACCTTAAAATATAACAAGAAGATGTACAATTAGATTAACATGGACTATTTAATTTCAAACATAGAATATTGAAAACAACATGTGCAACATTGAAACTGATACGTGGCATATTGAAATTACAACGTGGAATATTGAAAATAAAACGTAGAATTTTAAATTTAAAACGTAGAATGTTAAAATTAAAAATGGGATATATAAATTAAAAAGTTGAATTTTTATATTAAACATATAATATTGAAAACGTGGAATATTGAAAAAAGTCGATTGTTGCGTAAAAGAATAATGTAATAATATAAAATTTTACAGAAATGAAGCAACTCACAATACGCACATAAAGGTTGTACTGTAGCAGACCATAAAACTGAAATCCTGGAGTGTTTATTGGCCCAGTACATCCATCGTCTGCTTTATTCATCCTATATCCTGACGGGTCAAACATTTCACTCAAACAGGGCTCTGTTATCATCATCAATATCCTGAAAATATAAGGCACGACTAAATTTCTAAACACATTCAAATTATTCATATTCATTCAGTGCCTAAATTCCATTCAAATTGTTTGAATTCTATGAAATTAGTTGCTGTGGCAACTAAATTTAGTATCATAAACTTTCAAGCCAACATGAGGATAATTCAAAGGACAATATTACTTTCTAACAAAGTTGTTTTAACTTGAAATATCCGTAAATTTTTACAAAATTTAAATAATATTTATTTAGTAAACAATCGAATTCAAAATAGAATCTGTCGTTTTCAAATAAGTGCCAAATAGTATCTAAATCTTAAAATCGAAACACGCGAAAACGCCAGTAATGTGATGGCGAGTTTAGCCTGCTGTTTTTATTTGTACTTGTAACGCCATGCTCTTGCTTTAGTTTCCTTTTTCATCGTGTATCATTTCAATATATATATTTTGGCGCTTGTAGCACAAACTGCACTTGCTGACAGCTATGGTGGGTACTGTACCAGTAACATTTCAAGATTCGCTATGAATGTTAAGCAGCTAAAGTGTATTGAAAGGCTTCGAGGAGTATTAACACAAGCTCAGTATCCTGAATAATGTGTTTAGAATTGAAATTCCGTAAGTGATTGTCGAGTCCCCTAATTTCAAGTGTTATATAATATTACTACATTATTTATATTTTAGTATTATGGCATTTTCATAATTAATTATTGATAATAATGATAGTGAATACAATAATATTTATAATAATAAGATAATAATAACAATAATAATAACAATAACAATAAAATAATATAATAATAATATAATAATAATGAGAAGAAAAAGAAGAATAACTGCTTAGAACTCGATGTAGCTTCAAGCTGTGCGTCATTCAGTAAATTGAGAGACAAACAGAAGTTAATTTGAAAAAATCATTCGGACTGATTGATGGATCATTTAATACCGTAGGCTTTCAATAAATAACGTAACGCAAAAATATATATAAAATAAATTAATAAAACGTTAATCGCACAGAAATGTGGGACTTTTTAGCATTATTTCGAGAATGAGGCAGATTATGTTATTTTCAAATAGGTAGAGTAACAAATTTCAAATATCAAACGATAATTTATAATATATAGATTGATTTCTGAATTAAAATTACGCATTAAAATCAAAAAGTTTTATGCACAGCAGTCAGTGAGATTAAAATAAATCAAACAATTTTAGATGAAAATAAACAATGCTATCTATGTTTTTTGCTGACAAAATAAATTTGCCGAACAAATCGTTTATTGAACAAAAGACATGCATAAGTTGAAAGTGTAAATGTATAAGCTACTATATTGCACTGATAAACGAGATACTTAAGATACAAATATCTAAAGATATCAAGTTAAGATGCAAACAAATCCAGCTCATTTCCAAAAGTCATACTTTAAACCGATGCTTTGAAAATAAAGATTATCTGACTAATAAAACAATCGCCAATGAAAGGTCTATTAAAGGATCAATATCCAATTGACTTGCTGCATTTCTGACCAAAACAGCCTTATAATGTTGGTCAATGTATGCTGAAGTATGGTGTTACATAAGTATTTTTTGCGAAACTTAGGAGTCACTGTACCAACTGTACCAACAATTCAAAACCCACAGAACATATTAAACGCAATTTGCAACTCTAGGTACTGTAGTTATTACCAATATGTAAGATATTTAAATTTGATTAGAAGTAATTTGACCATACCCGATTGCCCAATTTGCATTAACTTCGTCTTTTTATTTCAGATATTTTAATAATTGAAATATGTTAGCGATTGCAATTATCTTAGCAATTCTACAGGTGAATTGATTATTTGCAAAGAAACTCGCGAAAAGTTTATAAATTGCAATTATATATTATGATTTCAACCAGTTGTAAATACATAAACTAGGTTCCACAAGTATACTGCTTTCCGGACTCAAAGAATACCCAAGTTACATTTATTTTAAAATGAGCTTTTCAAAATAATATACAACATGGCATGTGTAAAGTATAAAAAAATTATCAAATAATTGCTGCAAAATTGTGGTGACCTTTTGCTTTAGTTTTATTCGCAGTTTTATTCTTTACATTATGTTATTTCTTTTGAGTGAGCACCAGCTTTTTTCTTTATATCAATCCTGTGACATTGTTTCAACGCAATTGCTTAACACTCACCTTTATCTGTACCTGTATCTGCAGTGGTGTCTAGACAAAGCATGCATCTTAATGGATCATTTCAAAAAGGACAGCGATGCCTATAAAGAGCATGCGAATTAATTGATCGTTTCATAAAGGGCAGTTGTGTCTAGAAAAAGCATGCATGTCAATGGATCCTTTCATGAAAGGCAGCTGTGCTTAGAAACAGCATGCGAGTTAATGGATGGTTTCATAAAGAAATTAGAATTATTTAATTATATTGCAACGCATTCTATGTTTTATATCTTGTGATGATTTCAAAACAACGTTAACATTTTTCTTGATGAAAATACAATAGGTTTGGTGTCAGCAACATCTCCAACATTGTAGTATGAATTTATTTTTCTAAAAATGTAACTTAATTGTACAAATTTTAAAATTATATTAAAGAGTGTTTACTGAAGGTTAAAAGTAATAAAAATCTATTAAATAACAAGATTGCTGCTGGTATACGATCTGGTAAGTAGATATTATATCGACATAATCTTTATGATGTCCCTTATCTTATCCAAATCCAAGTTGTTTGCAATGCTTTTGTGACATTGGTGGCACGCTCTAATAGTAGAAGTTGGTCTGGCGGAATCTGTAAGCCTGTTATTATATTCAACCAGTCGGATGATGTAATTTTATTCATACACTTCCTTTTATAAGACACTGAGTTGCCATTGATAATGTAATTTTATTCATACATTTCCTTTTATAAGACACTGAGGGGCCATTGATAATGTAATTGTATTCATACACTTTCTTTTATAAGATACTGAGAGGCCATTGATAAATTCGGTACACATTGAGGACAATCAAACAATACCCAATCCCAAATGTAAACACAAGACGATACAAAAATTCTTTCATCCCCTTCTCGCTGTTCAACTTTCAGTGACTTTATATTTGAGCCTATAGAAATCTCGATGGGAAAGACAGCGCGAAATTCTTAAGCTTACAAAATAATGAATACCGAACAACTAACAACAAGAACAACAAATAACAATATAAATTTTGAAATATTTGATAAGTGATCACAATATTCGTCGCATATTTACTCTGTATTTTCGAACGCAATTCAACCTTAACGGTTGCAAGTTTCGAAGTAAAATGATATCTTATCTTATCTATTTATCTTACTTCTATGTGCTGATCCCGAGTACAAACCTTTTGTTAATGACCATGTGTAATTCTAAGGTACATTTTATTTCTATAGCTAAGAATTCTATTTTTTGCGGATGATAGTATGAGATAGTTATGACAAAATTTTCCAGCGGGCTTGTGTTTGGGAGTTGTCAAAATATTTTCCATGTAAAAAAATTTGTTTTGTTTGTTACATTTCTGTTCAAATTGATCTATAAATAAGTTACTGGAATGGCAAAAGTCTGAAAATTGCATAACATGGCAGGAGGGGAGGGTGGCGGATTTAAGCTTAAAATACTTTATGTCATGTTATCATTTGCTAGAAGACCAGTGCGCCCTTAACAACGGAGAGCTGCTAATCGACGATAGATTGCACATATTCTACATTTTGATGACTTACATACTATTAAATAACATTCAAATATTCCCTATATGTATAACATTGTATCGGGTAAATAATGACAAAACAACGACGACAGTTCAATTTTAACACATGCGGCATCTAACGTCAGTTAAGCAATCTTTTTAAATCAGATAAAACAGAAACATATTAGGGCATTGGTTATCCTTTCTTAAAATTATAAACTAATTGCGATGATATTTTTTGTCCATTCTTCAATTACTTTTCACCAAGCTTTGAAAAACTGGAAAGTAATTATTTTTGATGTAACAGATTTGCAGCCATAATTCTGTGTAATAAATGTGCAATATGTTGACGAGAATACATAATATTCACATATTTTGAGTACCAGTCGCTTATTCAAGTTTTATTATACCTTTGTTCCTGGGGCATGACACAACCCAGATAATATATGCACATAGTCCGGGGAAAAGACACAATACATATTGTACCTTCCTTTTCTTGTTATTTGCTGTTCATTAATATCCCTTTCTAAAATATTTGTAGATTATCTACTTGGACATCTAATCAAACGCTACGTTGCAGCGCGTAGTTATGCAACACTTATATAGCCTGTCACAAACGCCGTTAGTACTGCCCAGCATGCAGATGTCACAATTGTAGTTACCGACGCAATATATCACCGAACTATAGATCCAACATGCACCACATCAAGCGCATTCTAGGTCGTTGCTTATTTACATGGTCTTTCACAGACGCCGTTAGTACTACATACATGTAGACGTCGCAAGAGTATAGAGTTATCGACACAATATATCACCAAAATATAGATCCCACATGTACCACATTTTGTTTCCCACCCACCTTAAAAATAATACTTCATGAAAAAACTCTAAACCTTAAAACCAGCTATCAAGAGCATTCTAGGTCGTTGTTTATTTTCATGTCATTTAAACTCAAAAGCAACTGTAGCTTATATAAAACTGATGGCAGCTGAGCTTCTAATACTGCGATTGCTTCTGTTAATTCCAATTGCTCACCATCATTTTTGCCCTCGTTATCGCTCTTATTGTCGTCATTAACACTTTCTGCTACTTCACTTTCACTGCTTTCCGATTCACTGTCGCTCATATATACACTATCTCTTAGTTCTTTCAAGGACATAAACATACCTAAAGCACTGGAAGTACTCAAATAGCGTGCGACGGCATTTGAAACAGGGTTAAAAATTTCATTACAGAGGTTTATGCTGGTTTCGATTATGTCATACAATAAACTCAACCCTGCTTGCAGAATTTCAGGAAAAGACTTTGACAAATATTCTGAACATTGGTTGAATACACCAGCATTTAAATCAAGAGCATTGTTCAAAATTGTTACAATAGAATCCAATAATTGTGGATGATTTTCCTTCAAGAATCTGTTGATCAATATTTGAAACTCTAAGCTGTCATAATATGCACTGAATACATTGTTAACTGAATGTAAGGCGTGTATGGCAACAAAACAGTCCTTTGATTTCATAAACGTAAAAATAAATGGCATGAAATTATAGGCATCATTAAGCTTTAAAGTAACAGTTCTGTCAGCTCCAGACATAATAGAAAATAACCAGACAATTTTCCGAACAATTTTCTCATTATTACACTGACAAAGAGCAAGGATGTTTGTTAAAATCCCGCTGCGAACACTCAAGTAATAAAACGAATCAGCAGATGAACAAGATTCAAAGATTAAGCCTAGCACAGTTGCAGTTTTGATTATTATTTCAGCATGTGGGTTTGTCAGCATTGGCGTCAATAGCATAACGGACAGTTCTGTTGAGGAACTCAGAATACAAGCCCCAAAATCACTATATACAGAACTTGGAGGTAATAGAAGGTCTCTGCTGAAAATTATTTCCATTAGATTTAATATATCCAGCTGGTAAAACGCATCATTGTCTTGTAATTCAGAGCAGGCTAAAGATAAGCACGTATTTATTAGGCGTCCAGAAACCTTTATTTTGCATTCATCCACACAAAGCTGTAACACATGTATCCAAAACTTCACTAGGATTCTTTTAACAGGCGAAAAACTAGGTGAGTTGTTTAATTCTACTGCCCGATACATATACTTTGTTTGTTGACACAACGAACGTCCATACGGTTTATTCGCGTTTACAAAGAATATTAAGAGTTTCATAGCTAAAATACTAACTTCATTGTTATCATGCTGTAAGACAAGATTTTCTACTAAACGACTTATTCCCAAATCGAAAATTGCTTTTGCGGAGTTGGAATTAATTGATGCAATATCAGCAACAGTTTTTAAGCATAACAATCCCAAGTCTGGCTTTTGCTTTGATATTATCACATTTATTTTGGTCGACGTTGACTCAAAACATGACAATGGAAAACATAGCTTCAGTTTTTCGACCATCAAGCCTTGAATACCAAGTTCCACAATATCTTCAAGCATAGTCTCATAAAACAATATCTCGTCTCTGTTTATGGATTGGTACTTTTTTAAGGCAGGTTCAGCTATCAATGAGGCAATTGCTTTCAAAATGACCGTCTCTGATTCATTATTTTCTACATGTAATTCAAGTCTTGTCATCAAAACCTCAAGGTTTTTCCTCAATTCAGCAGCAAATTCTCGAGCTCTAGAGCTATACATATTTATTTATTTTAATGTTGCTTTTTCACACTTTAAAGAGTTGATCAACAAAGAATTTGCAAGCAAATCTTCAGGTAAAACTCATGTATGTGTAACAAAATAAAATCATAAAACCGACAAGAGAATGAATTATTTTAGAACAACGTCAAAATAAATACTTTCTACATCTCCTGCTATTGGTCACTGTCCCTCATTAGCACCTGACAATAGTATATCAAATATCAGAAAAAACCAGGCCGTATGTGAGACGAAAATATATCCGTATGAAAACCATAGCTGAACTTTTGAGTTAGTCAAATGCTTACTCACTTTAGTGCAGTACAAATTCAATAACCAAATACTCTCCTGAACTTGTTACGTCACAAATGTAATTGTAATTTTTGTATTTTTTATGTGTCTTGAATCTTTATCAGTTTATTTACTACGCACAAATATCTTTTATTGTTTAACTGACGGATAATATTCTTTTTTTTTTTTGTCTGCCTTTGTGTCATTTTTATTTACAGTGTAACAAAATCTAATATAAAACTGCACATATTTCTCTCAAGAGTGCTAGACACAATGCAAAAACAAACAAAGAATCTTATCCGTGAGGCATTTGAAATATTTTTATCTGCATATTCACGTGAAATATTTATGTTCGTTTCTATTGCTGTGGCATGTAATAAGTTTACCTTTCTTGGTAAATAGTAAGAAAATTAAACCCTTTAAAATTAATTATATTTAGAAATAAATTCCGATGTATAATTATAACTTTCTGTGTCGCGAGAAAAACATAAACGCTATTATTCAAAAAGCACAAAAACGTACGGGTCGTTCACTAGTATTAATGTAACATTTCACACAGTTTCTTATCTGTCATCATATACAAGGGAATAACTAGATATATGTATTTATCAGATTGCCCTATGATCACAAAGTACCGGTCCACTGTAGTAATCAGTAAGGTTCTAGCCACTTTGCTGAACTGACAGAACTAAAACAAACACTCGTAATTACACGTCTCTAGTGATTATTGCAAGTGGTGAAGAAATGCAAGTTCTAATATCAGATTGCAAAGGTTGTAAGATTATAAACCTGAATAGAATTTTGTCTGTCATACGTAAGTAGGGGTATATGGTCTGTTCTGGCAACATATCCCCCTCCCCCCTATATTTGGGGGAAGTACAATTTAAATAGGTATTCAGAACAGGCTGTCTGTTTTGGATGCGGAAGTGACGTCATGAAGTGACGTCATCTTTTTATAGATCCAGAACAGACCATCTGTTTCGAAAACGTATAAAAAATAAATCTGAGTCAAAATGCACGCGTCTCATCATAGCATTTCGTAATAAAAGTGCATTATGGATACTGCATAAGTGGCCTAAAAAAGAGTTTCATTGTGAAAAAACCAAAGGATAAGTAGTTTTTTATCACCGTTATGTGCACGGTGTAAAAAAAAAACAAAGTAAAAACATCATAGAGTTTCATTCGGGTAAGTGCTCTGTACAGTTTCTCAAACCTGTTATTGTTATCAGAACCCCCTAACACCTGGTATTATCGTCCGATCCCCGCCCCCCCCCCCCCCCACGTAATCGATGACGTCATAGATGGGGATGTAAGAGAGACATTCAACAGCACGCTACTTGAAAACTATTGGGTTGATTTTAACCATGATTTCAACCAAGTATTCAGTAAGACTTAATTTTTTATTGATGATATCCACTCACTTCAAACCTATTACTGTCGTCCGATCCACCCTCAAAACTGGCATTATCGCCCCCCCCCCATTATCGATGACGTCATAGATGGTATGAGATATTCAACAGCACATTACTTCAAAACTACTCGACTGATTTTAACCACGTTTTAAGCAAAGTATTCAATAAAACCTTAAGTTTTTTATTGACAGCATTTACTAAAAATTCAAATGAGCATAACTTTAAAACTATTGGATCAATTTTAACCATGTTCTCAACAAAGAATTTCGTAAGATTTTAAGTTTTTTATCAATGATTTCCACGCTTTAAACCTATTATTATCCCCCCTCCCCACGTAATCGAAGAAGTGATAGATAGGTAGGATGTAAGAGAGATATTCAACAGCGCATAACTGCAAAACTACTTGATTTTCAATTGAGGATGGCATTTACTAAAATAATTCAAACGAGCATAACCTATTCACTCGATTTCAACCACGTTTGCAACAAAGTATTCAGTAAGACTTTAAGTTGTGTTTGATGATATTCGACCCTTCAAACCGATTATTATTGTCCACCCCTTCCAGCTATATAGTATATAAGGAAATGTTGGTAGACTGAGACATTCACAAGAGACAACTTCAAAAGGGCATCATTTACTGAGATTTTTACATCAAATACAGCTCATAATAATTGATCATCTCTCAATTAGAGGTAGCTGTGAACTATTTAAAGGCTGTGAAGTGAAGTAGAAACGCATTTGCTCTCTAGACGTTGTGAAGGCAGTGAAGAGCATGGAGATGACAATCGAAGAACTTTTTTTGCGTATTTTGCAACACAGTCTGGCCTAGCTTTGAACTGCGGAAACACTTTTGTGAACTAAAGTTGGCTTATCTTAGAGGACATGGATTAAGGGTTTGCCATGTTTGCTATGATGTATTTGATGACAAATGTAAATCATACGTGTAAAAACCTACAAAAAGAAAAAATGTTGAACCATCTTTTTCTGCAAAGAAAAAAGAATGCAGTACAAGTTCGAAGAGGTTGAAGAACAAATCTTGGTGGACACACACAAGAAGAGATTTTCAAACCTGAGAATGACTCTGACTTGCTACAAGAAATGCGACAGCAGGAGAATCGTATCAAACAACATTTAACAAATAAATTGCATAATGGTATGAAATGGTACATCAACATTAAAGCTCATTTGAAGAAAATTGCAACGAATGAAGAAGTGCAGTTGACCGAACGTATGGATACTAGTTATATCAGTACTCAAATGTTTAAAGCGTTTCATCAAAGGGACATTGACAAAGATTTACCAAATGCATACAAGGATCTATTCAGCAAGTTTGATGAACATGAACGCAAAGGATCTGGATGGGTGCTGGATAAAATTTTTCAAATTGAAGTCCATACTGCTTCATTAAACCCTTTGCAAGCCTCCAGCTACACTGAGTGGCCAAAGAGAATAAAACATTCCAAAGACGTCATTAACATAAAGAATACAGATAACAAACACTTCCTATCTTCAGTATTAGCTCATCAACACCCGATGCGTGGCAATGCACATTTAGCATGGAAGTATCGACCGTTTGAACATGAGCTGAATGTAGAAGGTATGACATTTCCAACGCCAATCCATCAAATTCCTAAATTTGAAAAGATGAATAACATGTCCATCACTGTCTTTCGTTGGGAAAATGAGGCTGTGGTACCCATTCACATGAGTCGACATGATAGTGATACTCAGTTTAACTTAATACTCATCAGCCATAACGAAAAGAGACATTATTATCTTATCAAGAATTTCAGCCGCTTAATGGCATACCGATCAAAGAGTACAGGTGCCGGCTTACACTCTCGCAATTATCTACATTGCTTCACTAGGCAAGATCTGTTGGGTAAACATCCTGAAATCTGTGGGAAGCATGGGGCATAACGACACATGTTTCCGAAGGATACGACTATCTAGTTTAAGAGTATTGCAAAACAGCAAATGGTACCCTTTGTTATTGATGCTGATTTTGAATGTTGTACAGAGAAGCAGGGGTTGATCGTTACCAACATCGCAAACCCAATAGTTCTGCTTATGTCATTGTCAGTGAGTATGAGCAGCGTGACCTAATGCTTTACAGTGGAGGTGATGCTGTCAACATATTCCTACAATATATGATGTATGAACGTGAACGTATCGTGAAACGAGTGAACAGTCCTCAACCACTGAGGATGACTCCTGAGGATGAAAAGCAATTTTCTGAAGCTACACATTGTTACATTTGTCATAGGTTGATGGGAATGAATCGTGTGCGAGATCATGATCCCATCAGTAGAATATATCGTGGAGCAGCTCATAGTGAATGCAACCTACAGTTTCACTTGAGAAAGGATCAACAGAAAAAGGAAGATTCATTCATCATCCCCATCGTATTCCACAACCAATTCATGGGAACCTTACATAAATTAGCAGCTAACTTAGCGGCTGAAGGTAAAGATGAGTTTAAGAATGTTACTACTCATGTGTGCGATAGTCAGCAGCAAGATCTACTTCTGAGAAAGGGTGTATACCCTTATGACTACGTTGATGAACCCTTTAAGCTTCCACTGCAAGGATACTTTTACAGTCAACTGACTGAAGAAGGGATTGGTAATGAGGACTATGCAAATGCACAAAACACATTCCACTGCTAGAACTTAGAAGTGTATCACGACCTCTACCTCAAAAGAGATGTGTTATTGCTGGCTGATGTCTTTGAAAATTTTCGAAACATATTTCTCATGCTATGTTGAAACATACCAAGATTCAGTTCGAATTGATTGATGATATTGACTTGTATCAAATGGTGGAGCAAGGTATACGAGGAGGTATGTCAGTCATTACACACAAGTATGCGAAAACCAACAACCCTTATGATGTAGACTATGATCCAACTAAACCTTTCAATTACATCAAGTACTTGGATGCTGTATGGATCCAAAACCTCTAGACCACATGTAAGTGAGTGAAGATGCTGAAACAGGATACATTTTAGAGGTGGATCTTGAATACCCTGATGAAATCCATGATCTACATAACGACTATCCAGTAGCTCCTGAGAAGACAAATATTCGAATCAGTGAATTGTTCCGGTGTAGTCAGAACCTGAGAAAACGTTGGAAATGACAGAAAACTTGCTGAAAATATTCTGTCAAATATGACAAAAATATTAATTCATAAGTATTAATTAATTTGTTAAATCCCCGGGAGATTCGGGATGTATTGGAACCTGCCACATTACCGGCAGCCTCGCAGAGTCGCAGTGTGCTATTCTTGACAACGGCAAACAAATGCAACCTTAGCGAATCAGGTTCAAGGAAGTCATCAATAAAAGGTTTCGTAATGAAAGTGAGGGTTATTCGTTGGAATCACGAGACATGTAAAGTTATGTAAAGGATGTAAATATAAACTCTTGTGAAGAAGATATCAGGTATTTATTGCCTTCTGGGTTGATTAATCTAGCTAGTGTCTAGTTATAGAATGTAAACAAAACATAGGGCAACTCGTGATGTGTCAAGGCAGTTCGTGTAAAATGCTTTTTGCTACGCCATTTAGTGTGAAGAAATGCCAATTGTGACATGTAATTTTGTGAGTATTGAGGCATGAATGCCTGGCACGGGTTTAAAGGCACATCGTAAACACATTATCTGTCAGAAGTTGTCCGAGAACATTGGTTTGGCTTTCGATATATGGGGTGTTTCGAATGGATTTCTGTGTATGGTCCATTCGTTGTAACTGGTTTCGAGTAATTGTTTTGAATGCACATATATTGAAATACTATTTGAATGGTAAAAGTGAGGTAAATATATATTTGTAGCACCTGGCCGTGTGTTCCTGGTAGTCGTGGAGGCAATGCTGTGGGAGTCTTGATGTAGTTTCTGGTCTGTACGTCCGTCCGCCTTGCTGTTCGTGATGATACTTCAGTTGCATTGAAGCAGTAACAACGCGTCGCATATCGCAGTGCGCTATCGGTTCTGAACAGTCGCTGTCTAAGCGGAGTGATCGTTACAAGTTAGCGTGTCGCGAGCCTGCGTGTCAAGGTACTGTGCGTGTCTCGGACGCTGTGTGCGTTCTTCTCTGGTGAATCAGCATTTCACGGTACTGTACGCGTTGGGCGCTACCGTGAAGTTTCGGATCAAAGTACTGTGCGTATCGGGCGATTTGTGGGAGTTTCGCCGTGGAACAGTGTCAGGTACGCCACAGGGTGTGAGGCATTTTGTTGGTATTTATTTATTTATGTATTACTTATTTATTTATTTATTTATGTATTTATTTTTTTATCTAGCATGTACTGAGGGCAGGCCTGTGAAAACGATGGTTAAAGTGGATGAATTGTCATATTTATTGGTGTTTATTGTAAATAAACACTGTGTTTATTGTTTAAATATCTGCCTTTTCACTGTGTTTCTTTGATTACCGGCCACTCATTTACCCATCTGGCCCAAAAACTCCGGATCACATCCGTGACATCGTAGCAAGCCTGCCAGGATGGGCAAAATTTAAGCCGTTGTCTGGAGATATAGTGAGATTTTTTTCTCGGTGCAGGCAGTGGTAGTATTTTGGCATATATTTGAAATATATCTGTGATATCTCGATATGTTGTGAGATATATCTGTGATATCTGTTGGGAAAAGTGATTTAATTAAGCGGCTCCTTGTCACCCCCTCCTTTTCCCCTCCTTTCCTCTCCGCTTTCCCTCCTCCCTTCTCCCCCCCCCCCTCCGAAACACACGAAAACAGTTGAGTGTCACCAGAGTGGGTTTTTTTGCTGCTGTGTATGTGCATCGTTTAAAGCAGACAGCAAAGGCTGGCAGTGACCTATTTAGCAGCCGGTGTAAACAAAGCTCTACGCTGAGAATCGATCAATGTGTTTGAAGCAAGAGTCAGGGCAAAGTGAAGGTCTGTTGTTTTAAGTAATCGGTATTTTGCGGTCAGTACCTTTACTTTCGGCCACAGCAAATGTATTTTTTTTGGTCGAGAGAAGCTGTGTATCCTTTCAGTGTTAGGTCGCCCTGTTGTACGATAAAAGGCGAGTAGCTTTGGTGTGTTAGCCGTGAGTGAAAAGAGTTCGATCAGTTTACTTCCTGTAATAAACTACAAAGGCGTGTGACCGTATCCCTCCTCTAAAAAAACATTCCGAAGTTAATGCCTGTTGATCAAACTTAATTAAATGTTGACCTGAAGGTCAGTCTTAACCCCCCCCCCCCCTCGTCCCCACCCTTGTTATTGTTATATTGACGGTGTAAGATGGTAATTTCAGTGAACAATTGGTGGAAATAGACGGCGTTATTTTTTTTTTTTTGGGGGGGGGGGTTTGGTTTCTGTGAGGTGTGGTTTTGGAAGTGAAACGGAATCGGGCTGTGTCACGATAAAATGTACACGAAAGGGTTGCGTCATGGTTAGAATGATCTGTATTTCTAAATGTGTGACGTGTGTCTCGAGGCAGAAGTGAAACAGTGGTAGGTTATCTCACGGTAAAGTGTACGCGTGCGGGTACTTTCACGATAACGCTACCACAGAAATAAAAGTGGATGCCTTAGCTTAGCATTGTTAGGATTTAAAGGTCAAATCAATACGAGAGTTTAAGTTATTACTGCGTTAATAACCAGCTGCATTGAAAAGGTTTTGAGTTGAGGAACATACGTGCTCCGCACGTCTATAACGGCCAGGTACTGATATCTTGTGTATATATATGGTGGCGGATGTTATGTTCAACCACTGATGTGCGCGATTATATCCAAAAAAAATATTGGCGCAGTGCATATCGTGGACCAAATGTGTGTGGATTATAGTTTAATCCTGTTTTGTGCGCTATCGGGAGACTAGCTGGGTTTATACATGCAAGTGTGGCATGTGAGGTCTATATGTGTGCTAGCCAGTGAATTGCATATTGCATCTCGTGATTTAGGGTATTATCAGACTTTTTTTTCTAGTTTAGGAGCTTGTCTGTGACTTTCTCTAAAATATTGGTTAGTCCGGTGACCTGTTCATAACTAGTGGTGTTGGCATAGGGCTTAGATGTGACATGTATGGTTGTATTGACGTGTCTGGGACTTTGCTATTGTCAACTGGTGATTAGTTTGGCAGATGTCTTGATTGGTTTAGCTAGTCAGGTACATGGTTTTGCCTGGTTTGGCCAGGTGGTTTTCTGTTAGTCTGTGACTTAGGTTAGTCTGGGGACTGCAGTGGTTATTGATTAGTCTATTAGTAAGCGTAGGCTAATTGTTGTCCTTAGTTGTTTTAGCTAGTGATAGTGTGCTGTTGCATAAGCCTGTGCGAAGCTTGTGCTAAAGTGGTTTGAAACACTAGGTATGGCAACGCCAAAGGATGATGCCTAGGGCTTCGGTCAGAAAGCAGTTGAGTCGAGGATGACTTTAGATCAAATTATGGAACTAGGTAGGCAGGCTAATCTTGATGGCGAGTCTCTTGCGCGTTTTGTAAAGGATCAACAAGCTGTTGAAAGAGAAGATAGGGCAAGTCGTCGTGCTATTGAAAAAGAGTTTGAAGCTTTGGCTTTAGAGAGAGAAAAACCATGTTAAATATGCAACTGAGGGACCATGAATTGCAATTAGAACTACCTAGGGTTTCTCACGTTGATGGTACGATGCAGCAATTCAGTTCAAATGGAGTTTGACCAAAGCTTCCAAAATTTAATTGTGATAAGGATGACATGGACTCTTATATTCTTAGGTTTGAGCGCTATGCTACAGCTCGGGGTTGGTCTCGTGATAGGTGGTGTGTCTCTTTAGGTGCGTTACTTGAAGGGAAGGCTTTAGAAGTTCATGCTAGACTGCCTGATGAGCATGTAAACAACTATGCGAAGTTGAAAGGGGCATTGCTTCAAAGATTCCAACTAGATGAAGAAGGGTTCAAAACCAAATTAAACAGTGTCAGGCAAAGGAAGGATGAGAGTTTTTCTCAGTTTGCAGCTCGAAGTTTATATTATTTTGAACGTTGGGTGGAGCTTGCGGAAGTCGAACAAAGCTTCGAGAGCTAGAAGGACTTTATCGTTAGAGAACATTGTTTGCAAAACTCAGATCCTGAGTTAGTTACCTTCATTCGCGAACATAAGCTTGGAAGTATGGAAAGCATGGTTGATGTAGCCGATCTGTACGAACGGGCTCATAAACGGTCGTATCAAAACTCTAGTCAAACCTTTCAGAAAGGCAAATACAGAGGAAATAAATTTAACAATAAACCTCAAGAAAACAGGTCTTTTGAGAGAAATAGATCGGATCAAGGTTCTAGTAATTCATCAAATTCTAGACAGTTCTTTTCAAACAAAAGGTGTTTTGGCTGTGGTCAATTAGGACACATCAAGGACAGATGTCCAAATAAGAAACAAGGTTTGGGCAACATAGCTGTTTCTGAGAATTGTGGTAGATCTGGTTGTGGAAATGTTCAGCGTGTTGAATGACTAGGATCTCTAGCATGTCATGACATGGATCCAAAGTTGATGCAAAGGTTAGATATTCAACCAGGAAAACTTGACTCTATCCCAGTACAAGTTATGAGGGATACAGGTTGTACAACAGTGTTTGTTCATTCTCGATTTGTGACAGACAATCAATGGACAGGTGAAAGAAGAAAGTACTTCATGATAAATGGTTCATCCGATTACGCAAGGGTAGCTAAGGTTCAGTTGGAATGTCCATGGTTTGTTGGTGAGATAGAAGCTTTATGCATAGATACGTTAGTATGTGATGTGGTGATAGGAGTTCTCCAACAAAGTGAATGCTGTTCTTTTGTTCAGACAAGGTCAATGGTTAAAGACTCGTTTAAGCCGGTCAAACCTTTGAAGGTACTTGAAACTAGGTTAAATCTTAGTATTCCACCAGAAGAGTTTAAAGCAGAACAGCTTAGCGACAAGTCGTTGGACAAAGCATGGAAAGATAGTAAATCAAACAAGCAAAGAAAATTAGGCAATACTGAGACATGGTTTGAAATATGCAATGGTTACTTGTATAGATGTTTCGCCTCAGCGAAAGTAGAGGCCGACAAAGTGTTCGTTCAGCTGTTGGTACCCAGTAAGTTCAGGAAGGTGTTTTAGAATTGGCTCATAATTCTGTTTTGGCAGGACATTTAGGTGCAGAGAAAATTTACAACAGGGTAGCTGAAAACTTATTTTGGCCTGGCATTACAGCAGACGTAGTTCGCTATTGTAGATCGTGTGAAGTTTGTCAGAAAACTGTCTCGAAAGGATTGGTTAGGAGTGTTCCATTGGAAAAGCCTGCGCTTATAGATGTTCCGTTTCGAAGGGTTGCAATAGACATAATAGGACCCATTTTTCCGGTTAGTGAAAGAGGCAATAGATATATCCTGACTTGTGTAGATTATGCAACGAGGTACCCAGAAGCAGTAGCTTTGCCAAGCATAGAGACAATTCACGTAGCAGAAGCTTTAGTAGGAATTTTCTCTAGGGTAGGTGTACCAACGCAAATAGTTTCAGACAATGGTTCGTCGTTCTCATCTGAAATGATGGCAGAAGTTTCAAGGTTATTGTCGATCCAAAACTTGTTCATAACTCCTTATCATAGTCAAGGGAATGGTCTTTGTGAAAAGTACAATGGTACTTTGAAGAAAATGCTCAAACGTATGTGTGTATGTGTGTGTGTTGTTTGCGTATCGGGAAGCTCCATAAGCTAGCACAAAGTTTTCGCCATTTGAGTTGTTCTACGGACGTACGGTTAGGGGACCAATGAATATCTTGCGTGAGTTGTGGACGAACGAAACATGTGAAGGTGAAGTGAAAATGACATACGAATATGTCATAGATCTTAGGAATCGATTGGAGGAAACATGCAAATTAGCTCAAAAGGAGTTAGAGAGCGCACAAGAAACATACAAGAAACATTTTGATAAATCGACTAGACCTCGGAAGTGAGAAATAGGAGACCAAGTTTTGTTACTGTTACCGACTGATCACAACAAATTGCTACTGCAATGGAAAGGCCCATATCTAGTGAAAGGAAAGAAAGGATTAAACGACTATCTGATCGAAGTTAATGGCAAAGACAAACTTTACCACATCAACATTTTGAAGAAATTCTACTCGCTAGAAGATGACGGTCAAAAGTCAAGTTTAGGTTGTGTTGTGGGTACAATACTGGAAGATGAAACCGAAACAACACTTGATGACAATCAAATGTGGACAAACCCGACAAAGGACCAAGAAACCTATCGTGACGTAAATATTAATCCAGACTTAGACCAAAAACAAAAAGAAGAACTAAAACAACTAATTAAGAAATATGAAGCGATCTTTTCATCAAAACCAGGGAAATGCAATATGTGGACTTGTGACATAACTTTGACAACAGACAAACCAATCAGGACGAAGCAATACCCAATACATTTTCCAATGATTGACGAGTGTAAATCGAAAATAGAAGAGATGATACAATCAGGCATTATAGAACCATCCAACACTCCTTATCGTGCATCAATAGTTGTTGTTAGGAAAAAGGACAATAGTTTGCAAATTTGCACAGATTTTAGAGCGTTAAATCGAGTTACGAAATTCAATGCAGAACCAATGCCAAACTCAAATGAAATATTTGCGAGATTACATGGGTGCAATTATCTTTCGAAAATGGATTTTTCCAAAGGGTATTACCAAATCCCTCTCACCCAAGCTGCAAAAGAAAAGACTGCTTTTTGTACTCCGTTTGGCTTATATCAATACAGATTCATGCCTTTTGGCTATGTTAACGCGGGCAGTAAATACAACCAAATGATGAGAATGCTTCTCTATGGTTTGGAACAGGTTGATAGCTTTGTGGATGATGTTCTAACTTACACAGTTTTGTGAAAAGAGCAGTTGCGGGTTCTTGAAAGTGTCTTTGAAAGAGTCTTGAAGGCTGGTTTGACAGTGAAACCATCCAAGTGTTTCTTTGGTTATCAGAAGTTGGACTTTTTTGGTCATAAAGTAGGACAAGTACTTTAGAGGACAAGGTTGAAAAGGTTAAAAATGCTCCCTTGCCGGAAAATGAAACTCAATTTCGGTCGTTCTTAGGGTTGGCTAACTACTATAGGCAATTTTGCCCGAACTTTGCCAGCATTGCGGCACCTCTCACTGATGTGTCAAAAGCCAAGTTACCATTTAAGCTTGAGTGGAATGTTCATGCAATAGAAGCATTTGATAGTTTGAAACAGATGTTGATAAAGAAACCAGTACTTAAACTGCCAGAAGTAGACAAGGATTTTGTATTGAGGACCGATGCGTCTTCTGTAGGTCTAGGTGCAGTTTTATTACAAGAGCAAGATGGTATATTAGCACCTGTAGCTTACGCTAGTAAGAGGTTATTGCCCCGACAGGTTATTGCCCCGATACTCGATATATGAGCGTGAATGTTTAGCTATCGTGTGGGCAGTGGATAAGTTTAAGGTCTATCTGATAGGGAAGCCGTTTATCTTGCAAACGGATCATAGGGCGTTGGTGTTCTTGAATTCGGCAAAGCATACCAATGATCGTATCATTAGATGGTCGATCTTGTTGCAACCATACAGTATTGTGTTTCAGGACATCCCTGGTCGCGATAATGTAGGCGCAGATTATTTGAGTAGAATATAGTTGTATGTGGTTGAATGTTGGTTGTGAATATTGCAAAATAGTTGAATGCATGTATGTTGATTATTCCACAAATGACTTACAGGGGAGTTTTGAGATATTATTAGACAAAAATCTTAAGAAGGGGCGTGTGTCAAATATGACAAAAATATTAATTCATAAGTATTAATAAATTTTGTTAAATCCCCGGGAGATTCGGGATGTATGGGAACCTGCCACATTACCGGCAGCCTCGCAGAGTCGCAGTGTGCTATTCTTGACAACGGCAAACAAATGCAACCTTAGCGAATCAGGTTCAAGGAAGTCATTAATAAAAGGTTTCGTAATGAAAGTGAGGGTTATTCGTTGGAATCACGAGACATGTAAAGTTATGTAAAGGATGTAAATATAAACTCTTGTGAAGAAGATATCAGGTATTTATTGCCTTCTGGGTTGATTAATCTAGCTAGTGTCTAGTTATAGAATGTAAACAAAACATAGGACAACTCGTGATGTGCCAAGGCAGTTCGTGTAAAATGTTTTTGCTACGCCATTTAGTGTGAAGAAATGCCAATTGTGACACGTAATTTTGTGAGTATTGAGGCATGAATGCCTGGCACGGGTTTAAAGGCACATCGTAAACACATTATCTGTCAGAAGTTGTCCGAGAACATTGGTTTGGCTTTCGATATATGGGGTGTTTCGAATGGATTTCTGTGTATGGTCTATTCGTTGTAACTGGTTTCGAGTAATTGTTTTGAATGCACATATATTGAAATACTATTTGAATGGTAAAAGTGAGGTAAATATATATTTGTAGCACCTGGCCGTGTGTTCCTGGTAGCCATGGAGGCAATGCTGTGGGAGTCTTGATGTAGTTTCTGGTCTGTACGTCCGTCCGCCTTGCTGTTCGTGATGATACTTCAGTTGCATTGAAGCAGTAACAACGCGTCGCATATCGCAGTACGCTATCGGTTCTGAACAGTCGCTGTCCAAGCGGAGTGATCGTTACAAGTTAGCGTGCCGCGAGCCTGCGTGTCAAGGTACTGTGCGTGTCTGGGACGCTGTGTGCGTTCTTCTCTGGTGAATCAGCATTTCACGGTACTGTACGTGTTGGGCGCTACGTCCTTGCTACCGTGAAGTTTCGGATCATAGTACTGTGCGTATCGGGCGATTTGTGGGAGTTTCGCCGTGGAACAGTGTCAGGTACGCCGCAGGGTGTGAGGCATTTTGTGGGTATTTATTTATTTATTTATGTATTATTTATTTATTTATTTGTGTATTTATTTATTTATCTAGCATGTACTGTGGGCAGGCCTGTGATAACGATGGTTTAAGTGGATGGATTGTCATATTTATTTGTGTTTATTGTAAATAAAATCCTTGTTGTTTAAATATCTTCCTTTTCACTGTATTTCTTTGACTACCGGCCACTCATTTACCCATCTGGCCCCAAAACTCCGGATCACATCCGTGACAGATTTCCAATCTACACAATAAGGAATAGTGTGTGGTACATTACAGAAATTTGCAGTAGTATGTGTCTCTCGGACTGAAAGTGATAAAGGTACCTCGTATCATCATGTTCAAACAGAGCAAGTGGACAGCGAAATACATTGCTTTTAACACAGAGAAGAGAAAAGAGGCAAAAAATCCTTTTGAGAAAGACTTTTACAAACTGGTGAACAACGAAATTTTTGGTAAAACCACGGGAAATGTGAGAAAACGATCCAATATAGAATTGGTTCATAATGCTAAATGTTTCAAGAAGGTAGTAGCCAAGCCAACGTTTCATACATTCAAAATTTTCAATGAGGATTTAACAGCTGTACACTGTCTCAAATCAGATGTAGTGTTGAACAAACCCATCCAGGTTGGGTTCAGTGTTCTGGAACTTAGCAAAACCCTCATGTTCTATTTTCAATACAATGACATGAAGAAGAAGTATGTAGAGGAAAAAACTCTTCAATGATACAGATAGTTTGTGCGATGACATCACCACAAACAACATTTACAAAGACATGCAAGAAGATGCTCATCTTTTTGATACAAGTGATTACCCAAAGGAGCATTTCCTACATTCCACTGCAAACGAGAAAGGAGTAGGAAAAATGAAGGATAGTTTCCAGTATGATAGTGCAAAAGAAAAGCGTACAGCCAGGGTATTATGCGCGCTTGCCAGAGGCGAATGAAACATGCTCAGTACAAGGGCAGTTTTTTCAAGGAAGAGCTCACCTTTACTACAGGCAACACCATTCGAAGTTACAATCATGAACTGTAGATTGCTTATCTCCATCTCATGATAAGCGCTATGTGTTGAGCGACTGTTATACTACGTTAGCCTATGTTCGTTACAAAAGTGCTACCTTTTAGACATGACAATCATTTTTACATTCATAGTGGAAGAATGAACATGTCTGAAGTTACATCTGAAAGGATGACTGAAGACTCTAAAATTTGAACCAGATAAGAAGTGCAAAAAAGAGTGAGAAGACTGAAGAAACCCTTACAACTCTTGAAAAGAAGAAGATGTCTCAAGGTGATTTGCAATTATAATAACCATTTATGGAAACAAATATGTAAAGTAGCTAAATATCAACAACAAATCTTAATCAAACTTTTTGAATAAATCACAGATAAAGCTACTGAAAAGTTCTATTCTACCAAAAAGATAATTTTAATATCCTTGAAAGAATGGCAGATATTGACAGAGGAGATGAACCTAGTGGATGAGATACTTCAGCAGATTGATGTCTATAAATGCTGTGACATTCAGCGAACCAGTAACCATTTACCATCATGAACTCAAACGTGAACCAAATGGACATGTACAATTAATACGTGATTCAAAGAGAATTGACTTTACGTCAGATATGTGGACTATGATAAAGACTATGGAAGGTTTAAATAGACTGACGCTTTTAAACCATGTGGATGTGAAAATGATTGGGTTGGACCAATGTTATGTTAGCTTTCATAGCATTTACAAACGTGGTGATAGCATTTATGATACTTATAGCAATTTAAGTTATTGTGAGTGGGCTAATATGATACATAACGTTTCACAAAATGTAGAAATGAATCAGTTGTAAATATCTTAATTTGTTGTTGAATCAGTTGTAAATATTTTGATTTGTTGAATAAAATAAGTAGAGGATGATGGTCTGTTCTGGCAACGTGGCCCGTCTCCACGTGATCGATGGCGTTAGAGATGGGATAAGAAAAAACCCTAAAGTGACGTCATGAAGTGACGTCATGATGCGGGCGCGTTCCCTCCCCCTTCATAGATTTGAAGGGGGTTTGGATTAGTATTCAGAACAGACAGTCTGTTTTAGATACGTGTCCAGAACAGACAGTCTGTTTTGGATACGGAAATGACATCATCTGTTTTGACCTGAAGTTACGACGGACGTCATCTGTTTTGGAAACGCACCCCCTCAAACCTGGTATCATCGTCCGACCCCCTCTATCCGCGCCACGTGATCGATGACGTCAGAGACGGGATAGGGAAAAACTGACCGAAAATGGCATCATCTGTTTTAGAAACGTACCAAAAAAACCTGAGTCAGAATGCGCACATGTATGTGTCCATGTATGGGCAGTGCATGTGCGCTTTCTGAAAAAGCGCC